>OY752134.1:15793485-16393485 GCA_963573275.1 Caenorhabditis uteleia
CTGCAAATCACATCATTTTACGAAAAAAAAAATTTTGCAAATTTTTTGAAATTTTAAAAAATTTGCAGTCTGATATAGCCTATATACCCTCACTCAACCGATGCTATCTCACTCAATTTTGAATATACAGCGTCGGCGATGTCATTTTTGGAATCAGGAAGACCAAATACGTACCCCGCACCGCAAATCACATCATTTTACGAAAAAAAAAATTCTGCAAGTTTTTGGGAACTCCTGAAAACTTGCAGTCTGATATAGCCTATATACCCTCACTCAACCGATGCTATCTCACTCAATTTTGAAGATACAGCGTCGGCGATGTCATTTTTGGAATCAGGAGGACCAAATACGTACCCCGCACCGCAAATCACATCATTTTACGAAAAAAATATTTTTGCAAATTTTTTGAAATTTCAAAAAATTTGCAGTCTGATATAGCCTATATACCCTCACTCATCCGATGCTATCTCACTCAATTTTGAAGATACAGCGTCGGCGATGTCATTTTTGGAATCAGGAGGACCAAATACGTACCCCGCACCGCAAATCACATCATTTTACGAAAAAAAAAATTTTGCAAATTTTTTGAAATTTCAAAAAATTTGCAGTCTGATATAGCCTATATACCCTCACTCATCTGATGCTATCTCACTCAATTTTGAAGATACAACGTCGGCGATGTCATTTTTGGAATCAGGAGGACCAAATACGTACCCCGCACCGCAAATCACATCATTTTACGAAAAAAAATATTTTTTCAAATTTTTTGAAATTTCAAAAAATTTGCAGTCTGATATAGCCTATATACCCTCACTCATCCGATGCTATCTCACTCAATTTTGAAGATAGAGCGTCGGCGATGTCATTTTTGGAATCAGGAGGACCAAATACGTACCCCGCACCGCAAATCACATCATTTTACGAAAAAAATATTTTTGCAAATTTTTTGAAATTTCAAAAAATTTGCAGTCTGATATAGCCTATATACCCTCACTCATCCGATGCTATCTCACTCAATTTGAAGATACAGCGTCGGCGATGTCATTTTTGGAATCAGGAGGACCAAATACGTACCCCGCACCGCAAATCACATCATTTTACGAAAAAAATATTTTTTCAAATTTTTTGAAATTTCAAAAAATTTGCAGTCTGATATAGCCTATATACCCTCACTCATCCGATGCTATCTCACTCAATTTTGAAGATAGAGCGTCGGCGATGTCATTTTTGGAATCAGGAGGACCAAATACGTACCCCGCACCGCAAATCACATCATTTTACGAAAAAAATATTTTTGCAAATTTTTTGAAATTTCAAAAAATTTGCAGTCTGATATAGCCTATATACCCTCACTCAACCGATGCTATCTCACTCAATTTTGAAGATACAGCGTCGGCGATGTCATTTTTGGAATCAGAAGGACCAAATACGTACCCCGCACCGCAAATCACATCATTTTACGAAAAAAATATTTTTGCAAATTTTTTGAAATTTCAAAAAATTTGCAGTCTGATATAGCCTATATACCCTCACTCATCCGATGCTATCTCACTCAATTTTGAAGATACAGCGTCGGCGATGTCATTTTTGGAATCAGAAGGACCAAATACGTACCCCGCACCGCAAATCACATCATTTTACGAAAAAAAGATTTTTGCAAATTTTTTGAAATTTCAAAAAATTTGCAGTCTGATATAGCCTCTATACCCTCACTCATCTGATGCTATCTCACTCAATTTTGAAGATACAACGTCGGCGATGTCATTTTTGGAATCAGGAGGACCAAATACGTACCCCGCACCGCAAATCACATCATTTTACGAAAAAAATATTTTTGCAAATTTTTTGAAATTTCAAAAAATTTGCAGTCTGATATAGCCTCTATACCCTCACTCATCTGATGCTATCTCACTCAATTTTGAAGATACAACGTCGGCGATGTCATTTTTGGAATCAGGAGGACCAAATACGTACCCCGCACCGCAAATCACATCATTTTACGAAAAAAATATTTTTGCAAATTTTTTGAAATTTCAAAAAATTTGCAGTCTGATATAGCCTATATACCCTCACTCATCCGATGCTATCTCACTCAATTTTGAAGATACAGCGTCGGCGATGTCATTTTTGGAATCAGAAGGACCAAATACGTACCCCGCACCGCAAATCACATCATTTCACGAAAAAAAGATTTTTGCAAATTTTTTGAAATTTCAAAAAATTTGCAGTCTGATATAGCCTCTATACCCTCACTCATCCGATGCTATCTCACTCAATTTTGAAGATACAACGTCGGCGATGTCATTTTTGGAATCAGGAGGACCAAATACGTACCCCGCACCGCAAATCACATCATTTTACGAAAAAAATATTTTTGCAAATTTTTTGAAATTTCAAAAAATTTGCAGTCTGATATAGCCTATATACCCTCACTCATCCGATGCTATCTCACTCAATTTTGAAGATACAGCGTCGGCGATGTCATTTTTGGAATCAGGAGGACCAAATACGTACCCCGCACCGCAAATCACATCATTTTACGAAAAAAAAAATTTTGCAAATTTTTTGAAATTTTAAAAAATTTGCAGCCTGATATAGCCTATATACCCTCACTCATCCGATGCTATCTCACTCAATTTTGAAGATACAGCGTCGGCGATGTCATTTTTGGAATCAGGAGGACCAAATACGTACCCCGCACCGCAAATCACATCATTTTACGAAAAAAAAAATTTTACAAATTTTTTGAAATTTTAAAAAATTTGCAGCCTGATATAGCCTATATACCCTCACTCATCCGATGCTATCTCACTCAATTTTGAAGATACAACGTCGGCGATGTCATTTTTGGAATCAGGCAGACCAAATACGTACCCCGCTCCGCAAATCACATCATTTTACGAAAAAAATATTTTTGCAAATTTTTTGAAATTTCAAAAAATTTGCAGTCTGATATAGCCTATATACCCTCACTCATCTGATGCTATCTCACTCAATTTTGAAGATACAGCGTCGGCGATGTCATTTTTGGAATCAGGAGGACCAAATACGTACCCCGCACCGCAAATCACATCATTTTACGAAAAAAATATTTTTGCAAATTTTTTGAAATTTCAAAAAATTTGCAGTCTGATATAGCCTATATACCCTCACTCATCTGATGCTATCTCACTCAATTTTGAACATACAGCGTCGGCGATGTCATTTTTGAAATCAGGAGGACCAAATACGTACCCCGCACCGCAAATCACATCATTTTACGAAAAAAAAAATTTTACAAATTTTTTGAAATTTCAAAAAATTTGCAGTCTGATATAGCCTATATACCCTCACTCATCTGATGCTATCTCACTCAATTTTGAAGATACAGCGTCGGCGATGTCATTTTTGGAATCAGGAGGACCAAATACGTACCCCGCACCGCAAATCACATCATTTTACGAAAAAAATATTTTTGCAAATTTTTTGAAATTTCAAAAAATTTGCAGTCTGATATAGCCTATATACCCTCACTCATCCGATGCTATCTCACTCAATTTTGAAGATACAACGTCGGCGATGTCATTTTTGGAATCAGGCAGACCAAATACGTACCCCGCACCGCAAATCACATCATTTTACGAAAAAAAAAATTTTACAAATTTTTTGAAATTTTAAAAAATTTGCAGCCTGATATAGCCTATATACCCTCACTCATCCGATGCTATCTCACTCAATTTTGAAGATACAACGTCGGCGATGTCATTTTTGGAATCAGGCAGACCAAATACGTACCCCGCTCCGCAAATCACATCATTTTACGAAAAAAATATTTTTGCAAATTTTTTGAAATTTCAAAAAATTTGCAGTCTGATATAGCCTATATACCCTCACTCATCTGATGCTATCTTACTCAATTTTGAAGATACAACGTCGGCGATGTCATTTTTGGAATCAGGAGGAGCAAATACGTACCCCGCACCGCAAATCACATCATTTTACGAAAAAAATATTTTTGCAAATTTTTGGAAATTTCAAAAAATTTGCAGTCTGATATAGCCTATATACCCTCACTCAACCGATGCTATCTCACTCAATTTTGAAGATACAGCGTCGGCGATGTCATTTTTGGAATCAGAAGGACCAAATACGTACCCCGCACCGCAAATCACATCATTTTACGAAAAAAAAAATTTTGCAAATTTTTTGAAATTTCAAAAAATTTGCAGTCTGATATAGCCTATATACCCTCACTCATCCGATGCTATCTCACTCAATTTTGAAGATACAGCGTCGGCGATGTCATTTTTGGAATTAGAAGGACCAAATACGTACCCCGCACCGCAAATCACATCATTTTACGAAAAAAAAAATTTTGCAAATTTTTTGAAATTTCAAAAAATTTGCAGTCTGATATAGCCTATATACCCTCACTCATCCGATGCTATCTCACTCAATTTTGAAGATACAGCGTCGGCGATGTCATTTTTGGAATCAGAAGGACCAAATACGTACCCCGCACCGCAAATCACATCATTTTACGAAAAAAAAAATTTTGCAAATTTTTTGAAATTTTAAAAAATTTGCAGTCTGATATAGCCTATATACCCTCACTCATCCGATGCTATCTCACTCAATTTTGAAGATAGAGCGTCGGCGATGTCATTTTTGGAATCAGGAGGACCAAATACGTACCCCGCACCGCAAATCACATCATTTTACGAAAAAAATATTTTTGCAAATTTTTTGAAATTTCAAAAAATTTGCAGTCTGATATAGCCTATATACCCTCACTCATCCGATGCTATCTCACTCAATTTTGAACATACAGCGTCGGCGATGTCATTTTTGAAATCAGGAGGACCAAATACGTACCCCGCACCGCAAATCACATCATTTTACGAAAAAAATATTTTTGCAAATTTTTTGAAATTTCAAAAAATTTGCAGTCTGATATAGCCTATATACCCCCACTCATTTGATGCTATCTCACTCAATTTTGAAGATACAGCGTCGGCGATGTCATTTTTGGAATCAGGAGGACCAAATACGTACCCCGCACCGCAAATCACATCATTTTACGAAAAAAATACTTTTGCAAATTTTTTGAAATTTCAAAAAATTTGCAGTCTGATATAGCCTATATACCCTCACTCATCCGATGCTATCTCACTCAGTTTTGAGGATACAGCGTCGGCGATGTCATTTTTGGAATCAGGAGGACCAAATACGTGCCCCGCACCGCAAATCACATCATTTTACGAAAAAAATATTTTTGCGAATTTTTTGAAATTTCAAAAAATTTGCAGTCTGATATAGCCTATATACCCTCACTCATCCGATGCTATCTCACTCAATTTTGAACATACAGCGTCGGCGATGTCATTTTTGAAATCAGGAGGACCAAATACGTACCCCGCACCGCAAATCACATCATTTTACGAAAAAAATATTTTTGCAAATTTTTTGAAATTTCAAAAAATTTGCAGTCTGATATAGCCTATATACCCCCACTCATTTGATGCTATCTCACTCAATTTTGAAGATACAGCGTCGGCGATGTCATTTTTGGAATCAGGAGGACCAAATACGTACCCCGCACCGCAAATCACATCATTTTACGAAAAAAATATTTTTGCAAATTTTTTGAAATTTCAAAAAATTTGCAGTCTGATATAGCCTATATACCCTCACTCATCCGATGCTTTCTCACTCAGTTTTGAGGATACAGCGTCGGCGATGTCATTTTTGGAATCAGGAGGACCAAATACGTGCCCCGCACCGCAAATCACATCATTTTACGAAAAAAATATTTTTGCGAATTTTTTGAAATTTCAAAAAATTTGCAGTCTGATATAGCCTATATACCCCCACTCATTTGATGCTATCTCACTCAATTTTGAACATACAGCGTCGGCGATGTCAATTTTGAAATCAGGAGGACCAAATACGTACCCCGCACCGCAAATCATATCATTTTACGAAAAAAATACTTTTGCAAATTTTTTGAAATTTCAAAAAATTTGCAGTCTGATATAGCCTATATACCCTCACTCATCCGATGCTATCTCACTCAATTTTGAAGATAGAGCGTCGGCGATGTCATTTTTGGAATCAGGAGGACCAAATACGTACCCCGCACCGCAAATCACATCATTTTACGAAAAAAATATTTTTGCAAATTTTTTGAAATTTCAAAAAATTTGCAGTCTGATATAGCCTATATACCCTCACTCATCCGATGCTATCTCACTCAATTTTGAAGATACAACGTCGGCGATGTTATTTTTGGAATCAGGAGGACCAAATACGTACCCCGCACCGCAAATCACATCATTTTACGAAAAAAATATTTTTGCAAATTTTTTTAAAATTTCAAAAAATTTGCAGTCTGATATAGCCTATATACCCTCACTCAACCGATGCTATCTCACTCAATTTTGAAGATACAGCGTCGGCGATGTCATTTTTGGAATCAGGAGGACCAAATACGTACCCCGCACCGCAAATCACATCATTTTACGAAAAAAATTATTTTGCAAATTTTTTGAAATTTTAAAAAATTTGCAGCCTGATATAGCCTATATACCCTCACTCATCCGATGCTATCTCACTCAATTTTGAAGATAGAGCGTCGGCGATGTCATTTTTGGAATCAGGAGGACCAAATACGTACCCCGCACCGCAAATCACATCATTTTACGAAAAAAATATTTTTGCAAATTTTTTGAAATTTCAAAAAATTTGCAGTCTGATATAGCCTATATACCCTCACTCATCCGATGCTATCTCACTCAATTTTGAAGATACAGCGTCGGCGATGTCATTTTTGGAATCAGGAGGACCAAATACGTACCCCGCACCGCAAATCACATCATTTTACGAAAAAAATATTTTTGCAAATTTTTTGAAATTTCAAAAAATTTGCAGTCTGATATAGCCTATATACCCTCACTCATCCGATGCTATCTCACTCAATTTTGAAGATACAACGTCGGCGATGTTATTTTTGGAATCAGGAGGACCAAATACGTACCCCGCACCGCAAATCACATCATTTTACGAAAAAAATATTTTTGCAAATTTTTTTAAAATTTCAAAAAATTTGCAGTCTGATATAGCCTATATACCCTCACTCAACCGATGCTATCTCACTCAATTTTGAAGATACAGCGTCGGCGATGTCATTTTTGGAATCAGGAGGACCAAATACGTACCCCGCACCGCAAATCACATCATTTTACGAAAAAAATTATTTTGCAAATTTTTTGAAATTTTAAAAAATTTGCAGCCTGATATAGCCTATATACCCTCACTCATCCGATGCTATCTCACTCAATTTTGAAGATAGAGCGTCGGCGATGTCATTTTTGGAATCAGGAGGACCAAATACGTACCCCGCACCGCAAATCACATCATTTTACGAAAAAAATATTTTTGCAAATTTTTTGAAATTTCAAAAAATTTGCAGTCTGATATAGCCTATATACCCTCACTCATCCGATGCTATCTCACTCAATTTTGAAGATACAGCGTCGGCGATGTCATTTTTGGAATCAGGAGGACCAAATACGTACCCCGCACCGCAAATCACATCATTTTACGAAAAAAATATTTTTGCAAATTTTTTGAAATTTCAAAAAATTTGCAGTCTGATATAGCCTATATACCCTCACTCATCTGATGCTATCTCACTCAATTTTGAAGATACAACGTCGGCGATGTCATTTTTGGAATCAGGAGGACCAAATACGTACCCCGCACCGCAAATCACATCATTTTACGAAAAAAATATTTTTGCAAATTTTTTGAAATTTCAAAAAATTTGCAGTCTGATATAGCCTATATACCCTCACTCATCCGATGCTATCTCACTCAATTTTGAAGATAGAGCGTCGGCGATGTCATTTTTGGAATCAGGAGGACCAAATACGTACCCCGCACCGCAAATCACATCATTTTACGAAAAAAATATTTTTGCAAATTTTTTGAAATTTCAAAAAATTTGCAGTCTGATATAGCCTATATACCCTCACTCATCCGATGCTATCTCACTCAATTTTGAAGATACAGCGTCGGCGATGTCATTTTTGGAATCAGGAGGACCAAATACGTACCCCGCACCGCAAATCACATCATTTTACGAAAAAAATATTTTTGCAAATTTTTTGAAATTTCAAAAAATTTGCAGTCTGATATAGCCTATATACCCTCACTCATCTGATGCTATCTCACTCAATTTTGAAGATACAACGTCGGCGATGTCATTTTTGGAATCAGGAAGACCAAATACGTACCCCGCACCGCAAATCACATCATTTTACGAAAAAAAAAATCTGCAAGTTTTTGGGAACTCCTGAAAACTTGCAGTCTGATATAGCCTATATACCCTCACTCAACCGATGCTATCTCACTCAATTTTGAAGATACAGCGTCGGCGATGTCATTTTTGGAATCAGAAGGACCAAATACGTACCCCGCACCGCAAATCACATCATTTTACGAAAAAAATATTTTTGCGAATTTTTTGAAATTTCAAAAAATTTGCAGTCTGATATAGCCTATATACCCTCACTCATCCGATGCTATCTCACTCAATTTTGAACATACAGCGTCGGCGATGTCATTTTTGAAATCAGGAGGACCAAATACGTACCCCGCACCGCAAATCACATCATTTTACGAAAAAAATATTTTTGCAAATTTTTTGAAATTTCAAAAAATTTGCAGTCTGATATAGCCTATATACCCCCACTCATTTGATGCTATCTCACTCAATTTTGAAGATACAGCGTCGGCGATGTCATTTTTGGAATCAGGAGGACCAAATACGTACCCCGCACCGCAAATCACATCATTTTACGAAAAAAATATTTTTGCAAATTTTTTGAAATTTCAAAAAATTTGCAGTCTGATATAGCCTATATACCCCCACTCATTTGATGCTATCTCACTCAATTTTAAAGATATAGCGTCGGCGATGTCAATTTTGAAATCAGGAGGACCAAATACGTACCCCGCACCGCAAATCACATCATTTTACGAAAAAAATACTTTTGAAAATTTTTTGAAATTTCAAAAAATTTGCAGTCTGATATAGCCTATATACCCTCACTCATCCGATGCTATCTCACTCAGTTTTGAGGATACAGCGTCGGCGATGTCATTTTTGGAATCAGGAGGACCAAATACGTGCCCCGCACCGCAAATCACATCATTTTACGAAAAAAATATTTTTGCGAATTTTTTGAAATTTCAAAAAATTTGCAGTCTGATATAGCCTATATACCCTCACTCATCCGATGCTATCTCACTCAATTTTGAACATACAGCGTCGGCGATGTCATTTTTGAAATCAGGAGGACCAAATACGTACCCCGCACCGCAAATCACATCATTTTACGAAAAAAATATTTTTGCAAATTTTTTGAAATTTCAAAAAATTTGCAGTCTGATATAGCCTATATACCCCCACTCATTTGATGCTATCTCACTCAATTTTGAAGATACAGCGTCGGCGATGTCATTTTTGGAATCAGGAGGACCAAATACGTACCCCGCACCGCAAATCACATCATTTTACGAAAAAAATATTTTTGCAAATTTTTTGAAATTTCAAAAAATTTGCAGTCTGATATAGCCTATATACCCTCACTCATCCGATGCTATCTCACTCAGTTTTGAGGATACAGCGTCGGCGATGTCATTTTTGGAATCAGGAGGACCAAATACGTGCCCCGCACCGCAAATCACATCATTTTACGAAAAAAATATTTTTGCGAATTTTTTGAAATTTCAAAAAATTTGCAGTCTGATATAGCCTATATACCCTCACTCATCCGATGCTATCTCACTCAATTTTGAACATACAGCGTCGGCGATGTCATTTTTGAAATCAGGAGGACCAAATACGTACCCCGCACCGCAAATCACATCATTTTACGAAAAAAATATTTTTGCAAATTTTTTGAAATTTCAAAAAATTTGCAGTCTGATATAGCCTATATACCCCCACTCATTTGATGCTATCTCACTCAATTTTGAAGATACAGCGTCGGCGATGTCATTTTTGGAATCAGGAGGACCAAATACGTACCCCGCACCGCAAATCACATCATTTTACGAAAAAAATATTTTTGCAAATTTTTTGAAATTTCAAAAAATTTGCAGTCTGATATAGCCTATATACCCTCACTCATCCGATGCTTTCTCACTCAGTTTTGAGGATACAGCGTCGGCGATGTCATTTTTGGAATCAGGAGGACCAAATACGTGCCCCGCACCGCAAATCACATCATTTTACGAAAAAAATATTTTTGCGAATTTTTTGAAATTTCAAAAAATTTGCAGTCTGATATAGCCTATATACCCCCACTCATTTGATGCTATCTCACTCAATTTTGAACATACAGCGTCGGCGATGTCAATTTTGAAATCAGGAGGACCAAATACGTACCCCGCACCGCAAATCATATCATTTTACGAAAAAAATACTTTTGCAAATTTTTTGAAATTTCAAAAAATTTGCAGTCTGATATAGCCTATATACCCTCACTCATCCGATGCTATCTCACTCAGTTTGGAGGATACAGCGTCGGCGATGTCATTTTTGGAATCAGGAGGACCAAATACGTGCCCCGCACCGCAAATCACATCATTTTACGAAAAAAATATTTTTGCGAATTTTTTGAAATTTCAAAAAATTTGCAGTCTGATATACAGTAGCGTGCAGTAGTCATGCATATTTTGGTTTTTCGGCTGTAACTCGGCTCAAAATGGTCCGTTTGACCTGAGATTCGACTACAATATGTAAAATATACATTCTCACATATCCTTATCACCAATTTAGACAAAACTCTAAATTTTTGAAATTTCAAGATTTTTTCGAATTTTTTCGATTTCTTGAATTTTGAAAAAAATTTCCAAAGTGTTTAAAATTTTTTTTGAGGATTTTTTTGTCACAGTTTGGCTTATTTTTATTGTTTCTAGTGTACAAGAGCATTAATTGGAGCATTCGCGACCAAGTTTACTCGTCTAGTATTTCTCTAATAGATGACCAAAGTGATGCAACTCCCAAATCTTGACCTTGTAGAATTGGATGAGCTGCAAGCAGAGTTTCGGATGAACACCAACACCTAAAAATCGGAACTAGAATCAGAATGATCCCAGCAATCGAGTAGAATAATCAGAAATTGCAGACAATGCCCAGTTTTTCTGTAAAATGCACGTTCTTACATTTTTAGATACCTAATAATCCTAATTCCACAACTTCAATCAATAGTTTCATGTCAGATATCGTGAATTCGTTTTGTTTTTTGTTATGATTTGCAAGAATATGATTTTTAGATTTGATTTCAAAAGTATCGGCAATCCGGTTGGCCAAAAAACTTTTTTCTCAGGCAGTAATTGGCGAATATAAGCGAAATAAAAGCCAAATATTGAAGTCGATCGTTTCAACATCCAGGTTAAGAAAGGAAACACAACGTTTTGGGTTCCTATTTGATAAAATAGGTTGAACTATAGTGACTTTTTGTAATGAACCATTCTACGGGTCGTTTCGAACAGGAATTGAGATGATATAAATTGGGCCATTTGATGAAATACGTCTAGAAGACTTTTATTCGCCAATTACTGCCTGAGAAAATAGTTTTTGGCCAACCGGATTGCCGATACTTTTGAAATCAAATCTAAGAATCATATTCTTGCAAATCATAACAAAAAACAAAACGAATTCACGATATCTGACATGAAACTATTGATTGAAGTTGTGGAATTAGGATTATTAGGTATCTAAAAATGTAAGAACGTGCATTTTACAGAAAAACTGGGCATTGTCTGCAATTTCTGATTATTCTACTCGATTGCTGGGATCATTCTGATTCTAGTTCCGATTTTTAGGTGTTGGTGTTCATCCGAAACTCTGCTTGCAGCTCATCCAATTCTACAAGGTCAAGATTTGGGAGTTGCATCACTTTGGTCATCTATTAGAGAAATACTAGACGAGTAAACTTGGTCGCGAATGCTCCAATTAATGCTCATGTACACTAGAAACAATAAAAATAAGCCAAACTGTGACAAAAAAATCCTCAAAAAAATTTTAAACACTTTGGAAATTTTTTTCAAAATTCAAGAAATCGAAAAAATTCGAAAAAATCTTGAAATTTCAAAAATTTAGAGTTTTGTTTAAATTGGTGATAAGGATATGTGAGAATGTATATTTTACATATTGTAGTCGAATCTCAGGTCAAACGGACCATTTTGAGCCGAGTTACAGCCGAAAAACCAAAATATGCATGACTATTGCACGCTACTGTAGCCTATATACCCTCACTCATCCGATGCTATCTCACTCAATTTTGAACATACAGCGTCGGCGATGTCATTTTTGAAATCAGGAGGACCAAATACGTACCCCGCACCGCAAATCACATCATTTTACGAAAAAAATATTTTTGCAAATTTTTTGAAATTTCAAAAAATTTGCAGTCTGATATAGCCTATATACCCCCACTCATTTGATGCTATCTCACTCAATTTTGAAGATACAGCGTCGGCGATGTCATTTTTGGAATCAGGAGGACCAAATACGTACCCCGCACCGCAAATCACATCATTTTACGAAAAAAATATTTTTGCAAATTTTTTGAAATTTCAAAAAATTTGCAGTCTGATATAGCCTATATACCCTCACTCAACCGATGCTATCTCACTCAATTTTGAAGATACAGCGTCGGCGATGTCATTTTTAGAATCAGGAGGACCAAATACGTACCCCGCACCGCAAATCACATCATTTTACGAAAAAAATATTTTTGCAAATTTTTTTAAAATTTCAAAAAATTTGCAGTCTGATATAGCCTATATACCCCCACTCATTTGATGCTATCTCACTCAATTTTGAAGATACAGCGTCGGCGATGTCATTTTTGAAATCAGGAGGACCAAATACGTACCCCGCACCGCAAATCATATCATTTTACGAAAAAAATACTTTTGCAAATTTTTTGAAATTTCAAAAAATTTGCAGTCTGATATAGCCTATATACCCTCACTCATCCGATGCTATCTCACTCAGTTTTGAGGATACAGCGTCGGCGATGTCATTTTTGGAATCAGGAGGACCAAATACGTGCCCCGCACCGCAAATCACATCATTTTACGAAAAAAATATTTTTGCGAATTTTTTGAAATTTCAAAAAATTTGCAGTCTGATATAGCCTATATACCCTCACTCATCCGATGCTATCTCACTCAATTTTGAACATACAGCGTCGGCGATGTCATTTTTGAAATCAGGAGGACCAAATACGTACCCCGCACCGCAAATCACATCATTTTACGAAAAAAATATTTTTGCAAATTTTTTGAAATTTCAAAAAATTTGCAGTCTGATATAGCCTATATACCCCCACTCATTTGATGCTATCTCACTCAATTTTGAAGATACAGCGTCGGCGATGTCATTTTTGGAATCAGGAGGACCAAATACGTACCCCGCACCGCAAATCACATCATTTTACGAAAAAAATATTTTTGCAAATTTTTTGAAATTTCAAAAAATTTGCAGTCTGATATAGCCTATATACCCCCACTCATTTGATGCTATCTCACTCAATTTTGAAGATACAGCGTCGGCGATGTCATTTTTGGAATCAGGAGGACCAAATACGTACCCCGCACCGCAAATCACATCATTTTACGAAAAAAATATTTTTGCAAATTTTTTGAAATTTCAAAAAATTTGCAGTCTGATATAGCCTATATACCCTCACTCATTTGATGCTATCTCACTCAATTTTGAAGATACAGCGTCGGCGATGTCATTTTTGGAATCAGGAGGACCAAATACGTACCCCGCACCGCAAATCACATCATTTTACGAAAAAAATATTTTTGCAAATTTTTTGAAATTTCAAAAAATTTGCAGTCTGATATAGCCTATATACCCCCACTCATTTGATGCTATCTCACTCAATTTTGAAGATACAGCGTCGGCGATGTCATTTTTGGAATCAGGAGGACCAAATACGTACCCCGCACCGCAAATCACATCATTTTACGAAAAAAATATTTTTGCAAATTTTTTGAAATTTCAAAAAATTTGCAGTCTGATATAGCCTATATACCCTCACTCAACCGATGCTATCTCACTCAATTTTGAAGATACAGCGTCGGCGATGTCATTTTTAGAATCAGGAGGACCAAATACGTACCCCGCACCGCAAATCACATCATTTTACGAAAAAAAAATTTTGCAAATTTTTTGAAATTTTAAAAATTTTGCAGCCTGATATAGCCTATATACCCTCACTCAACCGATGCTATCTCACTCAATTTTGAAGATACAGCGTCGGCGATGTCATTTTTGGAATCAGGAGGACCAAATACGTACCCCGCACCGCAAATCACATCATTTTACGAAAAAAATATTTTTGCAAATTTTTTGAAATTTCAAAAAATTTGCAGTCTGATATAGCCTATATACCCTCACTCATCCGATGCTATCTCACTCAATTTTGAACATACAGCGTCGGCGATGTCATTTTTGGAATCAGGAGGACCAAATACGTGCCCCGCACCGCAAATCACATCATTTTACGAAAAAAATATTTTTGCAAATTTTTTGAAATTTCAAAAAATTTGCAGTCTGATATAGCCTATATACCCCCACTCATTTGATGCTATCTCACTCAATTTTGAAGATACAGCGTCGGCGATGTCATTTTTGGAATCAGGAGGACCAAATACGTACCCCGCACCGCAAATCACATCATTTTACGAAAAAAATATTTTTGCAAATTTTTTGAAATTTCAAAAAATTTGCAGTCTGATATAGCCTATATACCCTCACTCATCCGATGCTATCTCACTCAATTTTGAAGATACAGCGTCGGCGATGTCATTTTTGGAATCAGGAGGACCAAATACGTACCCCGCACCGCAAATCACATCATTTTACGAAAAAAATATTTTTGCAAATTTTTTGAAATTTCAAAAAATTTGCAGTCTGATATAGCCTATATACCCTCACTCAACCGATGCTATCTCACTCAATTTTGAAGATACAGCGTCGGCGATGTCATTTTTAGAATCAGGAGGACCAAATACGTACCCCGCACCGCAAATCACATCATTTTACGAAAAAAAAAATTTTGCAAATTTTTTGAAATTTTAAAAATTTTGCAGCCTGATATAGCCTATATACCCTCACTCAACCGATGCTATCTCACTCAATTTTGAAGATACAGCGTCGGCGATGTCATTTTTGGAATCAGGAGGACCAAATACGTACCCCGCACCGCAAATCACATCATTTTACGAAAAAAATATTTTTGCAAATTTTTTGAAATTTCAAAAAATTTGCAGTCTGATATAGCCTATATACCCTCACTCATCCGATGCTATCTCACTCAATTTTGAACATACAGCGTCGGCGATGTCATTTTTGGAATCAGGAGGACCAAATACGTGCCCCGCACCGCAAATCACATCATTTTACGAAAAAAATATTTTTGCGAATTTTTTGAAATTTCAAAAAATTTGCAGTCTGATATAGCCTATATACCCTCACTCATCCGATGCTATCTCACTCAATTTTGAACATACAGCGTCGGCGATGTCATTTTTGGAATCAGGAGGACCAAATACGTACCCCGCACCGCAAATCACATCATTTTACGAAAAAAATATTTTTGCGAATTTTTTGAAATTTCAAAAAATTTGCAGTCTGATATAGCCTATATACCCTCACTCATCCGATGCTATCTCACTCAATTTTGAACATACAGCGTCGGCGATGTCATTTTTGAAATCAGGAGGACCAAATACGTACCCCGCACCGCAAATCACATCATTTTACGAAAAAAATATTTTTGCAAATTTTTTGAAATTTCAAAAAATTTGCAGTCTGATATAGCCTATATACCCTCACTCAACCGATGCTATCTCACTCAATTTTGAAGATACAACGTCGGCGATGTCATTTTTGGAATCAGGAGGACCAAATACGTACCCCGCACCGCAAATCACATCATTTTACGAAAAAAAAAATTTTGCAAATTTTTTGAAATTTTAAAAAATTTGCAGCCTGATATAGCCTATATACCCTCACTCATCCGATGCTATCTCACTCAATTTTGAAGATACAACGTCGGCGATGTCATTTTTGGAATCAGGAAGACCAAATACGTACCCCGCACCGCAAATCACATCATTTTAAGTATATCTGAGGTGAAAAAAACTCGAGGCTCTGATTTTTTTCACCCCTATATCTAAGGTGAAAAAAACTCGAGGCTCTGATTTTTTTCACCCTTATATCTAAGGTGAAAAAAACTCGAGGCTCTGATTTTTTTCACCCCTATATCTAAGGTGCAAAAAACTCGAGGCTCTGATTTTTTTCACCCCTATATCTAAGGTGAAAAAAACTCGAGGCTCTGATTTTTTTCACCCCTATATCTAAGGTGCAAAAAACTCGAGGCTCTGATTTTTTTCACCCCTATATCTAAGGTGAAAAAAACTCGAGGCTCTGATTTTTTTCACCCCTATATCTAAGGTGAAAAAAACTCGATGCTCTGATTTTTTTCACCCTTATATCTAAGGTGAAAAAAACTCGATGCTCTGATTTTTTTCACCCCTATATCTAGGGTGAAAAAAACTCGATGCTCTGATTTTTTTCACCCTTATATCTAAGGTGAAAAAAACTCGAGGCTCTGATTTTTTTCACCCCTATATCTAAGGTGCAAAAAACTCGAGGCTCTGATTTTTTTCACCCCTATATCTAAGGTGCAAAAAACTCGAGGCTCTGATTTTTTTCACCCCTATATCTAAGGTGAAAAAAACTCGAGGCTCTGATTTTTTTCACCCTTATATCTAAGGTGAAAAAAACTCGATGCTCTGATTTTTTTCACCCCTATATCTAAGGTGAAAAAAACTCGAGGCTCTGATTTTTTTCACCCTTATATCTAAGGTGAAAAAAACTCGATGCTCTGATTTTTTTCACCCCTATATCTAAGGTGAAAAAAACTCGAGGCTCTGATTTTTTTCACCCTTATATCTAAGGTGAAAAAAACTCGATGCTCTGATTTTTTTCACCCCTATATCTAAGGTGAAAAAAACTCGAGGCTCTGATTTTTTTCACCCCTATATCTAGGGTGAAAAAAACTCGAGGCTCTGATTTTTTTCACCCCTATATCTAAGGTGAAAAAAACTCGAGGCTCTGATTTTTTTCACCCTTATATCTAAGGTGAAAAAAACTCGATGCTCTGATTTTTTTCACCCCTATATCTAAGGTGAAAAAAACTCGAGGCTCTGATTTTTTTCACCCCTATATCTAGGGTGAAAAAAACTCGAGGCTCTGATTTTTTTCACCCCTATATCTAAGGTGAAAAAAACTCGAGGCATGGATACAGTATCCAGTTTGAGCTTAAAAAAGGAATAGTAACATGATTCGTGTGTATGCTTCATTCTACTCACATTATCTATAGATATTCGAACAATTCCATGGCGATAGTGTCTGAAATTACAGATAACATGTCAGTTGATACAATTTCACTACTATCGCATAGATTTGATATGGATACAGTACCCACTGAAACGTAAAAGTTTATTCTTTTCGTATTCTTTCACAAAACGAAAAACACTTTTTTTCGAAAACACGTGAGTCAGTCGGTGAATGTTTTGGCAACCCAACAACACTGTTGTCTTGCCGCCCTACGTCATACCGATATCTGGAGTATGACCCATCTGCACTATAGTGCTCTGCCAGAATACATATGTACAACAGATGGTGTCTGTCTATCTATCTAATGGTGTGTTCTATCGATCACCGACACCCCTTCACTTCATTTCCTCCTTCTGTTTCCCAAATTACGTCATAAATCACCTCCCCCATCCATCCCTCTTTGTCTCATTTGCACACCAATTTGCACTATTAATGGCCGCCCACCAAGCGCCGTATATACAATTGTTGTGTAGAATAGGTTTACCTCCTCCCAATCTCCCTCCATCATTTTACCATCATTTGCGCCAATCAAACGACGCTGTTGACGCGTATTAGGTTTAGGTGTAATTCCTCCTCATTCTCCCTTTTTTCTTCCCATTCCCGCCATTTTTTTTTGTTTCGAATTGTATTGATTTTTTGGATTTTCAGGTTTTTCTGGATTCAATCGAACCAAACCGTTCAACAGTTATGATGAAAGGATTCAAAACTCAACTCAATGCCAACATATTGCGGTGGTGCACCGGGTGAAGCCCAACAATTAAGTCAAAGCGATCAAGTTTACGGTGCCAAATAAGGAAATCAAAATGGTAAATCAATAAATAGATTTTCCGAATATTTTTTAATTTTGTCGTTCAGATAGTGCAAGCGACTAAAAACTTGTGCACTAGTCGTGTCAATATATGGAAAGGTTTATGGATTGAGTAGGCGTCCCAACCCAAGTTATCTCAAACTGTTCCACGATGTCGAAAAAAGGTACTGGTAAATAGATAATAAACACGATAAAAATCCCGATTTTCAGTGCAATTCTACTTGGTACAATCAATGGATTGAAATATATCCATTCAAAGAGAATCATCCACAAAATATCAAGCCGGGAAACATTTTGATGACTTGTTATGGAGTGCCGAAAATTGCCGATTATGGATTTATTGCTGGTGTTAGCTGAAAATGAAGACAAAATGGATGATGATAGACGTACAACAAGCTTATGAAACGATGAAGAATCAAACTTTGTCGAAAATCCGACCTTTCCTGCCTTGGATTGACTATGTAAGTGTTTCAGCCAGAAAACTGAAAGGTTAACCATGATTTCAGTAATTGGCTCATTCAAAAAAGTTAAAGATGACACCACCATGAACTGAAGCGTTCTTGAAAGTTGACCAAGTCAAGAATGAAAAGTTCCTCGAAAGTTTGGAAAACGATCAAGCCGTGCTAGCATCTCAACTACCAGCCGGATCAATATTTGTGATGCCAAAAAGAGACAAGGTAAAACTTGTTTTGCACTTCTCAATTGTATTTTTATTCAAAATTTTCCAGAAAAAAATACAACTGCTCTGGATTTTGTCAAACCATTCTGGAAAGCTTTTGCATTTTATACCTCATTCCCATAATCCTAGGAAGAGGATCAAAAAATTACAAGAAGATATGAAAGCATTTTTGACGACAATTATGATTTTTTTTGTTTTTAAATAAAACCTTTATTTGAAATTACTTTACTTTTCAACTAATAGAAATTTTCGAAAAACTAATGAGTCAGCCGTTTTCGCAGTTTTTCCCATCGTGAAACAACACTATTAGCCACCGCCATACGTCATACAGATATTGAGCCGTTTGTCGAGCGAATGGTGTATTCGATTGGTCACCTACACCACTTCTCTCCCCTTTTCCTCTTTTTTCCTCAACCAGCCTCTGGGGCTCTCTGTGTCTCCATTTACAATCATTATTTCCCCGTTTTTTCCAAATGGCGAACCATTCCGTTCTCACTGCCTGGTCGTTCTCCTTCTTTTTTCCCTCAGGTCATCAAAACCATTGCCTCACCACCTCTTTTTTCTTCCCCACCTAACGGCCAAATGCCATGAAAAAAAATGTAATCTCTGCCTCTCTAGCTAGTGGTGTATGTAATAACGACCCTTTTCCACCTGCTCCTCATTTCCCTCCATTTTTCTTCTTGTGCAGTATAGGTTTACCTCCTCCTCATTTTTCTTCCCCTTCTCGCCATTCTTTGTTGTTGTCGAATTGTATTGATTTTTGAAACTTTAGGGTTTTTACTGGCTTCGAGAGAACCAAACCTATCAACAGTTATGATAAAAGGATTCAATTATTTTTGTGGATTTGCATCGTTCAGTGCAGAATTCGAAAACTGTGATCCAAAAAGAATAATTTTTTCTCAAAAATGGAAAAGAACTTGTTGGACCAGGCGGAACAAGTTTGCAATCTTTTGGCAGAAAAGTGATTGTTGTAAGTTTTCAATGTTGTATTTTTTTTCTATATCATAAGTGCGAAACTAATGGCTAGGAATGAAGCAAGTGCCCCCCTTGTGTCTCGACGCGTTTTCGACAATTTATCTTGAATGTAAGTACAGTACCCGAACTGCAAAAACGTATCGAGACCCAGGAGCGCACTTGCTAAATTCATAGTCGTTGTTTTGCCACATATAATACGAAACTTGAATTTTCTCAGTTATTTGTTGATTTTCAGAAACGTTCAAATCTTCATTTGTGGGATGAGTACGACGGAAAACTATTTCCGCAAACTCCATGACGAAAAAAAAGGGAAATGAAGATTCCAAATTCACATGTTATCTTGAAGAACACAATGTGAAATGCGGTTCAATAAGTACACTGGCATTTGTTCAAATCCATGGAGAAATCTGCCATTTTTTCAAGACATTTTGCACGTCGAAAAATGTGATGTAAGGTGATTGTTTTAGCGTATTTTAAATGAGCATTTCAGCCCACACTGGTTGGTACGGTATTATATCCTATCTCATCGCCGAAATTGAAATGGTGTGCGCCATCAAGCAAAGCACTTTATTTTTTTTGCACAGATGTGATAAAAAATCATGAACTGGAGGTCGTTCAAAAATATATCAATAATTGTTTAGATAAATTTGATCCATCAAAGGTTAGTGTTAAAAACTGATAAATATTATCACAGTTTTTCAGAATACCATTGATTACGATATATATGTGAAGGGATGAAAGATGAGTGGTTCAAACATAAAACTTGCTCATTTATTCCGGAAAAATCAGGTTCGAGCTTCTGCGCTATGGATTTTGTATTGGATTAGCCAATCAACGAGCTGAAACGATGTGGTAAGTGAAATTCAAACTTTCTGATTAAAACAATGATTTTTAGGCATTCGACTTGATGATCAGCTTGTGAAACAGATAAGGAAAAACCGGGTCACGGAAAAATTTTGTTTCAAAAAATGCCTCAAACAAGAACGTAAGTATCTCACAATATTTGTTAAACATACACTAGCTAAAAAATACAAAATTGCTCAATATTTTTTGTTACTATATTAGTAACCAGTTCAAGAAGAAAAAAATGTATATATCTATCTATCCAGTTTTCAGATACATTGCAACGGAATGGGACAATAGATTTGAGTTTATTGACTGCTATGAAGATAAGAACATCAGTTGTGCAGATTCAGTTAGTCAGAAGGATATGATTGACAAAAAACCTAGCGATTGTTGAATTTTGCCAGGACTCACAAGACACATAATACAATTTTTGTTTTAAAATAAAAACGTATTTAAAATTATTATGTCTTTTAATTTTTTTTTTCAACAAAACGTACATGATTATAATATTCTATTTCTCAAAGAATTGAGAAATCTAGATTTGTTCAGGGAAACCACGAATTTGACAAATTCGAAAAGTTCACGAGACGATTTATAAGCCCTTATGATGGATATAAATCGGCTGAAAATTTCAAGTAGGAAAAAGTGCCTAACAGAAAATTGTGGATGGTATCCAGAATTCCAGTTCATTTTAGATATGTGAAAATTGTTGATTTTTGAGGGAGGAGTAGCAATATTAGTGATAGACTACAAAAACTACAATCTATCAACAGGCCAATTACACATGGATAGAAATCAACTGAAAATCGGATATCGAAAAAAGTGTCTAATAGAAAGTTGCGGATGGTATCCAGGATTTCATTTTATTATAGATACCTGAAAAATGTTGATTTTTGAGGAAGGAGTAGCAGTTTTAGTGTTAGACTACAAAAACTACAATCTATCAACTAACTCTTGGTATCAGTTTTGTATGAAATTGAGATTAGACAAGAGCAGGGAATTTCCTGCTCATTTATTGTTTTCTGATTCTACATACTATGATTTTTATCAAACTAACAAGGAATAATTGACCAAGTAGTAATTGACCTCCATCATTTTCCCTCTTCCCTCCTAACGGCCCCCTTGGCCGCTGCCAACTGTCATAAACAAATACAATAGATGCCATCTGTCTATATGTAAATGGTATATAGGAGAGGGAACCTATCCCCTTTCTCCTCATTTTCCCCCTTTTCCTTCCAATCCTCTCCTTTTTTCTTTATAGAATTGTATTGATTATTGCTACTTTAGGGTTTTTACTGGCTTCGAAAGAACCAAATCAACCAACAGTTATGAAGAAAGAATCTTGATATTTTTTAAATCAACAATATTTTTGCATTTGTATCGTTCAGTGAAGAACCATAGAATTCCTAGTAAGTTTTTTCAAATGTTTTTTATCAGTTGTGTATATTGTTCTTTTAAGTATTCGATTATCCCGAATGAGACGATACTTTTGAGAAAGCTCTCACCGAAGACGTGAGAGAAGAACAAATTATGGGGCATGAGCAAAACTCCATTACCAAGGAGGACCTTATTGCCACCATTCATAAAGCGTTCAATGAGAAGATGAAAATCATCGAGAATGGCCAGAAGAAAACCAATAGCTCTAACAACAATAGGGGTAACCAAAATCAAAACAATAATAACAATAGGAACTACCACCAACAACCCCAACCTCAGTATAACTCCTACCAAAATTAGGGATATAGTAACAGGAGCTATCAGAGTGGTAGAGGAATAGGAGGATACCAAGGGAAAAATTTCATCCCAATCTATGTGGATCCTAGATTCCGCCAATTCTCTCAAGGTCTTTCCTTCTAGGGTGAGTTGTCATTTTGAATGCTGTTCACATCAAAATGAAATTTAGAAAAATATGTAGAAATTGATGAAACCCTAATGTACAATGCAAAATACAACAGAGACGCGGCTTTTGGAATGATCGAAAGAGGAACCGAAAAAGGTACAATATTCACTATTACATGTTTAAGAAAACTTTTTAGATTAGAATGATGAGATTTGCTCAGAAAAACGCTGCCACCCTACTTCCTATAATTGACAAGCACATTGAGCCAGGTAGTTCAATTTTCTTAAAGTTTTCAAAAAAATAAACCATCTACAGGGAATGGGTGAATCACGACATAAATTTCGTCGATCTCGATGATCCAACAATCCATCGAGGCAACATGAAGGCAGTCAAACAAAAACAAGTGAGGAACTCTAAAATTTCTTGCCAAGTGAGTTATTTTGAATATATTCTATCATTTGTATGTTTTGATTTTTTAGGTACTCGATTATACCAAATGAGAGAAGAATTTTCCCAAGTTCCTTCTCAGACTTAAAATTATTATCAGCCACAACAAAGAAGCTCTTTCCCAGGTTCCGGTGCTATAAGGAATGCTTCAACATTTCATAGTATCGTGCTCGCTTTGATCATGATTTCTGGAGCCGGGGCATGTGGTCTCCAAACTTGTGGACTCTCAAAAGGAGGGAACTATTTTGTACTTGATGCTTTCCAATCTTTTGGAAATGAAGGTCGAATATCGTATTCCTGACTCCACGCCGATCGTTCGAAACGCCATCATGTGTAGAAAAAACAAAATGACTATTAGAATCCACTCCATTTTTAAGTTCTATGTCACAATGTTCAATTATTTTTTGTTGTATAATAAAAGTTTATTGATAGAGCCTTTGTAATATTCCACTTCTCATAAATATGTCTCGGACTTCTCAGGCAGACATAACAGATTAACGAAAAAATATCTCGAAATGCCTACACGTTTGGCTAAAGTTTTGTTTTTTTTTGTAGTGATGAACTTATTCATCAATTATGTATGTATCAAACTGAGATTATATAGGATTTGAGGCAACGGTTTCTCCTACGCAATAAATCGCCCTCCACCATTTATCCTTTCTCCTAACGGCCCTGTTGGCCTCTGCCAACTGTAACAAACAAATACAATAGATTATATCTGCATGTATGCAAATGGTATATAGGAGAGGACACATTGACCCGTTTTTCCTCATTTTCCTTCTTTTCCTTCCAATCCACTACGTCTAAAAAATTTGAGCCTCGCGGGCTTGAACCAGTGACCTTCCGCATGCAAATCAGCGCATTGTACCACTAACCCACGCGCACAAAAACCTGAGATTGTAGTTTGTAGTCTGCGAAAACCTTCGATTGTAGTTTGTAGTGTGCGCGCGTGGCCTAGTGGTACAAGGCGCTGAGTATCATGCCGAAGGTCACAGGTTCGAGCCCCCGTAAGCTAAATCTTTTTTTGCATACTTATTTTTCGATGGAGAATTGATTTTTGATGGTGAAAATATCACTATTTGAAGCTTTATATGAGAAAGATAAGGTGTAATTCTTAATTTAAGAGAATTATGATCAAGTCGTCTGGAACCGCCAGATTTGGATATTCCACGATACCAAAAAAAAAACTGCGCATCTGTTAGCTGAATGCTGCTATAGTATTACACTCGATCCATATCATGTAAAATTTATCCACATTTTGTCATTCAATCTACTATCTATTCTTATCAGTTCTATACTAAACTGAATGTGAGGTTAGATAAGAATAATATCAATGCTATTCATTTCCACTTTCTGATGTTTCTTTTGTATACTACACAATATTTATTTACCTATATTCATACAAAATGATTAGTCACTCAATAATTTCTCTCTCCACTATTTTCCCCCATCCCATCCTTCCTCTGACTCATATTTCTCCCTCTCTGTCCGTCTAGCTAGTGTATGTATACATGTTCGAAAAAAGAGGCCCCGCTCCTCCATCTCCTCACTTCTCTCGTTCCATTTTCGCGTTTTTTGTTGCTATATAGAATTGTATTGATTTCGAAACTTTAGGGTTTTTACTGGATTCGAAAGAACCAAACCTATCGACCGTTATGATAAAAGGATATAAATATTTTTTGTGGAATGTGGATGAACCATATTTGGTGAAAAGCGATATATTTTGGGTCAAGTAAGTTATTTCGTGTATTTTCTGTCAATTCCTGATTCTTTAGATACTCCCTGATTCCCAATGAACGGGACTGCCCAGATGGAAATATCATGAAAGGTGCTAAACATCAGAGATTGGTTTAGCCGAAAAAAAAGCCAGGTAGGTCAGTTAAATGTTCAGAAGAGTGTTGATTTTTTCCTTCTAGGTTCAAACAGGCTATATCTACAAATTTGACGGTCATCTTCTCCGAATGACGTCATCAACACGAGAAAGTACTTGGAAGAAGATTTGAAGCATTTTCGGAGCTCAAGAAAAACCGTTCCAAGCTACACTCACAAATGGACTTATAACTAAGGTCGAACTCTCAGAGAAGGATAACGACTGGCCGAAGAAAGCAGTACTCAACTTAGTGCCTGAAATTGCCTACGGACTCCGTTACACGTGCAATACAAAACGCGCACTCAACCAAGAGGGAACTGTGTATAACTACATTTACGACAAAAAACTGATAGTTTCCAGCGTGCGGTGTATTGTGGTGAGTGAAAACTTTTTCACTTCCTGAAAAATTTTAAAAAATTTCAGGATATAAATTTGACGGACTTCTGGTTCAAAGAAACAGTTTACAACTACAAAATCAGCAACGAACTAGAGCATTCCGAAGTTCGGTATATTGTGGTGAGTGAACACTTTTTTACTTCAAAATAATATTTTTCATGATTTCAGGAAAAAGAACCGATGGACAATTGATTCAAAAAACCCAGTCTAATGCATCACAACAAGTTTCAATAAAATCGACTGAAGACAAATAAATATTTTTTGATTTGAAATAAAAGCGAGATTGAAATGATTTATTGTGCTGAAATTTTGATAGATACATTTTTGATATCATGCAGCTGCCAAATATACAAAAACTGGAAAAATCCGATGAGACACGAAGGTCGAGCTCCTGAAAAAAAAGAGTTCATTTTGTTGAAATACCGTATTTCCTCGAAACGCTGCCGGAGAATGATCATATCTCGAAAACTAAAAGACCTAGGAAAAAGTAGTCAACTGCAAATTTGTAGATCAAAACTTCAGCTACAACTTTGCAGTTGACAACTTTTTGATAACTGTACTAGATACCGAGATACTATCATTCTCCGACAGCGTTTCGAAAAAAACAAGGTATGTTTTTTTCGGACGATATGTACCCAGCTTTCCAGTTTTGTGAAATATTTCTCAATGGAGCGCACTTCCACTATTATTAACTGTTGTTTTCCTCCTCTCTCATCTCTCATTTCCCACCAACTGACACACTTCCGTCATGACCACATGATTCATAGCGGTTCTCTGTTCGTCTAGCTGTGGCCTAGTTCTCCCATCTCTTTATTTCTCTCGTTCCATTTTTCCCCCATTTTTTTGCTATATACAACTAGATTTATATCAATCATAGTATAAATGACGTAATAAACCTCTATCTATCTCCCCCCTTAGCTCCTTACGGTACTGTTGGCCATGACCCGTATCTATGGCTAATGGTATATAGGAGAGGGAACCTTTCCCTTTCTCCCCATTTTCCTCCTTTTCCTTCCAATCCTCTCTGTTTTTTCTGTATAGAACTGTATTGATTTTGATACTTCAGGGTTTTTACTGGATTCGAAAGAACCAAACCATCTATCAGTTATTATGAAAGGATCTTGATATTTTTTGTGGATAAGCACCATTTTTGGCAAATCAGAGGAATGTAAGGAACTGTCAAGTGTTTTTGCCAAGTAAGTTATTTCAATTTTTGACAATGTTATATTTTTCAATTTCTAGATATTCCATAATTACGAACTTTTGGAAATCGAGAAGAAAAATACTACAAACAAGAGACTGGAATCATAATTTTTGAAATGCAATTTATGCATCGGTTCGCTTCTTGCCAATTAACGGCTCCTCATTCGCTCGACTGAAAATTTGAAGCTGGACTGGAATACATTTATAAGTTTGAGGCGCAATGAACGGAAAAGAGCGTAATAAACATGGTCTCCATGAGAATAAAGAAATGATGAAAAAGGTGAGAAAATTGGAATCTATGAATCTATGAATCTATGAATATATATTTGAAGATCAAAAAGACTGGATCCCAGAACAGTGGCCAAAAGAATGGAAATAGCAACAAAACCCAAATGGCATGTTGAGATTCAAAGTGGACAAGAAGAAGAACACGAAGATGCGGAATGGACCAGTATTTTAAAGGACGAAGAAACATGGACAATGGATGATGAGTTCATGGAGGCCATTTTGAGTAGTGAAGAACCAATATTTGAATAGAACGATAAAGATGAAAATAAAAATAATTGATGATGTAAAACTTTTAATAAAACTTATTATCTTAGATTCTGCTCAAAACAATATGAAAAACATTATTTGATTTTGTTGAGCAAAACAGCTGAACATCAAAAAACACGGAAATAATCCCATGAGATTGTTGATAATCTATCAATCTTTTTTTTCGTTGAACTTCCAGTCGGAAATGTGGTCTCAATTTTTTTCATATTTGCCTCCATCACAGTTTGATGAATGTAAACAAAAATAATCTGCCTTTATGTTGGTCACCGCTATAGAAAACACTCCTACCCTCACCTTCCTTCCTCTCCTTCCTCTCCTTCCCATTTCTACACACATATAAACAACCTAGTTTTCTTCCTATTCTCTTCTCTCTCTCTTTCTCTATAGTTTTTTCGTCAATTCTCCCATTGACCGCCTAAAAGTTAGACATCATTGTTAGTTTTTTTCTTATTTTTCAAATTGCACCATTGCTCACCCTTATTTTACACCAATTCTATTAATAGACCCACCAAATGCCATAAATACGATACAATGACTATCAGTTCGAAAAATAAGTTTACCTCCTTCCACCTCCTTCCTGTTCCTTCCTCTCATCTCGTTGTTGTTTTTTGCTCGAAATTGTATCAATTATTGATAATTAAGGGTGATCACTGTATTCGATATCGAATTTAAGCCAGTATCAGTTATGATGAACGGATCTACTACTTTTTTTTTCAAATATAGGCAAAATAATCAAATCAGTAAGTCAATTTTCCCAAAAAAGTATGCAAATAGTATTTTTTCAGAACTACCAGGAATAAAAGTTGGATGAAAACTTCTTTCAAATGGATGACAATTTGTCAAGAATAACACAATGTCATGCAATGTGAACTCATGAAACACCTAAAATGGCCGAAAATTTCACTGCTCAAAAATCCAATCATGCACATGATCTACGTTGCGATAAATGTGAAAAGGCTAAAACGTGATGGGAGATGTGGGAGACCGAGAATAATGATTTGGTTGAAAATTTTATCGTTAGAAGCGACAACGCTGGTTAGTTTCTAATATTTTTGAATGAAATAATAATATTTTCAAATTTCAGGCTGCTATCACCATAGTGCGTCAACGATTTCATCAATAGTTCTACAGTCAAATGAGGGTCAACATGGAAAAAGTAGTTGCGACCGAGTGGCCAGTTTTTGAGGAATTAGGATTAGCTACGGATGCTCCGGGTACAAAGGTTGGTTGACTCTGAACGTCAATTTTTTTGAAAACATTCGTTTTCTTTCAGATAGTCTGAAACCAAGAATCAATACGGAGGGATGAGATTGTCCAAACTCGCATAATTGCCTTTTTTCATAGTTGCATCAAATAAATTAATATATGATCTTGTTTTTGTTATTTTATACTGTAAATATGGAATTTGGGTTTATCATGGTAGATCACAAACTTTTCGATTTTTTCGAATATACTCAATCCGGAAACCTGATAAACGGTCATCTGGGATACTGTAACTCGGAAAACTTCACGAGCATTCACACGTCTTCGAGCCATTGAATTGTGGTATACGGTACTGGCATGATGATGTCATATCAAAATAATCAACCGCTATGTTGGTCACCGCCATAGAAAACACTCCTACCCTCTCCTTCCTCTCCTTCCATCAACAATTTCGTTCGCCTCTCCTTCCTATTGATGCACACATATTGATCTGATTTTTTTCTCTTTTCTCCCTCTATTTCTCTCGCCGTTTTTCATCAATTTTCCTACTAACCGCCTAAAAGTTAGACGACATTGTTGGTTTTTCCGTTTTTTTTTTAACTTTCACCATTACTCACCCTCATTTGCACACCAATTACACTATTGGTGTATAGATACTACTCAATATGAAAAAATAGGTTTACCTCCTTCTTCCTTCTTCTTTTTGTTTTTTTTTCTCGAAATTGAATTGATAATTGATAATTAAGGGTGATCACTGTATTCGATATCGAATTTAAGCCAATTATCAGTTATGATAAACGGATCTACTACTTTATTTCAAATATAGGCAAAAAATCAGATCAGTAAGTCAATTTTTTCAATTAAAATTTGTCTAGATTATTTTTTGCAGAGCCGAAGTTCCCGAAAACAAGAAGGAAGACGGTAGAAGTGGAAGAAAACTTCTTTCAAATGGATGACTGTTTGGTTACAAAGAAAATTTTGCGAGAGTGAAAATTGCGGACAATCATAGCTTCGAAGCGATAATGCAGCTCAACATTGAAATCGCCCAAAAACTGCTTCCGACAGAAAAATACAAGACGAGGTTCAACTATTTTTTAAAAAAGTGGCATGTCTTACCATACAAGCCAAGAAGGATAAAATACTTCGATCACAACCGGCAGAAGGAAAATGTATGTTCTGGCAATTAAGTGGAAATCCGGCAGAGAAGAATAACCAACTTGCAGTGTGAAAGACCTCAAATATGCCGTATGTTAAATCCTTTGAACCAATAGATATAGCAATGTGAGTAACTTCAAATTTTTTCTGTAAGTTAGAAAATTTCATGATTTTGTCAGGAATTCAATCGTCCCAAAGCCAACAAAAATATGAAAATTTGTACCAATAATGTGAAGTTGTAAGTTATATATTGCAACTTTCAAGGCTCCATTTTCCGTGTTACAGAAAATCCACTTAGACTTCTTGTTTTATTTTCTCGATGAACCGGGATGAAAGGAAAGAAAATGCGAGAAGTGTTTCACTAAAGTTGAGAATACGATCAAGCTGTTATTTGAATCGACAAATCATCTGACGATCTGCAAGTTTGTGATGTCTTGTTATCGCTAGGATTTCTATGTTTGAATTGAACAAGTGGATAGTGAGTTTCAATATGCAATTATTTACAATATTCGAGTTTCAGAAGACTAATGGACCCGATAATATATTGTACGTGATATAAGAATATGGATTGGATACGAATCGTACGAAAAAAAGGTTGGATGTTTCTAAATTTTTTGAAAAAAATTAATTTTAGAGAGTTTGAAACCCAGACTCGATGATGTCAATCCGAAAGAATGAGGTGGTCTAAAGATCGTATAGTTGTCTTTATTTTATAGTTTCATCAAATAAATTGATATATCAACTTTTTATTGTTATTATTTTCTGAAAATATGGAGTTTGGGTTTGTCATGGTAGATCACAAACTTCTCAATATTTTTGAATACACTGAAACATGAAACGTGATAAAAACTCATATATGATAATGTAACTCAAACTCATTCCAGATGATTAATTGAGTAGATCAACATATGATGGGGGAGGAGGTGACGACGTACCTAAATTCACTTTTTTTTCGTTTTTTTTTGTCATAAGTGGTCTAAAACATCGTTTTCCAGCCATTAAATTATGATTCTCAGCATTTTTAGATAATTTCCAAACGTTAGACACCCATATCGACTCTATTTCAGTGTACTTTGAAAATCGTGCCAGAGTTGCTTTAAGCATGTGCCCGATTCTAGTTTTTGCCATAACAAAATTTTCCTGCTCAGAATTTCACGCCGAATCCAAAAAACATACTCACAATATCCACAAACCTTAGAGCATTGAGATTTCATCAAACCGGGGTATACGGAATGGGTACAGTATGCTCTAGATCGAAGTGACCTTCAAAAACCATCCAATTCTCAAAAAAATGTGTGTACACAATCTCCGTCTACATTCACATTCTTACTCATGAGTTTTGGTGCAACAAAACAAATAACTTGTCATTGAGGTGACCACAGAAATAAAAACACCCTCCACCATTTCCTCCAACACTCATCACCGTCCTGCTTCTTCGTCCTTCCAAATATACCAACACATATATTGATCTGATTGTCTGCCTATATTCCCCTCTCTCTCGCATTTTGTCAACATTTTTCGCTCTGACCGCTTACAAGTATGAAAACATTGCTCATATTTATTTTCTTTCCATCATCTTTTCATTTTCCAAATTACGTTATGTATCACCCTTCCCCATTCACCATTTTTCCCTATTTTCACACCAATTACTCTGTTGATAATCGCCAAATGATACAAATACGTATATATTGGTGTGTAGGATAGGTTTACCTCCTTCTCACTTCTTTCCTTTGCCTGCCCTACTCCTTTATTTTTTGTCGTTTCAAAAGTTTCTCGCATTGATGATTCATAATTAAGGGTAGTCTCTGTATTCGTACCGAATTTGGACCAGTTATCAGTTATGATGAAAGGATTCTGCTTTTTTTTCTCGAATATAGGCAAAAAAATCAAATCAGTGAGTTCATTTTTTCAATAAAATAGGAATTCGATAAACTATCTTAACCTAAACAAAAACGGTTTTTTTAGCTATCGAGGAAAACCTTTGGAGTTGAAGCTCGACAGATTGGCATAGCTCAACAAAATTTGAATGTTAATGGAATCCTTATAAGATTGTGAATATGGTTCAACAACAACATGGTCAAAAACATCATAAAGGGCGCTCAACAACAAAAACACAACAGTGACGTCAGCAACCTCAAGTTGGGAATCAGAATCCTGTAGATTTTGGTGGATAAAGATATTATAAACTCCAATCTAGTTTTTGCACCAAAAAAAATTTTTAGCCACGAAAAGCTTCACAGACACGACCTTGTAGGGTAGTTATAAGAAGAGTGAGTTTTTCTTTTCATTTTTTTCATAAAACTTCGTCTTGTAGAAAAAAAAACAACTACGACAGAGATTTTTGGCAGCTCCTCGAAATCGAATGCCGGCAATCACCGGCGCTTCCGATAAGGCACGTACCACATACAGGATGATAGATACGAGGATCAGAATGGATTTTTTTGTATAAGGACATGGTCCTTACCAATTTCAGAGTGGCTGAAATGAGGTAGTTTTTCTGTATCAACAGATTTATACAACCAACATTCTTGCAGGGCGACCGATTACCAACATTTTACCGGTGGTGCTATTTCGTCTGAGTTTTGAATATAGTAATCGAATGGGGAAGAGATGCGCCTCGTATCGGGGGTGCTGTACCTATCCAACTTTCAGAATATGTCTATTTATAGTTATCTTTTCATGTTATATTTTTTTAATAAATAAACCCTTTTCATCAGCTCGTTGACACCACATTACGACAAAAAACCAAACGCATATGTATCTATTGTATGACTATAGTCGATGAGGTTCTTTCTCCAAAAATAAGGACCCCAGGCGCCCATGATCAAATTCTCGATCTGTACCTTGCCACTCTACCAAGTAGGACCATCCTCAGTATTGACCTTCTGATGACGTCATCCAAATAGGGTCCTAAATTCTGTTCAAAAAGTGGGTGACGCAATGTACAATCTACCACCATCTGTGCCTCTCTCCTCTATTATACACACATGGCCAGAAAATGGAATAGTAAAGAGACCTCTATTCATTCCCGCCATTCTTTTTTTTGTCCTCCTTGCTGTTTAGATGGATGTCTTTGAGTTTTACTAGAGATCAACTTCCCAAAATCTGCAATTCAGGTGGAAGGTTAGGTTTAGCACGAACATATTTTTCCTTATGAAATGAAATCACTGTAGCATACTAATTTAATTCTTTTTCAATTTTTTCATTCTTCTTGTATATATATGCCTCGATTAGGTTCACCGAACAAGTTTTTATTAGTGTGCGAAGAATCGATTCATCTCGATAATACCAATTATACTTTCGCTGTTGATCGAATGTGTGACGTAATCCCTATACATATCTGCGAAATCCATTTACCACCATCTGCGTCACACTATAATTACTCACCATTCATACGTGGCCAGCAAATGGTCATCTATCAAGTCACCTCTATCTTCTTTTTTCCCGCCATAATGTATTATGTCACACTATATACCACGTCTACACCAGAAATGGTATTCTTTGGTACTCATTGAATGGGTGACGTGGCCCATATATACCTTCACTTTCTACACTATCTATCCACCACCATCTCTATTTACCACCATCCACCATTAGTCATACCTGGCCAGTCAATGGTTCACAATATACAACACCTACAACACCTATTCCCGCCATTCACCTTGTTTTCTTACGTTTTTACTTTTTTTAAAAGAAAATCTTATTTATTATTGATAATTAAGGGTATATTGATTCAATTGAACATAAGCCACATCAGTAATAATGAACGAATTCGATAAGTTTTTTTGGTGCCAAAAAATTGAAACCGTAAGTTAACTTTATTTTGTTTTTAGAGTGCATGATCTAACTTTTCTGCAGAGTCTCAATCCTGGACAGCGAAATTGTGACAAGATCATCGAACATCGATATAAAACAAAAGAACGACAAAGAATATTTTGCCAGTTTTGAGTAATGGAAGAAGATGAATATCATGGAAATGAAAAAGCACATTCTGAGAGCCAAAATAACAGACGATTTTCGCTTCGGAACGATGGCCCTGCTCAATCTCGATTTTGCCCAAAAGTTGCTGCCAATGAAGCACTATGAGACACAACTGAATTACTTCGGAAAAAAAGGCTGATGAATAGCTGATCATTGCGGTCGTCACGCCTGAGAAGCCGGAATGCTCATCGGAATGCGACCACAATCACGATCTACGCTGTGATAGATGCGAAGCAATCAACTACGTAAGGAACGCTGTGAGGGACCGAGCCTTTTGGAAAAAAATTGTGCCTATCAGAAGCGATAATGGTTGGAGTTGAAAAAGGATCCGATAATCATTTGAAGCGATAACGCAGGTTGGTTCCTAATACGTTTGAACAAAATAAAAATACTTTCAAATTCCAGGTTGCTATCACCACTGTGCGTCCACGATTGCATCAATGGTACGAAAACAGGATGAAAGCAAAATGGAAAATCCAGTTCAGATAGAGTTGCCATTATTGGTAAAAGAACAAGTAGAATTCACTTTTGCTAATCCTAAACCTAATTTACACAAATTTCAGGCCAACGTGAAGGAGTTGGATTGTTGGACCAGCAACGACAACGGATTGTTTTGAGGAGAAGTGAGATATAGAATTTGATTTGACAGTTTTGCGACGACTATTGAAAACCATCAAGTACTTTATTTGAGCAAAAAATCCAAGAAAAAAATTTAATTAATTTTTTAAAAATAATAAACTCATATTGTTTTTTCCCTTTGTTGGTGTTCTTGATGACAAAAAACATATCTTTCAAACAATTACTAAAATATCATTGACTTGTTCCAGCCTAAAATCTAGGTTAAAGTTTAGGATTGACCACGATCATTATCCGAGAAAATCTCCTGGGACTGGAACCATTTATCTTATCCCATTCGTCCGCTGATCAATCTGCAGATATACTATGTAACTTGTAGCTTTGGTTAAAATGTTCGATTTCAATCCTAAAAAGTGCACTTTTAGCCAAGTTGTGCTCCAAAATTCAAAAAGTGGTATATTTCTGACCTATACTGAATATGCCTCTACAATATATGTCAGTTATGTATTACCTCAGGATCCCAAGAAATGATGATTTATATAATCTATCTGCATGCGTTTCCTATTGAAGACATGCCATGTTTCTATCTTGACCATATCAATAACATCTCTTTGACTTTTGATCGTTTGGGTGATGAAGTTCATATATAACTTCACTATCTACATAATCTATCTACCAGGATTTGTGACACATCAATGATATATGTGTAATATATGGTATAAAAGAAAGACGATCTATGCATTTCCGTCATTTACCTTGTTTTCTTGCGTTTCATGTTTTTTTTCTAGAATAATTTTTAGAATATGATTATTGATAATTGAGGGTGATAATTGATTCAATCGAACATAAGCCATATCAGTTATGATGAAAGAATTCAACTAGTATTTTCGGTGACCCAAGAAAACTGATACGGTAAGAAAATTTTCGAATAAATAATTATCACAAAATTGTTTTTCAAGCGCCCCCATTCCTCTCCGGATCTTCTTGCAATAATGCAAGATAGTGACATAAATAAGATATTTGTTGAAAACCCAATCAATCAAATGAGTGAGCATTTTTTGTCTTTTTTTCATGTAAGAAACTAATAAACTTTAGTTGGTTGAGTTCCTGCCGACATAGAATGGCAAAAATGAACGCGACATTTTGAGAAGGTGACATCACACTTTTGCTAGATGTCAATGAAGCAGAAAAAATCAAGCATACACCAGTACGGAGTGAAAATTTTATTTCGAAAGGTATATTGATCACTATAATCTTTAAAATTTTACAATTTTAGAAAAGTTGGCGAGAAAATTGGTCGAAGATTGCTGATCAAAGTATCAAACTCCGGATGTTAAGAGAGAGTTTCGTGAATCAAACATCAATAACGCGCATTTGTCAAAATTTACTTTTCTGTTATAAATATATTTATCATCATTTTTTTCTTGAATCCTCGTGATCAGCCAATTCTTCCACTAGGCAGTTTGATAAAATTGAACACCCCAAGTTATGCCACTAGTCATTGGTTGTTTCATGGCGTGCCATGGTTAGCAAAAAAAATCATTGGAATGTTCTGGTCAACTATCAACAACTGTCAATCATCTGGATAATATCCTTCCTTAGTGTTCAGAGAATTGATAAAGTATGTGAGCTATCCACATGTCTAGATTCTACCATAGAAATGGAGGCTTGCAATGATCGAATAGGTGACGTAATCCATACATGCCTCCACAATATACAATGTATCTATCCCCATCCGTGCCCACCTATCAAACATGCATACGTGGCCAGCAAATGGTAATCCATTCTTTTCCTTTCCCGCCAAAATGTACTGCGTCACCATTCATACCACGACTACAAGAAAAATGGTAGTATTTGGTATCCACTGACTATGAGTGTGTGACGTAGTCGATACACATCTCCACTATATACATACTCTATCCACCATCATCTGTGCCCCTCACCCAACATGCATACGTGGTCAGTAAATGGTATAAAGGGAAGGTGACTTCTCCATCCCCGCCATTTCTCGCATTTTCTTACGTTTCATCTCTTTTCTGTTTCGAATATTTTATTGATTATTGATAATTAAGGGTATATTTGCTTCAATTGAACATAAGCCACATCAGTTATAATGAAAGAATTTTATAAGTTTTTGGTGCCAAAAAATTAAAACCGTAAGTGAATCCCTTTTACCGTGTGAAGAACCACTTTTTGCAGAGTATTCTGTAAATATCTGTGGATGTCACAAATTTGTTTATCAGATAATATGATGGAGTTGGTGATCCGGGAAATTGATCAGAAAAATGGGGTTTCGGCATGTATGAGAGAGGTTCACAAAAAGTCGTCATGGGCCAACAAGACGCAGCTACGCTCTTGCCTATTATCCAAAAATATGTGAAAGACGGTACGATCATATGTGTACACTTTTTTCAACAAAACCTTACAGATACGAGTATCATGACCGACGGCAGGCCCGCCTACCTTGCCATCAGTGATGCTGACAAACGTTATTACGAACATTGCGTGGTTAACCACAAATATAACTTGGTCAGTCCCGACGATAGAACAATCCACCGCCTGCTGATTGAAATGATGACTTACCGCGATGGATGCCCTCAAAAGTTCTATTTTCCTGATGAGGACGACTCAGATAGCGACGAGGGTGGGAAGGAATCTGAGAACGACAGCAATGCAGATTATGATGAGGAGAACGATGTGAACACTGGCAGTGATGATTTTGTGAACGGGAACGATAAGAATAAGAAGATAAACTTCAACGAAAATGAGGATAAGTCTTATGATCACACTGAGCGTGATTCCAGAAGTGAAATCAGTGCCGGTAATTTTAGTTTAGATTTTATTTTTTTATATTCATTTTTTATTTAGCCGGAACTAGTGATCAAGGTGGACCATTTGTTGGAATATGTTGAGGAATGATATCATCGAACTTGAGAATGAAAAAATGGATAGTTCATGCTTGGTATAGTAAACTAGTGATTCAAAGAATGACGGATGCAGCAAATTGAAAGATTGCCATGACACAAATTGCTACTGGTGAAGCAAATATATAACTATCGAAACTATTTTAAACTGTAAATAAAAAAAATTTCATTGTGAATAGTGCACTTTGAGCAGCTATATTCCAAAAACTCGCAGTAATAGACATATATACTTCCAAAAGACGTATATTCTTAACAAGTGCCAAGTAGTCCATTCCATTGAGTAGAGTACTGTAGCTACCGTATCTCACTTCAAAACAAATCAATCGAAAATCCATCCCTAACAATCATAGATAATCATATTATAAATACATTTGTAAAGTTTGGAGTATATCTGTTCATTGGTTCTCGAGTTATTAATGGCCGCGTATTGGGTGATTACTGAGTGGGGTACTGTAGCTACCGTATCTCACTTCAAAATAGATCAATCAAAAATCCATCCCTAACAATTATAGATAATCATATTATAAATACATTTGTGAAGTTTGAAGGAAATCTGTTCATCGGTTCCGAAGTTATTAATGACGACGTAGCTGACTATAACTGAGTGGGGTACTGTAGCTACCGTATCTCACTTCAAAACAAATCAATCGAAAATCCATCCCTAACAATCATAGATAATCATATTATAAATACATTTGTAAAGTTTGGAGTATATCTGTTCATTGGTTCTCGAGTTATTAATGGCCGCGTATTGGGTGATTACTGAGTGGGGTACTGTAGCTACCGTATCTCACTTCAAAATAGATCAATCAAAAATCCATCCCTAACAATTATAGATAATCATATTATAAATACATTTGTGAAGTTTGAAGGAAATCTGTTCATCGGTTCCGAAGTTATTAATGACGACGTAGCTGACTATAACTGAGTGGGGTACTGTAGCTACCGTATCTCACTTCAAAACAAATCAATCGAAAATCCATCTATAGAAATTATAGATAATCATGTTTTAAACATTTTTGTTAAGTTTGGAGACTATATGTTTATTGGTTCCCAAATTATTAATGACGGCGTACCATAACTAAGTGGGGTACTGTAGCTACCGTATCTTACTTCAAAACAAATCAATCGAAAATTCATCCCTAACAATTATAGATAATCATATTTTGAACGCTTTTGTAAAGTTTAGTGGAAATCTGTTCATTGGTTCTCGAGTTATTAATGGCGGCGTATTTGGCTACCACTGAATTGGGTACTGTAGCTACCGTATCTCACTTCAAAATAGATCAATCGAAAATCCATCCCTAACAATTATAGATAATAATGTTATAAGGACCTTTGTGAAGTTTGGAGTATATTTGTCCATTGGTTCTCGAGTTATTAATGAAAGCGTATTTGACTACCACTGAATTGGGTACTGTAGCTACCGTATCTCACTTCAAAATAGATCAATCGAAAATCCATCCCTAACAATTATAGATAATCATATTATAAATACATTTGTGAAGTTTAGAGTATATCTGTTCATTGGTTCTCGAGTTATTAATGACGGTGTATTTGGCAATAACTGAGTGGGGTACTGTAGCTACCGTATCTCACTTCAAAATAGATCAATCAAAAATCCATCCCTAACAATTATAGATAATTATATTATAAATACATTTGTGAAGTTTGGAGTATATCTGTTCATTGGTTCTCGAGTTATTAATGACGGCTTATTTGGCAATAACTGAAAGTGAGTGGGGTACTGTAGCTACCGTATCTCCCTTCAAAACAAATCAATCAAAAATCCATCTATAACAATTATAGATATTTATGTTTTGAAAACTTTTGTGAAGTTTGGAGGAAATCCGTTGATTGATTCCCGAGTTATTAATGACGGCGTATTTGGCGAAAACTGAGTGGGATACTGTAGCTACAGTATCTCCTTTCAAAACAAATCAATCGAAAATCCATTTATACAAAATAAAGACAATACGAGCTTTGTCATTACGCTCTTTTCCCCGCCAGAATGTATTACGTCATCCACTGTGCCGCGACTACACTAAACGTGGTATTCATTGAGTATGTGACGTAGGCTATCCATACCTCCACGATATACACACTCTATCTACCACCATGTGTTCCACCACGACCTCTCCATTCCCGCTATTTTCCTCTTTTTCTCGCGTTTCCTCCATTTCTATTTTTAATACCTTATTGATTTTCGATAATTAAGGGTATATTTGCTTCAATTGAACATGAGCCACATCAGTTATGACGAAATAATATTACTAGTATTTGCTGCCTTACCAAGATGAAGTTTTTTTGCACGACAAACCAATTTTTTTGGAATGCGAGGTTTCTGTTATCATGTATCACACGTAACTGCCAACATGTTACTCACAGCTTCGTACCATATTGAAAGGAACTACAGGTATGATAGGTTTGAGTTTGACTGCATAGTACCAAATCATGTTTAGGATTCCGAAGCGGTCACTAGTTGACTATCTTCTGAAATACTTCAAACCGGAGATGAAATGCACATATTTCATCAAATATAGCGTTGCCAAGAAAAGGGTTGATAGGAAATCTATGAAGCAATGCTCGGATCAATGACCTGAAAAAGGCAGACAGCGCACAACCAGCAAATGTGTTGTAACGAGGGAGACCTGCCATACTGCTCACTTGATTATCTAGACGATGTAAATGTGGAGTATGAGATACCCGAACAATGTTTGTTTTTATGATTTGTAAACTATAATATTGAGTTGTTTTAGGTGGTCTCACAAGTTCTGCAAAGATTGAGGACGCATCAAATCGGCAGAAACTACAAGATGATATGAAAAACTTGGATGCTGATAATAAATAATTATTGCACCTATATAAAAAATATATGAATATTTTTCTCATTCATTGAAAATAGTGCACTTCGAGATACGCGGCTATATTTCAAAAAACGCCGGAATATAACAAAAACCTCGATGTCCATACAATCTGCCTATGCTTTCCCATATTCTAGATTTTTCCTATCTGCCCAATTTTTCTACCAATATCTGTGTGACACCAATTATGTATATAAGGTCCGCAAATTATAATCTATCTGCACACCCTATCTCTATCGTATTCTTCTGCCGCCTTAATGTATCGCATCCCCCTATACCCCCTAATTACACGAGAAACGGTGTTATGTGTCCACCACCATGTTTTGCACCATAATTACCCAATATACACACATGGACAGTAATTTGGTATAAACTGACACCACGATTAGTTATTATTTTGTATCCATTGATTGTGTGACACCAAAACGCACTATATACACAATCTATCCGACACCATCTGTTTTCGCCACCCAACATGCATAAGTGGCCATGAAATGATATAAAAGGGAGGCGACCTCGCCATTCCCACCATTTTCCTCTTTCTTTACGTTCCATTCCTTGTTTGTATAGAATATCTTATTGATTATTGATTATTAAGGGTATATTTGTTTCAATTGAACATGAGCCGTATCAGTTATGACGAAATGTAACAACGCCAAATTGGAACCAATGACGGGAGTCAATAGTGGTATTGGCAACAAAAGGGACTATCAAAAACGACGGATCCAACTAGACGATTGTATCTTATGGTTGCAGAAGAGTTCATTGAACACGATAAGCATGATTGAGATACCTCGACTCTTTCGAACAGAAGAGATAACCAGGTACAATTGCGATGATATTAACCTTGCCCGCTCGTTACTCAGCCTCAACAAATTTGCTCATTATATGAATTTCAGAAATGAGCAGCCGAGCAACTTACGCCGAACTGGAACAAGAGAACACCAAACTACAGCGGACCATCGATCGTTTGCACGTGATCATAGAGGACAAAAGCCAAGAAGCATTCCATTACCGGAAGCGGAGCGAAGACCTGCGCACCAATATGCCATCAGTGGAAGGGACCATTTCAAGAACCGTATGGAAGACAAGCTTGCATAATTGGAGGGAAGAGAGAAGTACTGGAGGAGAAGATGGAAGAAGCGAAAAAGGAAACCAGCAACAAGAAGTGGGAATCGGTCGGCTCCAGCAATTAAGCAACCGGTACAATGACCAAAACAGGACCGTATATAGCTTTCCAATACTTTTAGAAAATCACAAAAACTTTCGAAAAAACGTTTATAAAATTGAAAAGCCCAAAAACAGAGGCAGAGCAGATAGTTTAGCCATACTTATAACTGTATTTTTACTGATTTATATTACTCCTGTGTGAGAGCGGCAATAAAATTTTTGTACGAAATTCTTGTAAATTTTTGCATTTGACTTATGTATTTTCAAAAGATGTGTGATCTCAACGAATACCACGTGGTTCATCCCATCCTGAATTATCTACACAGTCCATTGATCCTCATCTGTGTCACCTTAATTATGACATATGGCAATATATCAGCACACTTCCATCATGTTTTATTGCCGCCAAATTATCTTGCGTCACTATCTATGCCACAATTATATAAGAAATGGTGGTTTTTGGTGTTCGCCGAGTGTGTGACATATTCCATCTAATTACCTCCCATTTCTATATACACAACCTATCTATCAACATCTGCTGCACACCATAATTACCCAACATGCATAGGTGGTCAGTAAATTGTATATAATGGATCCCACCTGTCCATTTTTTCATATTCTTACTTTTCACCGTTTTGCTGCTGAGAATATGTTAAAATGATGAAACAGCTAGAGCAGACAACAAAATCTCCCCCCCCCCCCTTATCCGTCATATTGCGTCTGATAGTTGCTATGTCAACTGACGGCATACTCTCCCTCTCTCCTCTATTTTCCTCATTTTCATGTTATCTGCTTTTCGGCTCCGGCTCAATTTCCCTTTTTTTTCATAACATTAAATATATATGTTTTTATAGGGATAATTTTGGCTGTAATTTTGAGCCTAAGCCTACAACCAGTTATAATGGAAGAAGAGAATAAAGCAATGCATATTTCTAGTGAATCTGCATAGAACTGGTGAGTTGAAGTTTCACATTTTAAAAAATTCTGATAATTTAGATATTCCAGAACTAATAGCTTTGAAGTCAAAAAGTGCAATCTACCGCAGTTGCAATGTTTGGAAACAAGTCAATCATGGCTACACTTCGACATTAATAAATGATAACAACAGTAGGATCCGGCAGAAATGTGATAAAAGAATGGATAAAATACATTTCTTCCAGATAGGGTTAGTTGATAGAAGAAAAAATTGGAAACAGTTATTATATTTTCAGAAAGCATGAAGAATATACCAAACCATTAGTTGGATTGATTAAAATGTTTTATTGTGTAGTAACACCGGAGGTGTGTATCAACCCATTTCCATATTATATTGTGATGTTACAGAGTACAAATCATTGGCAAAAGATGCGTTTCATGTATTCCACATTTTACATTTTGGAAGTGATCATTTGGAATCAAATTGTGGCTTGATGGAAAAGTTTTTGAGAAGTTGAAAATGATGAGAATGGTGCAAGATTAGGAAAAGATTTGAGAAAGCAGACTACATTCATCGGACGATAATGAGATAGGCCCAACTGACTCGATAGACGAAGTAAGTTGAAAAATAGAATGATGACTACGTATTTTATAATTTTTAGGTGAAAATACCGATTGGAGACGTTGTGGTAAACTCTGCGTACAAAATTACAATGTGAAAATGATTGGAGCCCCAAACAAAACTGCACTCAAAAATATGACTAAATATTTTTAAAGTATCTCTAACGAGTATCATTATAACAATAAAACGTTTAAAACTTCTGAAATCTACTTATAATAGTACCACTTATACTGCCAAAGTTTTCAAACGCTTTTCTAGCATGGATCAACTATCAGCATTCAAAAATTCTTAGTTCAAGCCAAAGTTTGCGTATATCTAATGCGATTTTCTGATAGCAGCTAAAAAGTGACACTACTCTTCAACTGACGGTGACGTTGACTGTGTGACGTGTTCCATCTAATTAAATTCTTCCACTATGTACCTAATTTATCTATCAACAGCTGCTTCACACCATAATTACCCAACATGCATAAGTGGTCAATAAGTTGTTTTTAATGGACGCCACCTGTCATTTTCTACTTTTTCTTCCTTTTCATAAATTTGTTTATCTTAGTGCATATTGATACTTCAAAATTAGACTAAGGTAGTAAATAACAACAGAGCGTGTTTACTACATATTCTACTCCAAATCTGCTTTGGTGTTTATTTCCCATATCTTTTGCATTCTACTTATTATTCTTTTTCGTATACATCTTATCAGAAAATCACTAGTTGTCTCACATGTCTGCTTACCCTAACAGCTATAGCAGACAGAAGAGCTACCTGCCTAAGCCGTTATAATGCGTCTGATAGTTGCTATGCCTACGTATGACAGACTAGCACTCTCTCCTCTATTTTTTTTTCATTTTTATATTATCTACTTTTCGGCTGCGGCTCAATTTCCTATTTTCTTTATTCAGTGTATGTCCCACGGAAACAATCTGAGCTCAGAATCCCACTACATCTATCTTTGTCCCTGGTCATTTTACATTTTTGTACCCCACCTAGTTGGTCTTCCCTGGTTATCAGAAAATTAATGACATCTGTCATCAATCCCCATACCTCCATCATGTACAAAAATCCTTCCTACTTTAGATAGGCCGCCTAATCCATCTAATTACTTTTTTCCCCTATCTACCCAACCTATCTACCACCACCTGTGTCACACCAAGTATACATATCCAGCAAATCGTACATAAAGCAGACTATCTACCCATTTCCGCCACTTACCGCCTTTTTCATGCCTTTGTTTTAGAACATCTTATTTGTTGATATTTCAGGGTGATAATTGTTGCCAGAGCACATAAGCCTCTTCAGTTATAATGAAAGGATTTAAATATTTTTTTGGTGCTGCACGTTGAAATCGACGACATTATGGCGGCCAAAATCCGTAGCATCTGTATCGATACTCTATATACGTTTGCACATTCTTCAGCGTATGTTTTCTTTCTCACTGATAAAAACAACAATGCTTCATTACAGAAGATGGTTTTCGTTGAAGTCTTCGATTCGTATTTTGCAATCTGGATGCATCAAGAAATCGACGAAAGAGATTAGAAAGATTTCCGAGATTCGCGGCACAGTTTGCAAATTAGATGTTTATTTTTGTATTGAAAACTTTAAGTCTATAAATTTTTTAGCTAGTCAAACATATCAAGTTTGATAAGTTCAGCGAAAGGAAGAAATGCTTGAGGCTATTGTTTACCAAGATCAAAACATGTAGAAAACAAAAGTGGGTGTTTTCACTATTGGAATATTTTAAACAATACTATTTTCAGGTGTGTCCAAAAAATATCGCCAGAAAGAAACTTCAGAAAGTTCCCCCAGCACAAGTGGTAAAAAAGGTTTTGAGAGTTGGCGAAAAATCCCGTGGTAACAGAAATATACATTTTTCGAAGCCACACCAAGGTAAATTTTCTTTCAATTTTGGATATTTACATCTGAAAACTTTCCGGATCAAGCAAAAACACATCATCACAGCAAAGAGAGAAGAAGAATGGTTAGTTACCTTGGGATCCTACCATACATATACAGTACTTATTCCAGGAAAAAGAAAGAATGAAGCATCATCCAGGAAAAAAAGAGAAACATTGATCTGCCGCTCAGTTATCTTATACTTTGTACGTGTTCACATATATTCTTACTTTATACATATATTCTTGTTATTTCATAACTGTTAGCGTTGTTATTTTAAGTTCTCATATCATTGTTGATATAAATATGTGTATCCTTAGTTTTTTATTTTCATTCTTGAAACAGCCGAAAGCATTCCAAATCAACCATTGGTTTGTAAAGTCTTGACATGTCCAGTTTCAAACTACGGTAATCATTTTCCAAACAAGAAAAAAATCATCGAAAGTCTACGCACGACTTACACTGCAAAACTTTTTTCAAAAGCTGTCCCAGCATGGATTCACTATCAACTTCAAAAAGTCTCAGTTTACTATTAAGCCAATGTTTAGGTTTATCGAAAACTATTTTCTGATAGCAGCTGAAATATCACACTCTCCAGTTTTCCTTGATTGACTGTGACGTGTCCGAAGTGTTCTATCTAATTACATTCATCCACTATCTACCCAATTCATCTATCACCTGCTGCTTCAAACCATAATTACCCAACATGGAAAAATGGGCAGTAACTTGCTTATAGTTGACGCAATCTATCCGATCTCGCGATTTACCTCCTTTTATTACTTTTCATTCCTTTGCTGTTTTGAATATCTCAGTGCCTTTTGGTACTTCATAATCACCTTACGGTTGTAAACAACAATAGATCTATTGTGACTGTGCTCGGTGTTTTTTTCTGCATTCTAATCATCATTTTTTCTCGTATACATACATCTTATCAACAAATCAATAAGTTCGTCACATGTCTTCCTGCCTAGACAGCTAGAGCAGACAGAAGAGCTTCCCATCTAATCTGTTTTAATGCGTCTAATAGTTGCTATGCCTACTGATGGCAAACTCTCCCTCTCTTCCCTTTTTTCCTCATTTTTTATGTTTTTTGCTTTTTGGCTCCGGCTCAATTTGAGTTTTTTTTTGGCTCAATTCATATTACTGATAGAATCTGGCTTCCGTAATATCTACATATCTTTTTCCTTTCTCCCTTCGCTCATTTTGAATAGGTGTGCCTAGTCGATCTTCCCTGGTGTTCAGAGAATTAATGACACCTGTCATCTATCCCCGTACCTCCATCCTGTACAAAAAACTTCTCTACCTTAGATACGCCGCCTAATCCGTTTAATTGCTTCTTTCCACTATCTACCCAACCTATCTACCACCACCTGTGACACACCAATTATACATATCCAGCAAATCGTATATAAAGCAGACTCTCTACCTATTTCCGCCACTTACCTTCTTTTTCTCGCGTTTCATGCCCTTTGTGTTTAGAATATCTTATTTATTTTCGATATTTCAGGGTGATAATTGCTGCAAAAGCACATAAGCCTCATCAGTTATCATGAAAGAATTCTTCTATTTTTTGGTGCCCAATAGATCTGCCGGGAAATAATTCAACTGAGAAATTGATATCGCTTCACGACAAATGTTTTAGTAATGGTTCAACTTTAGATTGGTATGCATACAAATTCTTATATAGTTGAGTTGATTGAATACTTTCAGATTCAAAAAGCCAGAAAAAAAAACGCAAAACGCGCAAAAGTCTTCGCGGCCTTCTGCGATTACGCGGCAATCACCAAAAGTGCAAACCGGAAAGTTGATCGACAAAATAAACGGCATATGGATGGTACCTGGTATGTTTCATCAGCTAAAGTTTTAGTATTATTAAAGTGATTACAGTTTGGAAAATGTGAACGGACGTCATGCAACATGAACTTTTGTTTGTTGAGCTCCACATTTTTCCAATCTTTCGCAAAAAGACAACTGTCTGTTACAAAACTTCCCAGCAATCTACAAGTTTTTGCTCGACTCTCTTCTCGACGACTATCAAAGCAATTTGAAAAATGTTAACCTACCGGACGAAATCCAATTTAATTTTTAAAATATACAAATTTGTTTTAGTCTTGCTCAAATTTTTTAAAAAATCCTGAAAGATTTTTTTTGCTTCAAATAAATAGTTTATTCAAAAAATTTGCATACTCATAGTAGCTAAAAATACACACAACAGCCAATATCACAGCACGATATCTAAAAAATGGATCAAGAACCTGTATCCACTATGGTCCTCGGCAATACTAATTTGACCATTATTGAGTAAGTGGGTGACGTAATCTACTATCTACCCAATCGATCCACCACCATCTCTGTCACGGCATAATTATTCAACATGCAATATATATACTTATTAGTTGCATCATGTTTTCTATGATTCGTCCAAATCGATCATTCCTTTATTCTCCTTTTTATCACTTTGATGTTATCAGACGGTTTGGAAAGACACACTATTCCCTTTGTGACAAAAGTAAAGTTTCTAAAAAATTATCATTTTATCAGTTCTTTGTGTTCACTATCTGTTGATCAACACTTTTCGTTTTTTTTTTCATTTCTAGACGTTTCTATGAGAGTACTAAAATAAATTCTGCTAAACATTTACTCTAGATGAACTGTTTAAATTTAATAAATTTGAGTTATCTCACTAGAGATCATGATTTACTATAATTTGGTGAAATCATAAAAATTTCGTCCTTATAATCACCTAACTTTTCTCTTTTCCAAACATCAAAAAAGGTTATTTTATATTCCTTCCGGTATTGAGCACATCATTCTGTTTTCCACCTGCTGTTTTTCAACAGTGGTCCTTCCTTTCTTTTTTTCGCATTTTATTTCATCTCCTTATCAGTATATGCTACTAAACTGTGATAATTAAGGGTGACACGGGATTCAATAGAACCTAAGCCAATCAATAGTTATGATGGAATAAAAAGTGGCAGTTTTTTTGTTGGAGAATGTGATTTGGTTAAGAATTATCAAAACCGTTCCACATACGTATGACTGTTACGGCAAGGGACCAAACATTGAAGTGATTCAGTGGATATGCAAAGTGAAATTTATTGGATTTGTCCATTTTAGAAAGATTAATATCGACCAAAAAGTAAGTTCATTTTCAAAAGTTACATTCTTTATTTAATTTTTGAAGATTTCGGCAGATCCTTCCACAGTAGCACAAAAATTTGGTCAGTCGTTGGATACAAGAACTATATTGCAAAAGGTGGACTTTTCGAAGCAGCTGAGTTGTCCAAGTAAGTTTTACTTATTTTTTGTTTTACTGTTCGTATTTTTTTTTCAGGGAACTATACAGTGCGATAGAAGCCTGGAGATTGGAAAATGGACTTTTGCAAACACTGTGTCGATTTATTGTCTTAATTTATTATTGAAAAAAATTCTTTAAAAAATAATCTCGAAAGGTGGATGAATTTTTCCCGGTGAGTGTTTTTTTTTAGTTTTATGAGAGCAACCAATTTTTTTCCAGAACTATGCTTCTCAATGGAATCCATGGCATTAAAGTTAAGATTCATGATGTTTTCTTTAAATTGGGTACTATGACTATCTTGACAAATTTTATTTGATTGGAAGTCACACCCAGGAATTTGATATCTTGGATTCTTTTGCAATGGCACTATCGGAAAGGCCCAGACAGTGTAAAGAATAAATATTTCCAAGCTCGACGTTTTTATTTTTCTGTTGGTTTTTCACAATTGAAAAATAAACATATATACACATAATCGAAACTGCATTATCATCAATGTAAGTTGAACAAAGTGGAAAACTAGGATTTTTTTGTGAATTCTCACATTTCTATTCAAAACTGACACGGAAAATATCCCAACAAAAGTTGGGATCCTGGATCGAGATTTATCTCATGTTGTAGAGCCTGAAGATTTGAAAATGGACTTCTCCAAACACTTCAGAGAATTATTTTCCTAATTTATTATGATCTAAAATAAACAAATGATTTGAAATTTTTTAACGGATTCGGCATACCATAACGGTCAAAAACGGAAAAAAAATTTTAAAGTGTGGAAAAAAATAACTGTTCAATCAAATTCATGGCTAATTATTCAATCGTTCTCAAATAACTGTCAAAATCAAGCTTACTGTACAAAGGAATAAGACAAAAAGTTAGTAAAAGAATCAATGGAAAAGTGTTGAAAACCGCCCAACCTACCAATGAATAAAACAATACTCCAAATGATAAGTGTACAAATAAGGCATTTTTCGTCAATAAACTTGAAACAAATAGGTATATCGGTACATGGTAAGGATCCCAAATTGGAGTTTGCCCATGTTGTCGTCTGAATTGCTCCTCACACTGATCAAACAAAAATTCATGAAATTCTTTGTAAACACCGTATATATAGTAGATCAAAACCAGGAAGTAGAAATTTTTGTCAGTTATACCAACATCCTGAATAATACTTTTGTATATATATATGAGAAATAACAGTGAGCTTACCACATCAAAAAGCATCAATACTGTAAGCATTGCACCATATCGGACAACTCCTTTGAATGTATCCCGTGAAAATATATCAAATAAACAATCTTTCATGGTCCTATCATATTGTTCCATTATGATATCATCCATATCACTGACATCCTCAACAAATGTACCAACTGATGCAGAAGAAATAGGCCCATTTTCGCAAAGAACCACCAGTAGGAAGAATCTACTGTAGAGTTGATACATTTTGACAGGTAGGATTACATGCTATAAAGTATTGTTAACAGGATAATTGGGAAATTTTACTTACACCAATAAATAGACCAAAAACCAGGATACATACGGATTTTGCATGTGATTGATGAAAAATACTTTTGACTGTTGAGGCGTCATGCTTGAATTCGCGATCTTTCAATTCCTGATAGAATGTGTAAGCCAGTGAAATAAGTAAAACAGTTATCAAATTAGTGGCTTTGTTTTCTTCAAGCCAGTTGAGAAAACAACCGGGAATATAGAATATGACCATGCATAGCACGAATATCTGCTCGCAGAGTGCCATTCTGGTGTAGAATGGCCTTCGTAAGGATCGTGGATCTTCCCGCATTTAGTGAATCGATTAGTTGTCGGTGGAGCGCGTTTGCATCCTCACACCTGTTCACTACAGTACATCGAGACGCAATGGGTTTGTAAAAAACGGTATATGCGCTAGGGAAAAAACTAGAAGGTTTTATGAAAAAATAATTTTATTACTGTAATCTCCCTATTTTTATCTATCAGAATGGCTACGCCCGGAGTCTGCAGACCAATTATAAAAATTTCACTATGCGCCTTTAAACTACAGTATTTTTTTCAAACTGAAAACACATTTTCATCAGTTTTTCTTGTGTTTTATTGTGAAAAACAGTTATAATACGGATTAATTCGAGTTAAAATATATGAAAAATTGAGAATTTTTATAGGAATGCTGCAATTTTTATGAACAAATATTTGGGATTAACAATCTGAAAGGCAATTTATGGACTACGTTGTTTTCTGTGAAAATTGACTCAAGCTCTTGATATTTTCCTTTTATCGATTCTGGAGCCATTCTATTCCTAAATCCCAGTCTATCAAACTAAATCATTATTTTCGATTTCCCATCTCAAATATTTTCGTTCAGTGTTCATCTAGCCACTTGTTCAATCAAATAGATTGATTGTCAGTGTAAAGTTTGAGAGATATTTTTGCAGCAATAACAACTTTTCCCCTCACTTTTCTCCAAACATTCCTTCATTTTATATCACCCTAATTGTATCAGATAACTTCACTGATATTATTTCCATCGAATCTTGAAGGTCACTGATAACTTGCAATATCTTATCATATCTTTTATCACCACTCATATTCATTGATATTGTCTTCATTCTTTCTATTTTTTTCCCCATTTTATGTCATATATATATATAATACTATATTTTTCACAGGGTAACTTTTGTGATCCACTATCGGACATAAGCCATTAAGAATATCTCATGATATTCTTATCAGTTATGATGAAAGCAGATTCAATATTGTTATCATATAATCAGGTTGGTGATATTTTTTATCAATTCCTTGGTAACTCTGATATCTTTTAGATACCTTTCAAAAAATTAAATTGAAACAAAATCAACAGGGCATCACGGAACGACCCGAAGTTTGAGTACACACAAAGAAGCCCTGGAAGGTGAGGTGAGGTGACATTCCGGTAGATCAAAAAAGTGATCTATCAACCTTATCAGTATTATCAAAATGTGATTTCCAGAAGTGATGGAATATCAACTTTGAAATTAGGTTAGGCTCCAACAAAAATTAGTCAACCTGTCTTCGTCTTGGATAAGTTGTTTCACATCGAGTTTGAGACACATAGAAAGTGGACACAGGAAGATGATGGATGAGGTGAGTGGGTTGATTAAATAGTGATCTTCCCAAGTGATATCCTTATCAGTATCATAAAATATTTATTTTCAGAAGTGATATCAAATCAGAATTGATGACTTGATAGCAGACGACAAGAAGGATGATGGAGGTAGGATTGGTAGATCAAAAGGAAGTGTATCTTCATCGTTTACTTTCCAGAGTGTGAATCGAACAAGTTTGAGATACACACATAGAAGCCAGGATGTTGAATGAGGTAGGTGGTTTGAAATATTACGGTAGATCAAATTGGGACCTATCAATCGATATCTTTATCAATATATTCTATTTTTTTCAGAATTATCCATAAATATCAACCATAACTGCGAATTACCTTATGCCGGTGTTTGTGTAGTTGAAGATTTTTGTTGGCCAATCCTTATCACCAAAATCAGATTCGTTTTTCAGTTTGTTGGAAATTTGAGCAAACACAGAGCGTACCGATGGATGTTGAGAAAGGTAAGAGTCTATATAAATATATTTGGTAGATCAAAATTTGATCAATCAATTGATACGAGAGATATCGTAATAGAAATAAAGAAATTTCAGATATGAGGTGGAATTAAGTTTGAGACACACAAAGACGGAATGATTGTGGAGGTTAGATTTTTGATTACTTTGGTAGATATATTCAAAATATGTCATTTTTCAGGTTGTGACTGCAGCAAGTTTGAGTAACACAAAGAAGCCCGGATGGATGTTGATTGAGGTACGACTCTTGATATATGTGGTAGATCAAAAAGTGATCTACCAACTGATATCTTTGTTATCATATCATAATGAGATATATTTTCAGATATGAGGTGGAATCAAATTTGAGTAACACAAAGTCGAGGGACGATTGTGGAGGTTAGATTTTTGAATACTTCGGTAGATATATTCGAAATATGTCATTTTTCAGATTGTGATTGCAACAAGTTTGAGTAACACAAAGAAGCCCGGATGGATGTTGATTGAGGTAGGTGATTTGAAGTATTTTGGTAGATCAAAAAGTGATCTACCAACTGATATCGTTGATATCATAATAAAACATGTGTTTTTTTCAGATATGAGGTGGAATCAAATTTGAAAGCACATAGAAGCCAGGCAAAATGTGGAATGAAGTGAGGTGTTTAGAAATGGAAAAGTAGATCAATTTTTTTTCAGAATGGAAAGCCTGCTCAATCATCTGATGCTTTATACCCCAAATTTTGAGAATAGGGTTGTTGTGTTAATAAATTGATAAAATATTGGAATGTGTCGATTTGTTACAATTATATTCAAATTCAGATATACCTGATATTTGGCATATATATATAATTTGTTATCAGTGTTCATGAAAAGCGATATCACTGATATATCTAATTTTCTTGATACAAAGTGAATTTGACTATCCGAATATAACCTCATGATACATTTCAATCAATCAATTTTTTATTGCCCTACATATCATCGAAGCTCCTTTTACCGCAAAGATCTTCAAAGTGTAATAGTATTGGTTCATTGCTCTCAAATGTGCTCCTTGCTCCTGGCACTAATGATGCAAAGTTGAGTCAATTGACAGAGATAGACGCAATCTTGTTGGATAACAGTTGGCAGGCGAGAGACATGATTATCCAACTGCGAAACTTTTTCTCTTTTTCTCAAGACTCCAAGTTTCTTAACTTTTTTCTTCACATTTGCTCTTTTTCTGCTTCAAGACCAAATCAACAATATGTAGGTGAACACTAGAATAGTAACTATCATAACTCTGAATATTCTTATATCACTTATATATATGCACTATTTGGTATTTTTCATCCATATCTTTGTCGCTATATTGAAACTTTCTTTATTGATTTCTAACTTACTTTGTGTTTTTAAAGGGTGATCTTTGATCAATATTGACAAAACCTACCAACAGTAATAATGGAAGAATCAGTAGAAATTTGGAAAAAAAACATGGAAAAAAGTGGAAGAAGGAACGAAGGATACCGAAGTTTATGGATGAATGGAACAAGATTTGGTAATACTTTGAAAAAGGTGAGTTATCAGTCTTTCTATATTATTCGAATATTTTCTCACGTCTGGAGTTTGGTTTATGAAAGATCATGGATTTTTCAGGAAAAACAAGTAGTTGCAGGAGGGAAAGTTGTGAACTTACTCAGAAAACGGATCATCATGATAAATATGTAGGATTTGGATAGCAAGAAAGGTTAGAAAAAACACTTATGCGATAAATAAGCTTTGATATGCAGTGTCATGCTTGTTGGAGATCGATGCAATAGTTGAGGAAATGGAGGATCATAGGAATAGAAGATGGAGTGGGAGGATGGAAGACCATACTACACAAGGCTGGAACTGAGGGTAGAAAAGGAAGAAGACACCACTCAAGACTTTCGAAAATGCAATGGTGATTCGATATACTAAATAGGAATCAGCCTTCCAATAGTAAGTTTTCATACTTTTTCGGCTATGATAAAACTGAACCACTTCAATTTAATGAGGAAATATATATTTGTACCTTGGTAGGTCGAATATTTGAACTGTATAGTTGTTTTTCACAGTTCATAGAAGTATCAGAAGAAACAAAAATTTCATAGTAATAGTATTATTCCAGCAACAGCATCGTGCTGCAACGGACCCTATGGTTGATTGGTTTTTATTTCTCCCGTCATAACACGATTTTTTTTGTGGTCAACAAGGTACATAAAAACACTTATTTGATAAATATTCTTCAAATTACAGTATCGACTGCCTGCGACAAAAACTTTATGAATAAAAATTGCTCAAGCTTGCAAGAAACAGCTCTGCTCATTTATCGACTGGACCTCGTACGTTTTTTTAATCATATCAATAGTTATTAATGGCACTGTTTCAGCAAAAGTAGGAGATTGCAGTTCTCGACCCAAGAATATTTGCAAAATTGTATTATTACTTTTTGTAGTTATTGAGAATAGTATATACATAGTAGTTGATTTTTCATATTTTTATGATAATAAAATATTTTATTTGAATTATGGACTTCATAAAAAATATACACAAATATTTGAGTGGATTCTAAGAATATAGATTCTAAAGATAAGAGTTCAAAATTCGACACCTATATAGTTCAGATACATTTTCCGCCCTTCTACATCAACATCAAAATCTAACTATTGATACAGCTGGGCGCACCCAACATTTCACTTTAAAAGACCGTACCAAACTACAGTACTCCCATAGCTACCATGCTGTTTCTAATCCTACTATCCCTGCCCTTCACCTATTCCCAATATCTATGCTCCTCCACCCCTCAACCTGACTTGAATGGCGCCTGTCCAACATCCTTCACTTATGTTTCTACTGGATGTTGTCCAGATGCTGATTTATACAGTATGCCTGAACTACAGTAATCTGGGAGTACGGTAGATTTATAGCAACGACTTCAACAGTTGCTACTACCACTAGAGCAACAACAACAACAACTTGTGCGGATTTGTTGAATCCAAGCACTGGAGTGAGCGATTGCCCTGGCATGGCGTCATACTGTACTAATACCGTATACCTTAGTTTGATGAAAACACAATGCCCGAAGACTTGTGGATATTGTAAGTATGATTTTCAGATTCGACAAAAAATTCTGAATCCAAAAGTGATAGTTTGGCAAAAATTAGAGTCGGGCACACTTTTCATGCAACCCTGGCACGGTTTTTAAAGTTGACTGAAACATAGGCAATATGGGTGTCAAAAGTTTGGAAATGAGCTGAAAATTCTGAAAATCATAGTTTCAGAGTCAGAAAATCTTGTTTTATACTACTTCTGACAAAATTTTGATTTAAAATGTAATTTCAGGTACCTCAACAACCACCTCAACATCTACAAGTTGCGCTGATTTGTTGAATCCAAGCACTGGAGTGAGTGACTGTCCTGGTATGGCGTCATACTGTACCAATACCGTATACCTCAGTTTGATGAAAACTCAATGCCCGAAGACATGTGGATACTGTAAGTATATTTTTTAAACTACAGTACTTTGTATTTCAAGGCACATCAACAACTTCGACAACCACAACATGTGCTGATTTGACTGCATCAAATGGACTGAGCAACTGTGCATCGATGAAGTCATACTGTACCAATACAGTATACTTGAGCTTGATGAAGACACAATGCCCGAAAACTTGTGGTTACTGTACTTGATTGCTGTAGTTTTGGAATGAATGAATGTAGATTCTCAAATTTGAACTTTTTTATTATATCGATATATTTGGTTTTAGGTTAACAAAATGAGGTGAAGCTGCAAAAAATGAGGGGATTATTTGAATTTATAGGTTTGAAAAAAAATTGTATTTTTTCAGATACCTGAAAAAAATTGATATTTTTAGATACGATATTTCCTGATTATCGACGATCCATCGCTAAAAAATTTTCAGATAAACCATTTTTCAAACTGTCAAGTTTTTTATTGCTCCATAATTCATAAAATAACACAAAGTAAATTAATATCAATTCAATAATGCATAAAAACATGACCGTATAGGGTATATTCATAATAATATATTTATAAAGAAATTTATTTTATGACTCATAGACATCACCATCATTGGTGAATAGCATCTTGGTGACTCACTCACCAATATGAATATGAATGTTGGTTTGCATAATCATAAATGTTGTATACCACCAAGGAAATTGGTTTTTGGTATACTATATAGACAAAAAATGGAAATTATGTAACTATTTATTCTAATCATTCGGCCTATATTTGTGATTAATTTTTTTCTACAACTTTTTCTAATTTTTCTCATGTGACTTTCTTTCAAAGCTTTAAATTGTCAATACACTCCCGTTTTTCAAAAGCTGCATTCGGAAAAAATTTTTTTTAGAAAGATATTTAGTTTTTTATTCCATTTTTTTCCAACAGTCCTTTCCATCGACTTCGTCCTTCGCTAGTTTTTAGAATTTTTTATTATAGTTTCCTATTTCCCAGGGTGATAATTGTTGATCCATATTGGACAACGGCCATTTGACAGTTATGATGACTTGATATGATAAGAACAATGGAATGGATGGAAGCACCGTCCGAAGATAGGATATATACAACAGCACATGGGCATCGAAAAAGCTGAGGCTGAGCAAAGAGAACGATGAAATTGATATTAATAGTAAGTCAATTTTTTTAAATAACCACAACTTTCAATTTTCAGCCACAACTAATGAGCTTCCAACGGAAAACAAAAATCTGCGAAAACCCGGATATTTTAAAAAGTAAGGTACTTCTTGAATTTGCTGAAATAATGTAGTTAATTATAGAATTAGTTATCCAATAAAGTAGATCAATGGAAGTTGAGACGATCTACCAAGGCATATCGCAGCTACATTTCACCAACTTTGTGATACGTCTTGATCATGATGATTCCACTAATTTGCCGGCTCTTCAAATTGTAATTTTCCTTTTTGCTCCATTAACCAATAAATTCATAATCATCTTTTTAATTTTTTTGTGAAAGTATATGAAAAAAAATTTGGAAAGATCTGAAAGGGTATTGAAAGACTGAAATTGATATTTTAAAAGTAACGTAGTCTGAAAAACACAATGATAAACTGATAAGAGCCGATCAGCAGGAAATCAGTGTTTGACATTTCCTGGAATTTTGTGATCTCTTTATCAGTATCAGTCAGTGTCACTTTGAATAATTTTTTTAGCATGCAAGAAGGCTATACCAGTACAGTAACCTAAGGAGAACTACAGTGAGATAAAGACATTAATTTAAACTATCCGGAGGTAGAGAATCCGCCAGTTTTTCAGCAAGACTCCCTGAAAATGTCTGGAAAAACTATAGTACCGTAAACCTCAAACACAAAGATAGTCGGATCAAGAGATGATCATGAGCTGATCGGGAGCTGATCAGAAGCTGATTACATCTTTTAAAGTTTTTGCAGATTTGAGATGATACTATTTTTCAACTTATCTGAAATCCAAAGCATCACATTTTCCTTTTTAAGATGTACAATGAGAAGTGCTACGTTTATTGAAGGCGATACTAGTACAGTACACCCACGAGGGTACTGTAGTAGGAGGAAGAAGTACAGTAATATAAATTATCCAGAGGTACAGAATCCACAAGTTCTTGGGCATTGTTGTCTCATGAGTGTCAAGTAGGCCGAGTTGGTACAGTATGATGCCATTCTAGCGCAATCGGAGACTCCGGTGGATGGATTGGTCAAATCGACACATGTTGTTGTTGCGCGGGTGGTTGTCACGACGGTGCCGGTGCCTAGATACATAATATATTGTTGTTCGACATTATAGTTATGAATTTTGTTTGAGCAGCTTAGGATTTGGTTTGGTAGGGCATTGAGCAAATAATGAGGCATACATTTTTTGGATATTTGGTCAATTGTTTGCAACTTTTTTTTGTGATGTTTCAATACAAAATTTGACAGAGCCTCTTTGTGGGTATATACTACGATTTTCAGGCTTTTCAGAGCTTTTGAGATTTTAAAAAAACTGGGTTTTCAGCAAAGTTGTGCCGTATCTAGTTTTTTGATAAGTTTTCTGGTTGGCTCCGACTCATTGAGCAAGTTTTGCAAAATTCAAAAACATAGATTGAAAGTCCTAAACTTCAGCTTTTCAAAAAATTTTAGAACTCTGAAAAATCTCAATTTTGAGCCAAGTTATAACGGTTTGAAGTGTTCGAGCTACCGTAGCTAGTTTCACTGGCTGGCTCCGGCTCACTGAGTAAGTTTCCTAAAATTTTCAAAGCGTAGCTAAATAATTCTAAATTCCAGCTCTCCAAAACATTTTCGAACTCTAAAAAATCTCAATTTTCAGCAAAGTTATAACTGTTTGAAGATTTTTGATCTATCGTATCTAGTTTTTCCGTTTGGCTTTGGCTCAGTAAGCAGGTTTTTAAAAAATTCAAAGCGTAGCTTGATAGTCCTAAATTTCAGCTTTCCAAAACATTTCAGAACTCTGAAAAATATCAATTTTCAGCAATGTTATAGCGATTTTAATTTTTAATCTACTTAAAATTTTCAAATGACCGTAACTTTGCTGAAAATCGACATTTTTCCGCGTTCTAAAAACCTTTTTGAAGCTGAAAAACTGAACTTTCAGAATTTCAAAAAATCTAAAATTTTTCTGAAAGTGGATACTCACAATATCCACAAGTTCTTGGGCATTGTTGTCTCATGAGTGTCAAGTAGGCCGAGTTGGTACAGTATGACGCCATTCTAGCGCAGTCGGAGACTCCGGTGGATGGATTGGTCAAATCGACGCAAGTGGTTGAGGTTTGAGTGGTGGCGGTGGCGGTACCTAGATGATGCTCCTTTAAACCAGGAGTACTGTAGTTGACTTACAGTATCCACAAGTTCTTGGGCACTGTTGTCTCATGAGGGTTAGGTATACGGTATTGGTACAGTATGACGCCATTCTGGTACAATCTGACACTCCAGTGGATGGGTTCACCAAATCGACACAAGTGGTGGATGGAACAGTAACAACGGTTCTTGTGGTGGTTGGTGTGAGGGTGGTGGTGATGGCTGAAGATGGATACTGTTGGATCCAACAACAATGGACAACACTTACTAACAACATCAGCAGCTGGACAACATCCAGTATTTGGTACAGTAACCAGTTGGGTACCCGGTGGACACGATCCATTCAAATCTGGTAGCGGTGCCGAGTTGCATGATAGGGTTTGCGAGGCGGCTTGAGCGGCGAGGAGGGCGAGGAGGAGTACGGTATACATGGAGAATGGATATGGATATGGATAGGGGCGATGCTCTTTTAAACTAGTTTTTGATACTTTTTTCTTTTTGTTTGAGCAGCGGTTGCAGGTGGGGAAATATATGGATAGGGATTGTGTGGGAGAGAAAACGACCAAAGTTTGTTGTTTGGAACGGGATATGACAATGTAGCGGCTTTGTTGCTGGAAGGAGTGACGTATGGGATAGTACTGTATAGGTGCTTCAAGTGTACTATATACTGCTATACTGTATATACTGTATACTGCTATATTGTAGTTATAGTGTGTATAATGTATACTGTAATTGTGCTGTGTATACTGTACTGTATACTGTATCAAGAGTACTCAAATGGACCTACCGTAGGACAAGTACAGTACCCCTAACGGGCACTGATATCCAATGCTGATATCGAGACAACTGAACTCTTCTTGGGTAGATTACGATTGGCAACGCATGCTGGTTGAATGTCAGTGTTGCACAGCCAGATTATCATACTGTAAGCTGTACTGTAGCTACAGTATGCTATAGTTTTTTGTTAGATAGTGTGTCGATATAACTATGAGATGGTCATATCTGGTTTTGAAATAATGAGCCTTATTTTGTAGGTGAGTACGGTAAGAGTTGATTACTGTAACTACAGTACCCAACATTGTTTTGATACGGTAAGTTTTTTTTACCTACAGTATACAGAAGATTACTGTAGATACCGTATCTCATCATTTTTTGTTAGATAGTTGGTAAATAAACCTATGAGTCAGATCTGGTTTTGAAATAACTTTCTATATTCTGGGATAGAGTACGGTAGGAGACGATTACTGTAACTACAGTATCCAAACAGTATTAGAATAGATACTGTAGCTGATGACCTTGTCATGATTATTCCAGTTTCACTGATTCTAATGAACGGTTTTGGGTTACTGTTATATTGACAAAGAGTACGGTAGCTATTGTATCATACTGTAGATATCATACTGTAGGATAAGGAGTTTAATCAAGCTGCTTAACTTATTTAATTTTTTTTTAATTTATTATATCCAAATTTCAGATTAGTCAATTCTCAGACTTATCTAATTTTTCAATGGAATACGGTATCGTATCATTACCGTATCCTACAGTAACCAACATGGATACTGTATTTCTCTTACCCATCCATAGTAGCTACAAAAGCAGTTGATGGTAGTGCAATCAGAATCTCAGCAAATGATTGACGATGGAGAGAAGACACCAAAATGGCGTCAAATACGTACAAGAAGGATTGGAGACACACCTGAAAATGTGTCTGCGTCTCCCACTTTTCTACGCTATTTCGCATACTTGAAGAAATAGTCGAGCATTTCGCTGTTTTCTTTTGCTGTTGTGACGACAGGAGAGGGTTACTGATTTCTGAAATTTTTATTTTTTTAGGTTTAGCTCCAGCTCCTTCCCGGATGAGCTGAAATGTCAGAAAACTGGAAGCGTAGAAAGATTGTCTGAAACTTCAGCTTTTCAAAACATTTTAGATTTTGACAAAATATTAATTTTCAGCAAAGTTATAACGATTTGAAGTTTTTGATCTACCGAGTGAGAATTTTTGAAACGGTGTAACTTGGCTGGAAGTTGAGATTTTTTCAAGGTCTGAAATGTTTTAGATGCGCAAGAATCTCAGCTTTCAAATGAAACAAAATTTGACAAAATCGGAACAAAGAGAAAAAACTTATCTAAGTAGTGAAAAAAAATTTCTCCGGAAAAATCGTTTTATGACCTACCGAGCCACCACACGCAATAATTAGGAAGGAAATCGAGTTGAGCAAATTTTGAACCATCAAAAGCACAAAAGCGCAGTACAACTGGAGTTGAAAATTCGAAATATGGCAATTATCGGTGTAACTGTAGGTTAAAGTAGCTGATTCGAAGGTTCCGGTGCATTCTGAAACCCTTCAAATGCTCAAAAATGCCAAAAAAAGCGTGTTTTTCGACCTGGAAACCCTAAAAATGACCAGACGGTAGCTGCAAACCATGTTGTAATGATGCCAAAAACGATTAAATCGACATTTTTGCGTCGGGAGACTCCGGAAAAGCAAATTGTGGCGAAACGATTGACGGAGAGGAAACATTGGGTCAAAACTCCTTGAATATATAGGCCAAATAGTGTTATTTGGGAGAAAACCATGTTGAGGGAGGTTGCAATTAGGTTGGAGTTGCTGAAATTTGCATCGCTTATGTCTACAACAAAAACACGCAGTATTCCAGAATGCCGTCGTGGTGTAAAGGTTCCAGTTTTGGCTTACGTGCGAAAGGTCACAGGTTCAATCCCCACACCGCCATTATCGCCTTTTGTTAGCCCAACTTACGCAAATACGGAGGGTGTCAACCAAAAAAGACACATTGAACAAATTATGACATTGCCAACGTTTTTGGAAGTGCAATATATGAAAAAGCCACCGCGAAACTTGATGCCAAACATGAAACCACTTGCAATATACGAGTTGATTATCAAGCCAAGGCAGCTGATCATTAGAAGGGTTACACCGGCGTAAATGCGCTCTGTTGGAGAGATTTGAGTGGTACCATTGAATTGGTAGTACATTTTTGTGGCTATAAAATGGGTTTTATGGGGAATAATGATGAAATATATTGTTATGAGAGATAATTGGATATATTTTCTTGATTGTTATTGTCGAGTATGCAGGAAATTCGATTTTATGACTCATAAAAGCGCATTTTTCTTGGAATTATTACGTGGCATAGAAACGTGACGTCATGGCCTAGTTTCTGCAAGAGCGGCGTGTACTCCACACGGACAAAAGTTCATTTTCGATTTTCGACAGTTCGACGGTTTTTCGTGGAAATTGCGACGGAAAAAGTGAAAATGGAGCCGGAATCGATGTTGGATTTCAAATGTGAGGAGCAGGATATTTTGGTGAGTTGTTAGTTATCGAAAAATTCAAAAAAATTGATTTCAGGCGGCGAGAGAGCGACCAACAACTCGCGAAAATCAAATTTTACTCGGCATTTGTCTCGTCGGATCGGAATTGCAGGAGGAAGTGCAAGAAGGCGTCGATATTTTGAATGGTAAGACATATTTTCAAGTAAATTTTCACAAAAATATTATAGAAATTGCGAAGGACTCGGTGCATAGCGAAGATTCGAGAGTTTGTGTGCATTATTTGGCGTTGGGTTATGCGAAATTGAAGGTTTGTTGGCTTTTTTACGTTGAAAATGTTGAAAAATATGTTTTTTTTTGCAATTTGTAAGCTAAAAAAGAATGTTTTTGATTGAAAATAAGCTAAAAACAACCAATCGTAGCCCAAACTGCTGTTTAGACAGTTTCTTTTGGAAAAAATCAACAACTCGTCAACTAGACAGCTTGTAAAAAGCATTTTCCAATAAATTTCAAGTAAAAAATTTGTAAAAATCGCCGAAAGTCTCAAACAACACCGAAAAAGTAAAAATCTGCGATTTCCCAGCTACTTCACAGATTTTTATTCAAAGCAAACGATTTTTTAAACAATTTTCGGGTATTTTCACACAAAATATGCGTGAACTCCACAGCTTCATCAGATTTATTGTGAGAAAATCAGTTCCAAGAATAAAAAAATATTGTGAAATGACGCATTCTATGTTGAAATATTGTCATTTTTCTCGGTTTCGATGGTTTTGAGCTCATTAGGATCAAATGACTGAATTTTCCGCAATTTTTCACATGAGCTCTTCGAAAAATACAGAAAAGCGCAAAAATTATGCAATTTTAATTCGGTTTAGCATACAAAGACAGAATTTCAAACGAATTTTCGAGCCTTGTCAGTAAAAAATGCTGAAAATCCGCATTTTCACCACATTTACAGTAAGAATAGCGTTTATACAACAAACATTACACATATTTCTCAATTTGTGCTGAAATTTCCTAATTTTTCTAGATTTTTAGTCTGGTAGACCTAGAAAATAATGCTGACGACGTTTTTTTCAATTATTCTTATCATAATTACTCTTTTTTTCTGCGAAATTTAAAGCATTTTTCATTTAAAAAATCATCAAATTCCTAGAATTTTCGAATGAATATAGTCAAAAACATATCGAAATTTCAGGAATATGATACAGCGGTAAAGCTAATGGACGCGCTTCTAACCACGGAGCCCGGCAATCAACAAGCATCCGATTTGAAGTTGACAATCGAGAAAAAGATGAAAAACGACGGACTGATTGGCGCAACGATTCTTGGCGGCGCCGCTGCCGCCCTCATTGGTGGCATTATTTTGGTGGCGACAAAATTGAGAAAATAAATTATAGCGAGAAATTACCTTTTTTTCTTTCTTTTCTGCTTGTTCTTGTAAATATAAAACTCGATTTTCTCTTTTGTGTGTTATGTTTTTCAGAGAATGATTAGGTGTTATTTTTCTGGAATTACATGTGTCAGTGATCACCTGCTCACGGCTTTTATTGTTTTTTGAGTGGCGCATTGTTATTGAGTTTTCCGGGCAGGGGCTGAAAGTTTTTGGCTGAAATTGCACACTTTCAGCTTTCTAAAACGCAAAAAATGCATATAAACCGCAAAAAATTCATTAAAACCCGATTACTTATGGTAAAGAAAAAGAATGCAAATGGAAAAGTGATAAAATTAGCAATATATACGTAAAAAGTGATGGAGCTAGTTGAGAATTATGGTCCGTTGGGTGGTAAATCAATGTGACTCTCGTAGAAGCGGATGACTTGAGTTGGATAGCTGAAAATAAATATTTTATGTGAGAAAAAGGTGGACTAGCTGCTTTTTTTGGAGTTTCAAACAGGGAAAAATATTAATTATATTGGATTCTGGGCATTCGGAACGAAAATCAAAGGTAGAATATCCTTATTTTTGAATGAAAATTTTGTAATTCGTTGATTTAGCAAAAAATAGCTCAAAAGGGACTTGTTGTAGGAGTTTTTGGTTCATTTCTTTAGATTTTTGAGAAAAAATGTCTATTTGGTTTTTTACGAAAAGCAAGACCAGTGGACGAAAAATTTTACCAGTGTTCGATCTATGAGAATAATAGATATGTCGATTTTGGCGAAAAGATGGAGCTTTTGTGTACAAAAGTATATTCTACAAGAAATTTTGCGTTCTTGCTCTGTTTAGTTTTTCGAATATTTTTTTTTTATTTCTGCATCACTCTCACTTGTTCAGAGCTAAACATTATGAATTAGCGCAAATCATGTAGAATTTTTCGGGAAAAATACGATTTTCAATTGATTTTTTCGAAAAAATTTAACATATTTTGATTTTAGCTGTTTCAGAAACTATAAAGATGAAAATGATGCGTTTTTGGAAACTTTTATGAACATTTTCGTATAAATTTGCCGAAAAAGTGCAAAAATTCGTTTTTAAAGAGGGAAGTATTAACCAAGAGCGAAACTGAATACTACAACATTTTTTATTTTATAAAATTCGTTTCCAGCTTTGTCAGGAAAAAATTCTGTCCAACACATCAAATATTTGCAAAAAATTGTTAAAAACATACCGAGCGTTTGCAATTTTCGCTGGAACCAATGTTGACGTATCATCAGTGAATCTGCATAAAAAATGCAAATCTCCTGGAATTTTTGTGATGCCAACAATGCTATGAAGCTCCTTTTCGTCGAGATTCACTTTTCTGGAACAAATTGAACGAATATAGGTTAGAAATGTCGAGAAACTTACGGGGAATCATTGCGACCGGATCGATTGACACGTTTTCTGGTTTTGGGCTAAAATTTTAACGGTTTAAAAGTATTTTGATATTGAAAAAAACCTTTTCATTGTTTTTCTCGAACTCTGTGAGCTTGTCGTGACAATTCAAGTTCTCTTTTGGCTCCCAAGTTGCTTCCTCGGGTGGGAAGTTCTGAAAAAAACCGGAAAATTAACAAAAATACTCAAATATTAGGATTACCGTCCACTGTATCAAGTATTCTGTCCTTCCATTGGTAGTCACTCGTTTGTTGAGGACTTTCTCGACAGCGAAGACGCCTTCCTAAATCATTTTTTAATGAAAAATTGCAGAAAAGAGCAAAATACCTCCTCATCGTCCGATTCATCAACAGCTGCAGCGCTAGAAGTTGCTTGTCCGCGCTTTTTTGATGACATGCCTGTAAAAATCGACAATAAACTGATAAAACGGGCAAAAACAGAGAGAAAGTATGCAATAGAAAACAAAATTAGCCTCATTTTACTAGAAAAAAGAAGCAAAAACTTCGAAATCATGCGGAACATGGATAAAACGGTGGAAATGAAAATCTGCTGTTAAACCTTTGTTTATGAGTGAAGAAACTACTAAATATTCATTTTATACTTCAATTAACAACAGAATTTGTTTTTTTTCCAGTTTTTAAAGATTCAAAACGGCTGGAAAACAATAAAAACCGACAAAATTAGAAGGAAAATTGCAAAAAATGCAGAAAAATTGCTGCGTCGATTTACGATAAACAACAAACGCACGCGGAATCGAGCGGAGTCTCGTAGCAAACACGCACACTTTTGAATTTCGGCGCACACACCGCGCACGACTACGCATTTGGGACCACACAAACTCATATGCGCGGTGTCCTAGTGGGCTACGCACGCAACTAGTAAACTACTTCGATGTAAAGAAAAGAGGTTCGACCCACGAATGTGGTAATCGGATTTTTCCCAGTGTTTGGAGGTTCACTGGCATCATAGTACTGCTATTTCTATGTATCGTCCCCCACGTCGAGGGTAGTCTATTAGTTTGCGTGTCTGTTAGTCGTCTTCGACACTATTGCGGTATGAGTACTACACTTCCCCGTCTTTGGTGAACGTTGAGGTTGGCAGGCTGTGTGGGCTGGTAGATTCTGGACTCTCGTCGTGTACAATGACGACGACGTCGTCCGATATTTTTGGCACACCATATACGTCATACTTTATAAGTTTTGTTTGCACGTTATCAATATCATTTTGATTGTTTTTCAGCTGAAAAACCAGCCAAAACTTGGAAAAATCCAAAATTTACAAGCCATTTTCGACATAACGTGAAAATTATGATGATATAGCGATATTGATATAGTCATATTGACTAGGAAAATGCATCAATTACCAAACGAATGGGTACATTTGAAAGATCGTCATTCATTCAACTAGAATACGGGAGCTACAGCATTTTCCAGGCTCAAAATAGGCCTAAAGCATTATTTTGACACGTTTAGACGTTTTTAGACCTATTTTTTGACCATATTGCAGCCCATATCTCGCTTATAACCCCCCAATGGTCGCTGAAAAATTTTTCTGATACATTTCAGACCATCATAAAGCTGCACAGTTTTCAAATAATCTCAAAATGGGGACCGTTCGCACTTCCCCGGTTAGAGCCAGATTCGTAGTCAAAAACACTCAAACTTCCGATGCATCGTATTCGGCTCACATAAAACCACGACTGATTATGTTTCTTCTACATATAAGCTATCCAAAAATCAAGGACCTCTATCTGAATATGTGACAGAAAGATTTTTTAAAAAATTAAACATTTATTCAATAATTCTAATTAATGTATCCTCTAATGTCGCTTGTGTCAATAAAAAATCAGCAACATCCAACTCATCCGCCAATTCCCGAACCTCCATAAACTTCTTCGACCACTTATCATCCCTCATTTTCGGTAGAATCCACACAATATTCAGTGTCGCGTTCGCGTGTGCCGTCGTCAATTTCGCTTCGGGATATCGATCGGCGACTTGCTCAACGACTCGATCACGATCGGATACACGTTTCAGTGTTAGTGTCATTACGTACGTGTTACCGTATCTGTAAAGAGGGATACGGTAGGTGAGGTACTGTAGGTAGATAGACTGACAGTTAAGCTATCTGATAGTTTTGAAAATTTGGAAAAATATAAATTTTATGCAAAGTTATGACTGTTTGAAAGTTTTCGTGTCGAGACCCAAAAACTTCAAAGGATCATAACTTTGCTGAAAATCAATATTTTTCATGCTCTAAAATGCATTCGAAAGCTTGAAACTTGAAAAATATGAAAATCTTACTGTGACTTCAAATCCTGGCTCGTCCCAATCGCAATCAGCTCGCCATGTTTGAGCACACCAACTCTTCCACACAACGCCTCACATTCGTCCATTGAGTGTGTTGTCAATATCATCGAACACTCTGATTTGTTACGAACACAATGTAGAATATCCCAAATTTCACGTTTTGCGGCTGGATCGACACCAGCTGTGGGCTCGTCGAGCAATGAGCACACACCACGGGAGAGCAAGGCGATACCGACGGAGATACGACGCTTTTGACCACCACTGGAAATAGATTCATAGATTCACAGATTCCATTGATTCCATAAATATAGGTAAGAATCTATGAATGCCAGTAATCGTTTTGAAGATCTATGATTCTATGAAATTGTATGACAACTTTGCTAGATCTATGGACGTTTCTTTTTCATAGATTCGTTTAGGAAACAGATTTGGAGAAGCATAGAAACTTGATTCTATGGTACTAACTGCTAATATGGAACTACTTTTCATAGAATCTGCTTAAGTATTTTCATAGATTCATAGATTCATAGATTCATAGATTCATAGATTCATAGATTCATAGATTCATAGATTCATAGATTCATAGATTCATAGATTCATAGATTCATAGATTCATAGATTCATAGATTCATAGATTCATAGATTCATAGATTCATAGATTCATAGATTCATAGATTCATAGATTCATAGATTCATAGATTCATAGATTCATAGATTCATAGATTCATAGATTCATAGATTCATAGATTCATAGATTCATAGATTCATAGATTCATAGATTCATAGATTCATAGATTCATAGATTCATAGATTCATAGATTCATAGATTCATAGATTCATAGATTCATAGATTCATAGATTCATAGATTCATAGATTCATAGATTCATAGATTCATAGATTCATAGATTCATAGATTCATAGATTCATAGATTCATAGATTCATAGATTCATAGATTCATAGATTCATAGATTCATAGATTCATAGATTCATAGATTCATAGATTCATAGATTCATAGATTCATAGATTCATAGATTCATAGATTCATAGATTCATAGATTCATAGATTCATAGATTCATAGATTCACTAGATTCATAGATTCATAGATTCATAGATTCATAGATTCATAGATTCATAGATTCATAGATTCATAGATTCATAGATTCATAGATTCATAGATTCACTAGATTCATATATTCATATATTCATAGATTCATAGATTCATAGATTCATAGATTCATAGATTCATAGATTCATAGATTCATAGATTCATAGATTCATAGATTCACTAGATTCATATATTCATATATTCATAGATTCATAGATTCATAGATTCATAGATTCATAGATTCATAGATTCATAGATTCATAGATTCACTAGATTCATATATTCATATATTCATAGATTCATAGATTCATAGATTCATAGATTCATAGATTCATAGATTCATAGATTCATAGATTCATAGATTCATAGATTCATAGATTCATAGATTCATAGATTCATAGATTCATAGATTCATAGATTCATAGATTCATAGATTCATAGATTCATAGATTCATAGATGCATAGATTCATAGATTCACTAGATTCATAGATTCATAGATTCATAGATTCATAGATTCATAGATTCATAGATTCATAGATTCTTAGATTCATAGATTCATAGATTCACTAGATTCATATATTCATATATTCATAGATTCATAGATTCATAGATTCATAGATTCATAGATTCATAGATTCACTAGATTCATATATTCATATATTCATAGATTCATAGATTCATAGATTCATAGATTCATAGATTCATAGATTCATAGATTCATAGATTCATAGATTCATAGATTCATAGACTCATAGATTCCATAGAATTCTATGGGGAAGGATCTATGAATGACAGTAATCGTTTTGAAGATCTATGATTCTAGGAGTTCCTTTTTCATAGATTCGCTTGGAAAACATTTTTGGAGAATCATAGAAACTTGATGCTATGGTACCATATTCATAGAATCTTGGTTCATTCGAACTCCTGTAAAGCTACATTAGCGCAACTTTCAAACGGAAACTTTTTTATTTGTTGGACGTGAATAATTTTTCATCAAAATTTTCATTATTACGTTTTGTTTTGTTTTTCCACTTTTCTACCCCAGTCAAAGAAAATCAATTTTTTCGGGTCACGGAAGAAAAGAGAGTTTCCTGGCTACTCTTTGATAGTTGTTCACGGTGAAATTATTTATCTGATTAGATCGAACCAAGATAACGATCACGATTCTGTAGAATTTAGAATTAGTCATTACTCCATTTGAGAAGACATTTTGAGCAGTCGAGAATGGCCGAACAGTGCCCATTGTGCCAATTTACAGGCTCATTAGATGGTGTTGTGTCACACCTTCGTTGGACACACCATTATACGGATGATAATGTGAAAAACTTTCGATCGTCTCGTAAAGAACAGCTTCGAACAACAGGCAATAATTTAAAACAGTTCGAAACCAAACCTATTTTTAGGCGTAAGCTACGAATGTCAGCAATGTTTTTTGACAACAGGTTCAGCTGCTGGAATAAGGAAACATATGACAACTATCCATTCCTTACCGACCGGGGCATTTTATAGGACCTTAGAAGGAGGGATTCCAACGGTAGTTTTGTAGTAGCTGTTTGTTATCTATGGTTTTCATTAGACGGCCAACCCTGTTTATTGTAACGAGTGCAACATTTATTTCGGCTCTAAAAGATATCTCGACGCTCATGTTTCGAGTGGAACATGTGTCCATGATCCAACCGCGGAATATCAGAGTTTCAAGAATGAAACTGCTTATCAGGTAGAAATCACCGCTCACTTCCAAGTGCCTAGTATTACATCCAGATATGGATGGAAGAACGAAAAAGATTGTCACTTACTGAATTCTTTATACGTTCAAGTTTCAAACGGTCTAATGTTCATCACATACATTATGTTTGCCATAACAAGGGCTTTCACGACAGTAAATCGGTCGTAAGAGTAGGAAAATTATCCAAAAAGATATCATCAGACTGTGAGGCCTATGCAAAGGTTGGTGTCTCACCGATTTTTGTATTTACTATTAACATAGGTGCGTATTCATGACGACGGCCAGGTGCATGTCACATGTCGATTCATTCATTCTCACGAGCGAAAACTTCATGAAATGAAGCTTTCTGAGCTTGAAGAAACTTCGTTGAAACAGTGAGTGAAAAAAACAATGATAATTTTTCATGTTTTGCATCATGGCAGACTCATGATTGATGGGTTTTCAAATGCAGAAATTGTTAGAAAATGTCGTGATACCAAAGACTCTCGCTTGTTTTATGTTTCATACGATGATCTACGGTTTTGGCGTTTAGTTAAAATAACACTTTGCATTCATGCTTCAGAAATCTCCGCGAGTTCCACGGAATTTATCCTGGTCGGCAACACAAAGATGATTTGATTTCTGTTGAGATGATTTGTCAGACAAGTGAAAATATACATGTATACAGTTCTCCAGTAGATGAGACCGGCAAAGGATTTCTCTTAGGTCGGTGAAAACCATTTTCTCATATGGTTTAAATTTTAGTTTACATTAACAAAGAACAAAAACACTGGATTGAGAAGTACGGTCGTCGAGGATTCACTATCGATGATACGTTTAGTGTGACTAAGTACTCTTTACGGCTGACAACAATCATCTTATTAGATGAATTAGATCGTTGCTTGCCAAGCGGTAAATTCACTTTCAGACGTCTCACACATTTTCATGCTATTCAGCTTTCATGCTCAGTTCGGAAGTCACTTCCGAACAAGTTGCCGATCTTTTTAGTGTAGTGAAAGAACTAGTGCCAACATTCCAACCTGCTTTTATAATGAGTGATGATGCTCCGTGTTTCTTCAACGGTTTCTCCAAGGTTACGCGATTTTTCTCAATATTAACGAATGGTTCAAACAGATTTTCCCTGATTCCGCTCTTACCACAACACGCTTATTATGTCAATTCCATGTATACCAAAGCTGGAAAAGAGCGTCGTTGAGAATTTTAGGCCGAGAGGGCAGTTTTTCGGTTCTTAAAATGCTTCATAAATCTATGAAAACCATACACAAGTCTGAGCGAGAACGCCTCCTGACAAAGGCTTTAACTCTGTGCACCAAACTTCCAAGAGGCAACGAATTTTCTCAATATTTCTTAGCAAATTACGAAAGTACGTTGGAACCTTACATCTCGGCTCATCTCTTTTTTAGCAACAAAAACCTTATGGGCGAGCTCCGAGCGTCAGATGCAGCCGTTCAACACTAGTAACCCATCAGAAAGCTGGCACAACCAGCTTAAGGTCTTTGCTTTTGATCTCAAATTCACAAAAATATGATTTACAGCATAAGTATATGAAATCGAAAGGAAATATCCGATGTGATACTTTATTATCCATCCTCGCCGATTCAGTCGAAGATATTTCGAACAAACTTCTGATCTCGGTACAAGATTGAGATTTTATCTTTTTACTAACGTTCTCCCTGCAGAGTGAACGGAATCTTGCTCTTAAAAGCTCACGCTTAGCAAAAACCAATCAGAATCATTTAAAGGCCATGAAATCTATGAACAATGACAACACATTATTATTGACGAAATTAGGTGGAGATGAGGGGTATTACCATCTTAGGAGCAACTATGTCGAGTTGCAAATACAATATACCGAGTCATGTCCATGTTCCTCTTCCGTAAGGCCAAAAATCTCTATTTTCCATTTTGAAAATACTTGAGGTAAATACGCATTGCCGCTTTTGTTCAATTTGTTGTTACTCTTTTAAATGTTCATGTGCCGATTTCACGCCGGGAGTTGCTTGTGAGCATGCACATATGTTCCAACATCTGCACGGTTGATCTAGTATATTTCATAACATAGCAATGTCTATTTAGAACCAGAGAACGCGTCCGATTCAGATAGCATTCATGACGAAAACGAGTCTAGCCTACTGAATGAACAGGAAATCGATTTACCACAAGAAAGTTTCATCGACGTAGGTCTTGAATCTGATCCAATGGACTTAACAGCTATTCCTTTGACGCGGAAGGATGTATGGCTCAATTGTAGTTCGGTACCAGACTTATTTCGATATCTTTTAAAGAAAATGTTCAGAACCTTGATTTTATCTCCGACAAAATGAAAAAATTGGCCGATTCTAAGGATGAAGCGTCTGAATTATTGTTAGCGTATATTGACAGTAAATTGAATGATTTAAAGTTAGAAATCATCGAGCAAAGTGGGAACATACCCAGTCTTGTTCGTCGGCGAGCTGCAGTTACCTCACATCCGAATAGACACTCCGAAAAAATATTATCAAGGAAAACGCTGAACAAGCTCGTTAGTTTTTAGTTATTCTTTGTTTTTCGTAAAATGCATTACAGAGAAAACGTAAACGCATGGAATTCCAAGAATTCGAAGATATCGATATAGACGAAATAGAAATCTGTTTCGTTTGCAAACTAGTACGACTATAAACGAATATTTTCTCTAGAATCATGATATTTGAGGTTGAGCCAGTCGGAGATCAGTCTTCTACAATCAGCTGGAAACTTTGTGAAAAATGCGATATCTGGGCGCATGCTGCTTGTGTTCATTCCGATGTATGCTCCGTTTGTGGAGACACCTACGATGTAGCCGAATAATTAATCAATTACTACTACCAACTCGTTCCATATTTTCAATTTAAACTAGAATAAAAAATAGAATAAAAATCACGTATAACCAACGCATCTATCAGCCAAAATGAGAGTCACGTTATATTATGAAAAAGAAAAGTTTCCGTTTGAAAGTTGCGCTGATGTAGAAATACGGTCGTTCGGTTCATTCTACTCTGCCTATGAGAGAGTTGTGAACCCATAGAACCATAGAACCTTCATAGATCTATTACTCATCCATAGATACCTGCACTGTTCCATCCTCTTATGTGCGTGTTCTTCCATCGCAACACACTCCAGCACAATCTCAGCAACATTCGCAAAATCCCGATATCCATGTAATTGTGCCATTATTTGCATCAATTCTCGTCCCTTCAATTGCATCAATACTGCATCATTTTGAGGGCAGAATCCGATATTCTGAAATTTTCAGCATTTTCAGACGAATATCATTTTTGATCTACCAATGTCTTGAATATACTCTCCCCATTGATAAACGCATTTCCACCGACTGGCAATGTCAATCCAGTCAAAATATTGAATGTTGTCGTTTTACCCGCACCACTTGCACCCAACACACCGAAACACTCATTGTGACGGACAGTGAAGGTTAGACCGTTTAGAGCACGGAAATTGCCAAAATCTTGTACCAAGTCCTGAAATATAGGTTTGGAGATTTCTGAAGCATTTCAGATCGTGAAAAAATATTGATTTTAAGCAAAGTTATGGCTCTTTAAAAATTTTGGGTCTCGACACGAAAACCTTCTAACTATCATAACTTTGCTCAAAATTGACGTTTTTCCAATTTTCAAAAACCGATAGATAGCTTAAAATACGATCTATCAGTCTACAGTAGTCCCAAAAACTACAGTACCCTAACAACCACCGCACACTCCTCGGAGCTCTTCTTCTGCATCGCCACTTGCTCCTCCTCGCCGACCAATGGGCAGCTCTCCAAATTTGGCTGAAAATCAATGGATTTTCAAAAAATAAGTTGCAAACTCACATAAACATGCTTCGCACGTGGTCGTTTGTGTCCAGACCAAAAATATTGACGAACCGATTGTGATGATGTGACCCAAAGGAGTGCGAAACCGAGAATGATGTGGAAGATGATGATGAGAACGTCGAAAACTGAAAAATATGGCATTTCCGAGGGTTTTCATGTTGATTTTCGGAATCAGCAAAAAATTTCAAGTCGAGTAGGCGTGGTTTGGCAAAAATTCGAGTCGGGCACACTTTTCGTGCAACCCTGGCAGTGTTTTTCAAAGTTGATGAAAAGTGTGTCAATATGGGTGTCTAACGTTTGGAAATTGAATGGAAAAGTCGAATTTCGTAGTTAAACGTGATGAATTTGCTGGGAAATTCATTTTTTGAACAAAAATTGCAAAATTCGAAAAAAAAAAAGCACTCACTTATCCCGAAAAAGTCGCCAATATGCTTGAAACTGAAGAAATACTCCCTCTCGGCTTGATGCTCATGCTCGAAACCTGGCTCGGCGTAAACCAACTTGGTGGAGGCGGACACCAGTGCACAGAAGGGATTGATCATGCTGAGTAGGGTCTGAAAAATGGAGCATAATAATTTTTTGAGTGGTTTTTACGTTTTGAAATTAGTATTTTTTAAATCAGCAAAAAATTCTGAGTCAGATGGCCCTAGTTTGGCAAAAATTCGAGCCTGGCACACTGTTCATGCTAACCTGGCATGGTTTTCAAACTTTTTCAAAACTATGTCATTATGGGTGTCAAACGATCGGAAATTTTATGCTGAGCTCAAATTCCATACTCAGAACGCACAAAAACCTTATTTTGAGCTCGAAATCACTCACAATCTTCCATTCCGCCTGCTGCCTCTCCGTCGTTATCCAAAGTGTTGCCATCCACAAAAACGCGGCAATCACCACAAATTGTGCCAAAAATATATAGGTCGACCCAGTGGCTGATGACTTGAAAAGACCCGAACACACATAGAACAAGAGGACGGCTGCGAAAAAGTAGACGTTGTAGATGAATAGGAAGCTGAAAATTTTGGACTTGTGAAAACTCAAAAAAACTGAAAATCATACTATGGAAGTGTATGAAGATGAACAATTGTGCTGACACTAGCCAACTCAAAAAGTACGATAATGGCGTAGAATTGATAGTCCCAAAGCATATTGGATGCCCAGTAGATCATTGGAGTTAGACCGCTTAGGAATTGCTGAAAACCAAAATTTGTTGAACGTAGGTTTGTAGTCCAAAATTTCAGCTTTTCAAAACATTTTAGATATCTGAAAAATCTTGATTTTCAGCAAAGTTATAACAATTTGAAATTTCTGAGAAACAAAAAACTTCGAAACGCTATAACTTGGCTGAAAATTGATATTTTTTCGAAATCAAAACAGTTTTAGATTCGCTGAAAATTCAGCTTTCATATGAATATATATCCAAAAAACTTTTTCACATACCTGATGCCTAAACTTCTGTTCTCTCTCCTCGATGAGTATCATCGCAACCGGATACAAACCAGTAAGCATCGCCGTCGAAAACACGTACATCAACGCATATTCTCGACCATCAAAAGCTCGCGAGTGATCCAACACCCAATCGATTGACATACTGTAGCGACCTACAGTACCACTCAACTCCAAGTACTGTAGATTGCCGAGCAAATTGGTCAATATCGGTCGAGCGTGTGCCACCAGGTGATTGTATTGGATATGGTAGGTGTTGTTGAGTACGGTAAGCACGAATCCGATTGGTAGGCCTGGATCGTTGATTTTGTCGAAGACGAGTTGAGTGATATTTTTGTTGCTTGGAATTGGTGTTACCTGAAAATATGATTTTTAGAATCAGCACAAAATTCCGAATCGAATGACACCACTTGCGCAAAAATTCGCGTCGGGCACACTTTTCTTGCAACCCTGGCACGGTTTTTAAAACTTTCTCAAAACTATGTCAATATGGGTGTCAAACGTTCAGAAATTTTGTGAAACTTTCAAATTTCTACAGTATTCTTCGAAAAGGGGCGTGGCTTACCTCCAACTGTCGAAAACTGCTCAAATAATCAAGGATCCGAGAATCGTTTTGACCATCGAAACGCACATAAACAATGGATTCAGGGAAGGAGGATAAGTTAAAGTATTGTGGAATGTCTGGCTGGTCTTAAACTTGATTTTAGCGCTGAAATTTTGTTTGAATATACCATCTTTGTAGGTCAACATGGCATGCACAAAAACGACAGTCGTGAATATAGGAAACGACATTTGAAAAAAGCCTTGAAATATATTCCGTATATAGTGACACTTTCGCTTGCGGAAAAGTGCCGAAAACTGTGACATGGTCCATTTCACGCCGGATAGTGGTGGCTCTGAATATAGGATTTTCAGATATTTTCAGACTCAAAAATTCGGATCTACCATTTTTGGCATCAATCAACTTCTGCACCGCCTTGTCCAAATTCGTCCGATTATCCTCTTTTCCACGTTTTCGATTCGCCTCGTCGACGATTTTCGTGAAAACTTGCTCCATCGATCCGATCGATATTCCAAAAGTCACAATTTTCAGCTGCATTATCACCGGACGGAAATCGTTTGGTATAACGTCCAATATTGCTGATAGGAATCTAAAAATAAGATTTTTAGAATCAGCAAGAAATTTGGAGTCGAAAAATGATAGTTTGGCAAAAATTCGCGTCGGGCACACTTTTTTTGCAATCCTGGCACGGTTTTCAAAAGTTGTTTGAAACTATGCCAATATGGGTGTCTAACGTTCGGAAATTTTGTGAAACTTTTGAAAAACCTATGCAAAAAATTCAAATTTTCCTAGAAAATCTGATATCACCACTTACTGCTTCTCCATAATCGCTTCCAGTGCAACCAACAAGTTCCCGATCTCCAATTTGTCCTCTTTCGGTACAACCATCTCGATCAATTGTCCTCGAACATCTCGCTGAAAATTTCAGCTATTTTCAGACAGTTTTCAAGCGTAACTCCTACAATAGTCATATTTGGCACATAATGTTGACAAAAAGTGAGCATCGTATCTGCCCCATCAACCGATTCTTGATCCATCACAATACTCAATATATACCCATCACCATATCGTTTCTTCAAGTGAGTGATCGAACCAGACGCCGCCATTCGACCATGATCAATGACGAATACCCAGTCGCCGACTCGTTCCGCTTCATCCATGTAGTGGGTGGTTAGGAGGATTGTGCGGTCGCCTGGAAAAGGGTACTGTAGTTGGGAGTACTGAAGATAGATAGATAGTAGTATCAGCTCTCTGATGGTTTTTAAAATTTGAAAAAATATCAATTTTGAGCAAAGTTAGGTCGATCGTTTTTATAGAGCCATAACTTTGCTCAAAATCAACATTTTCCAACTATCCAAAATGTTGGAACTAAACCTAACCTTTAATATCCTCCAACATTTTCTGTACATCACACCTCGAAGCCGGATCCATCCCAGCAGTCGGCTCATCCAACAATATCACTTGACTACCACCAATCATTGCCATACAAACGCATAGTTTTCGCTTCATTCCACCGGAGAGATTGTTGGCGAACTGGAATATTTTGAATATTTCAACTATGTAGGTTTGTAGTATGGAATTCCAGCTTTTCAAAACATTTTCGATTTTGGAAAAATATCAATTTTCAGCAAAGTTATGGTGGTTCGAAGTTTTAGGAAAAATGGAAAATCTTTGAAACGTTATATCTTGGCTGAAAATTGATATTTTTTCAAAATCTGAAAAGTTTTAGATTTCCTGAAAATCCAGCTTTTGAATGACAAAAACTTCAAAATATGTAAAATGTATCTAAAATACTAAAATCCTACCTCATGAGCCTTCTCCTCCAACTTGATACTTTTCAACAAATGCGCCGCTTCTGCTGCAAATCCTTCCGCTGGTGCTCCTAAAAACCAAAACCCCATTTCTTCATGTTCAAAGGCGCATACCGTACCTTTCAAACTATTCGCCAATTCCAAGTGTTCCATCACTGTCAAATCCGGATATAATGGATTGTATTGAGGGCAGAAACCAATCAGTTTCACCGATTCTTCGTGTGATTTCACTGCATCGAATCCACCAATCAGGACATTTCCTGAAAAAAAATTTTGATCTACCATCTGGAAAAGTGATCTACCTTTTGTTGGTAATTGTGTACCAGCCAACATTGAGAATATTGTACTTTTGCCGGCCCCATTATGACCTAATAATACAGAGCATTGACCGCGAAGAGCACGAAATGAGACTCGATTCACGGCTGTCTCACCAGTTGAGTATGTCTGCAATTTTCTCGTTGAAACTCGATTTTGGCACTTTGAAAGTTAGATTTTCAGTATCAGCAAGAAATTTCGAGTCGAAAGACGTGTGATTGGCAAAAATCTGGGCCTGGCACACTTTTTTGCAAAAAATGCAACCCTGGCATGGTTTCACAAAAGTGTTTCGAAACTATGCCAATATGGGTGTCAAACGATCGGAAATGTTGGGAATGTTTCAAAAACTGCGATAAAAAAATTCCAAACTCAAGGGAAAAATTGACCTTGGTAACATTGATAACTTCTATATCCGCATCCAACTTATCGCGTTCCGGCACATCTTCAAAATGTGATTTATGCGAATCCGTCGATTCTCGACTATTCTTCTCCACATCATCAATATTTTCATCAATTTTTGTTGCTGGCTCCTTCAAAAAATGCTCATTTTCAGCTAAAATTAAATTTTTTGGGCTCACTTTACTCCAAATCTCCGCAATTTTCACCCACATCACTTTCAGCAGCGGTCGAATTTTCAACTCGACCAACAATGCCAACGAGACCATCCAGGAAATGTCGAATATCAGAAAAGCAATGTAAACGATTGGTGGCCAATATTCGGGTAGAATGGAGACTTGCAAATCTTGAAATGTCAATTTTCCATCTGAAAATCAAATTTTCCTTATTTTTCATGTTGGTTTTCAAAATTAGCAAGAAATTTAGGATCGAAAAACAGCACTTTCGCAAAAATTCGAGCCTGGCACACTTTTTTTGCAAAAAATGCAACCCTGGCACGGTTTTTAAAAGTTGGTTGAAAGTATGCCAATATGGGTGTCAAACTTTTCGAAATTTTGTGCTGCTTCCGAAAAACTCACTCAAAATCATATGAGCCTCCATGCCGCGTGTCAAGTACAAATGTGCTGCTTGAAAATTGATCGAGCTGACAAGTGACCAATTCGCATTATTGTTCTCAAATGTGTATAAACCAAGGAGGAATGAAATGACCCAAACAACATTCATCACTGCAAAAAAAATTTTTTTGGTAGATAAGTTGACTTGATAGGTTTACATTCAGACGATCGATCCGGATGTTTCGAGCAAGAAACAATCAAAATCGCGACGGTCGCCACGGATAAACCATACAAAAATGTGGTGAATATGAATATTGGCATGTTGAGTCTCTGAAATTGAATCTATGAATCTATGAATCTATGAATCTATGAATCTATGAATCTAGTGAATCTATGAATCTAGTGAATCTATGAATCTAGTGAATCTATGAATCTAGTGAATCTATGAATCTAGTGAATCTATGAATCTAGTGAATCTATGAATCTAGTGAATCTATGAATCTATGAATCTATGAATCTATGAATCTACGAATCTATGAATCTATGAATCTATGAATCTATGAATCTATGAATCTATGAATCTATGAATCTATGAATCTATGAATCTATGAATCTATGAATCTATGAATCTATGAATCTTTGAAACTTACAGTATCCGCATAAATCCATGCAAACGCTGACAAAGTCATAACAAATCCACTTTTGAGGAATATCACAAAATAGTGTTCCATAAGGAATAGGGTTGGAGATAAACCTATCACTGATAGGTAAGGCTGGAATATTGATATGCGCGTCAGATATAGTGTATTGTGTGCACTCACCTGAATAACCCTCTTCTCAGCAACAATATGCGGCACAAAACCGATAACGAATAGTGATAAGCTGATATAAAAGTAGAATGTGTATGACAGTATACCCTTCACATCATCCACCGTAACCCGCCGCTCGAATGATGGTAGTGTACTCAGTCGATTGTGCCAGTTTGGAGCTTTTTTGCCATTTGTCGCGTTTCGATATTGGAGACCGTAGCGGATTTTGTCGTTCCAGTATTGATGGACGATAAATGGGTAGGAGTGCTTGCTGAAAATTTGGGGAGTTTTTGAGCGTTGAGGTGTTGATTTTCTTTGCTTTTTCATGAGATTCTGAGTCGGAAAACGTTAAAAGCGCAAAATTTTGAGTCGGGCACACTTTTCATGCAACCCTGGCACGGTTTTCAAAAGTTGCCTGAAACCTTATCAATATGGGTGTCAAACGTTTGGAAATTTTGTGAAACTTCCGAAAATCTTAACCAGATCAGTTGAAAATTTTGATTTTTCCACTTTTCGAGAAAAATGTCTCCTTTTTAAGGTTTACCTTCCCCATTGACCCTTCTGCAGCGTCCTTGTCGTTGCCATAATCAAATATTGTGATCCATTTTCGTAATTGAAAACCACCGCATTCCTACAAAAATGCATTTGCGCTCTATCGAACTATTTCGAATACTCACTCATATCTACAATTGATCGAGTCACTCGGTTTGATTGATATTGGCATCATTTGCTTTTTGACTTTTTCTTCAAACACTTCCTTGCCATAATTGATTTGGTTGTTCTTCCAGGATACTGTGCGGTTGTTTATACTGAATATGGAAGGTATTGAAAAAAAAATGTTGAAAAAATAGGAAAATGAAAGTTTTGAACATTTTGATGTTGATTTTTGGGTTCAGGATAAAATTTGGGGTCGGATAGAGCTTGTTTTGCAAAATTTTGAGCCTGGCACACTTTTCATGCAGCCCTGGCACGGTTTTCAAAAGTTGTTCAAAACTATGGCAATATGGGTGTCTATCGCTTGGAAATGACGAGAAAAGTTCCATAAAGTCAATTAAAAATCTCAAATTTTTCCAAACATCCGAGAATCAAAACTTACACAGAATCGAAATTCGTCGAATCCTCACAATTGGTGTTAATCCGACTCAAACTGAAGTTCAATGTTCTCGACGGTTTCTCGATCACTTTCCTCCTCGCGTGCCCCATGTCAGCCTAAAAAATTGCACCATATTTGACGCCAAAAAACACAAAAACTCACAAAAAACGATGGTCCGACCACAACAGCGATAATAATCATAATGTGACATATCGAAGCCGTTCGATCTCTCCAGAACAGAATCGCATCCTTTTTTAGCAAATATCCAAGTTTACTCAGTATCATTGTTTTATTCCTGATTGGTGTAAACTTTGGACGCTAGATTTCATAAAATAAAATTCAGTTGAGTTTTGCCAGCTGTCATACTTTTGGGGCAAACTTTTTTGGGTCACGTGAAAAAAAATTTTTTTTTTGAAAATTGAAAAAAAAAAGTATTGATTCACGTTGCTTCAAAAATGGCAATATTCCATCTGGAAAAGTGCTAAACCTTCTGAAAATCGATATCTTCAGACTCAAAAATCACGATATTCAGATTTTTCAGAAAATTTAAAATGCAATTTTTAAAAAAAAACCGTGCCGAGGTTGCAGAAAAACCCTAATTTTCGCTGAAATTTGGTACTAGTTTTGATATTTTTAATAACTTCCAAAATTTCTGAAAATCGTCTTTTTCAGATTGTATTTTGCAAATTATCAATTATCCATATATCGAGAATTTTTAAAGTTCCAATCACTTATGTATATGCTCCTTTAATACAGTAACACAATAGTCCAAAACTTCCTGAATAACAGCATACTGTATTTAAAGGCGCATACTTGAAAGCCTCTAGCAGTCGTTTTTACCAATAAATTTACATATTTTTCAGAAGATTTCAAAATTTAAGACATCCATATTTTCAAACTATGAAAATTTTTCAAAACCGTGCCATGGTTGCAAAAAAACCAACCCTTGTTGATGCGTCTCTTCGCGTCCGTCTTGCGTCCTCCCACTTTTGGTCAAGACGCGGACGGACGCAAGACGCGCGAAAAAGGGGCGGACGCAAGAGGGACGCATTCAGTTGAAAATGGCACGCGTAGACGCGGGAGGGACGCGGGAAATGCGTCTTTCAGGCGTCTTGCGTCTTCAGTGCGTCGCGTCTTTAGTGCGTCCCTCCTGCGTCGACGCGACGCATCAACAAGGCTTGAAAAAAACCATATATTTCGCTGAAAAAGGAACTTATATTGGCAATTTTGAAAAGTTCCAAAGTTTCTGAAAATCGAATTTTTTTCTTTTGATTTTGCGGATTATCTTTAAATTCTAGTCCCTTGTATGTGTATGCTCCTTTAATACAGTAGTCCGAAACTAATACTGTATTCTGTATACTGTATTTAAAGGCGCACACCTCAAGAGAATTTTTTCGCTTCGGAGGACGCTTGCTGAATCGTTTTTATCAATAAATTTTCAGATTTTTTCTAAAATTTGTAAAATTTTATATTGCCATATTCCGCGAATGCTATGCTAAAGTAACTATTTGGCTGTTGACTGAGTATCAAACGATCAAAATTCATGATTTAAAATTCATTAATACTTATCTAATCAACACAACCTGAAAATGAGCAACAATATTACAAAACCGTAAAAACTTGGCAATATTCTGACTAGAAATACTTATAAACTTGATCAACATTCCATGCACTTGCTGTAATTGTCCATTCCGGTGATGTCAACCGATTCTCCTTGATCTTTGTTATCATTGTTTTGATAGTTGTTGATTGCATCGAATCACCATGGAGGTAGTGACTGGATATACCGACTAGGAGCGGTTTCTCGTCGCTGGCGATGTTTGAGGTTTGCTGGAAATTAAGAACTTTTTTCTGATCGGAAAACATCTAGTGCAGATAGTTTTGGAAAATATTTCAAACTAATAAATAGTATCATTCGTATCTCTTGTTATCCTAATTTTTCAAAAAAAATTTCTTGATCCGAAAATTGAGACATATCTTTCAAAACCTATCTACGCTGTATCAGGATGGCAAAATCGAAGATTTTTTTTCGTTTTCTTTTCGTAAAAATGTATTTTGTTTCATTGGCTCTCAAATTTCGAAAATTTTCAAAAAAAATTATCCTTGTGAAATTTTTTAAAACCACCAAAAATCCAATTTTTCAAACAATGATTTTCAAATTTTCTCAAAAAATTCCGAACCCGAAAATTTCATTATTCGAAAAATCGTGTCAGGGTTGCCAGAAAAGTATGTATGCCTTGGAATATTGTCAAAAAATACAGAAATCACAAGAATATTTCAAAAAAAATTTTTTTAGGGCTTTCAGATCTTTCACAATCGTTTTTGAATCCTAGACACTCCTAACTAGAGAAATTGCAAAAAAACCGTGCCAAAGTTGCAAGAAAACTATGCCAGGATCAAAAATCTGTCTTAAAACTAATTTTTCAACGCAAAACTTTACATTGAGCCTATATAGTTAAGCCTATCTAGCTCGGACGGGTACTATATAGTATAACAAATAGAATTGCATAGATCTAGTCAGAGAGTCATAGAACTTTGAGGTAATTTATTCATAGAATCAAGCATATAACTCTGAAATTCTATGCATAGAATCATTCCTATTTCTCAAGTTCTATGCATAGAATCATCCCTAACTCTCAAGTTCTATGCATAGAATCATTCCTAAATCTCAACTTCTATGCATAGAATCATTCCTAACTCTCAAGTTCTATGCATAGAATCAGTCTTTACTCTCAAGTTCTATGCATAGAATCAGTCTTTACTCTCAAGATCTATGCATAGAATCATTCCTGACTCTCAAGTTCTATGCATAGAATCATTCCAATCTCTCAAGTTCTATGCATAGAATCATTCCTATCTCTCAAGTTCTATGCAAAGAATCATTCCTAACTCTCAAGTTCTATGCATAGAATCAATTTTTACTCTCAAGTTCTATGCATAGAATCAATTTTTACTCTCAAGTTCTATGCATAGATTCTAGGTTCTATGCTCAACTTTGAATCTAAAAAACCAACCTTGATAGAAATCTTAAACATCCATTCACAAACATTGCTCGGATTCGAGCATGTAAAATACAAAAACATGTTCTTTTGTGGTATTTCAGGTGTCGATACGCTAGTATTCGTGATCAGCCATGAGGCATCTGGTATGATATATGCGGATATTTGACCAGTTCCTGAATCCCTATATTGGAATATATAGTGGTTTTTTTGATCCTACCAATAACCGAAAACGTATAATCGATATTCGATTCAGTTCCTCGTTTCTTCGATACTTGTAATATTTTGACAGGTCTCCGGAAATTTAGTCTCTCATCAATATTCCTTACTCGAATATGTCGATCGTTGATCCGACCCTTGGTAGGAAACAAGAATGGCACTTCACACCATGGATTATTTTCATAATGACATTTCAACAACTGATAATGCTCATCAGATTTGACAAATGGAATATCCTCCGCTCCGCGATAATCCTGAGATATCGCGTAGAAACGAGTTTCGTTGATACTGATCTCGCCATTTCGATCGTAGAGGTGTTGGTTGACGTGCTGGAAGATTTTTAATAAGTTTTTTGGAATCAGGATGAAATTTGGAGTTAGAATACGGTGGTTTGGCAAAAATTCGAGTCGGGCACACTTTTCATGCAACCCTGGCACGGTTTTCGAAAGTTATTCAAAACTATGTCAATATGGGTGTCTAACGTTTGGAAATTTTGTGAAACTTCTGAAAATCTTAACCAAATCAGTTGAGTCTTCGATTTTCTAAAGTTTTCATGTTGATTTTTGGATTCAGCGTGAAATTTCAAGTTTGTTAGGTGTGGTTTGGGAAAAATTTGAGTCGGGCACACTTTTCATGCACCCCTGGCACGGGTTTTTGTTTAAAAATTCGAAAAAATAGGTTTAAAATTCTTGGAACTTACGAAAAACTGAGTCCTTTTCGCTGTTGGATACATTTCATCAAATCTATACGGCGATGGCCACATTGATGCAAAAACATACAATATAGTGAGTGTAGATAGTAATACACCACATAAATTGTAGAAAAACTCCTTCAAAGTCGCTTCCTCTACCTTTCTTTGGTTCTGACTACGCGCGGTTAGCCCGATCTGAAAATATAACATTGACAAAAAGGAGTTGATGAGAGTGGGGTTCGAACCCACGCCCCCGGAGGGACTGGTGCCTAAAACCAGCGCCTTAGACCACTCGGCCATCTCACCGCTGGCGGCCAACGGGAGAATGCGGGTAGTCATGAGGGAGGGTCGATACACACTCACCAGTGAGAGAACGATAGAGAAAGAGGAGAAGGCAACGAATGTTGCGACGATTGGCTCGGGATTCGAGCCGGTTCGACCCATGATTGGGATGAAGATTGAGAGCAACATTTCGGAAGTATATATGCACATTGAGCATCCGGGGAGGGATACTAGAAGTGTCAAAATGGTGTTGATTGTGGGGCAATCTGCAAAAATTGGGTGATTTTGGTGAATTTGAGAGTGAAAACATGATTTTCCAGTCACAAAAGTGATGAAAAAACCGAATTTTCGCATCAATATAGTCAAAAACTTCAAATTTTCCCGAAAAACACAAAATCAGTAAAACATGGTGCATTCGACCAATCAAGAACGGCAAAATTGGTTATTTTCCTATCAAGTCACATTAGATAAGTGAAATTTTTGGTAAAAGAGCTTAAAATCAGCATATTTTGCAGAATATTTACAGGTTTTTCAGGAAATTTCTGAACAAAAAATTGCGTTTTTGAGTAAAATACGTCGAATATGAATGTAAATCGCGCCATGCGCCTTTAATACAGTATCCCATACGATTTTCAACAATCTGGGTACTGTATTAAAGGCCCATGTCACCTTTTTAATTGAAATAGCCATATTTCGCAACATTTTTTTGAAAATTTTGATTTAAAAAACGGTTTTGGTGAAAAAGTGTGTGATGACGGCCTCATAGAAGTCATGTGCCTTTAATACAGTATCCTAAAGAATTCTCAAAAATCTGGGTACTGTAATAAAGGCACATGCCACCTTTTCTCATTGAAATAGCCATATTTCCCAACATTTTTTGAAAAGTTTGATTTTGAAAATAATTTTGGGTAAAATACGTCGATTATGGCTCTAGTTAGAGGCATGCGCCTTTAATACAGTAACCCAAATAATCGTCAAAAATCTGAGTACTGTATTAAAAGCGCATATCCTCTTTTTTCATCGGAATTGACATACTTCTCAAAAATTTACAAAACTTTTGATCGAAAAACGGTTTGTGTAAGTAATACGTCGATTATGACTATAATTCGAGCCACGCGCCTTTAATACAGTATCAAAAAATAATTTTCTGAAATATGAGTACTGTATTAAAGGCGCATATCATATTTTTTCATTCAAAACCGTTTTTGATGTCAAGTATATTGCATATAATTCTCCTTTATGTGCCTTTAATACAGTAACCCAAATAATTGTCAAAAATTTGGGTACTGTATTAAAGGCACATATCACCATTATTCTACACATTTTTCATAAGGCTTAGTTTGCGCGTCAGGCTTTCTGTATTATGTGAATTTTGTCGTCAACCAACCTGTACCAAGTCCGTAAACACCCGCACCAACTTTGATCACTGGAATCAACAGTAGGGCGAACAAGAATCCACTGGCAATATTGTAATATGTGAAGATGAGCAATATCATTGATATCATGGCCAAATGGCAGATTTCGAGGTTTTGAGAATACAATTTCCTGGCTTTTGGTGCAACTCTGGCAGTCAACAAACCTTCTACAGTAAGTCCTGCCCATATACAAGGTAGTCCATAGGTGATAAGTGATAACCAGTGATAGGTATACCATCTCATGGCACCATATGTGAATACGGTCATAAATATCATGGCACGGACCACTAGGAACATTGAGAGACAGACTAGGAAATAGTCACGGATCGAGATTAGGAAGGAACTCGCTGAATATAGGGACTTTTTGGGGTTTATTGAGTACAAACTTACGATTTTGGGTGAATTGCTTGTAGAAAAGCCAGAAAACTGATAAAATGGCAAAAATGTTGATGGTATGGGCCATTGAGAGAGGGTAGATTATCACGAATAAGCCTGAAACTCACGATTTTCATAGAAATAGGGACTTCTGGATTTTTTCACTATGACTTTCAGATGTTTCACAAAATTTCCGAATCCTAGACACCCATATTGACTAGGTTTGGAGCAACTTTTGAATACCGTGCCAGGGTTGCATGAAAAGTGTGCCAGGTGTAGATTTTTGCGAAAAGGCTGTTGAACGAGGTGAAATTTCATGGAGATTTCAAAAAACTTTACGGAAAAAATTGCGATATAGGAAAAAATTGAGGAAATGAATTTTTCGTGGAAAAAGTGTTGAAACTGGATTTTAACCTAAATTTATCAGGATTTCATGTCAAAATCTGACTTTAGCACAATATTTCCAGTCGTTTGACACCCATATTGGTATACTTTTGACTGATTTTGAAAAAGTTGAGAAACCGAGCCAGGGTTGCATGAAAAGTATGCCAGGCTTGGATTTTTTGCCAAAAGTAAAATTTTTGAAAAGAATCAAGAAAAAATAGACTATTTTTTGGGAAAAATGAACACAAGTTCTTCCTACAGTAACCCCAAAAACAATCTACAGTAACCCCAAAAATAACAATCCTAACATACCCAAAAAGTCGAAAAACACAATTTTCCTATCGCCATATTCCGCAGGTTTTTCTAGATACGGTGACTCCAACAAATGATTCAATGTGGAGAACACATTCTCGCCAGCTCTCTGTAGTGATCCAGTTGTGATTCGTTTCGCCTCGTCGAATTCTGTATGCCACCAATAACCATTTTGAACAAATGCCAAATCGAGACCAGGGATCCGACCATGGTCACGGAAGACACGGAAGTCGGTGTCACCTGGGTAGGCACCGGATTGGAAGACCTATAAGATTCATAGATTCATAGATTCATAGATTCATAGATTCATAGATTCATAGATTCATAGATTCATAGATTCATAGATTCATAGATTCATAGATTCATAGATTCATAGATTCATAGATTCATAGATTCATAGATTCATAGATTCATAGATTCATAGATTCATAGATTCATAGATTCATAGATTCATAGATTCATAGATTCATAGATTCATAGATTCATAGATTCATAGATTCATAGATTCATAGATTCATAGATTCATAGATTCATAGATTCATAGATTCATAGATTCATAGATTCATAGATTCATAGATTCATAGATTTATAGATTCATAGATTCATAGATTCATAGATTCATAGATTCATAGATTCATAGATTCATAGATTCATAGATTCATAGATTCATAGATTCATAGATTCATAGATTCATAGATTCATAGATTCATAGATTCATAGATTCATAGATTCATAGATTCATAGATTCATAGATTCATAGATTCATAGATTCATAGATTCATAGATTCATAGATTCATAGATTCATAGATTCATAGATTCATAGATTCATAGATTCATAGATTCATAGATTCATGGATTCATAGATTCATAGATTCATAGATTCATAGATTCATAGATTCATAGATTCATAGATTCATAGATTCATAGATTCATAGATTTATAGATTCATAGATTCATAGATTCATAGATTCATAGATTCATAGATTCATAGATTCATAGATTCATAGATTCATAGATTCATAGATTCATAGATTCATAGATTCATAGATTCATAGATTCATAGATTCATAGATTCATAGATTCATAGATTCATAGATTCATAGATTCATAGATTCATAGATTCATAGATTCATAGATTCATAGATTCATAGATTCATAGATTCATAGATTCATAGATTCATAGATTCATAGATTCATAGATTCACTCACCTCTTGTCCAATAACACTACAATGTGGATGAATAGCCGCCTCCAAGTACGAATTTAACAGCCATTGATTGGCGGGTCCCGCCTGGAACAACAGTTCCCGACCACCACTACCAGATGCCTCTAAATTGATAAACGCCCGAATGGCGTGACGCCAATGATGTTGGGTGATGAAGCCGTGAGCAGCGAGGAGGCTGGACTCCTCGGCTCCGTTGAACAGGAATATCACGTCGTTTTTGAGGTAGGATGGGTTTTTGGAGTAGAGGCGGATGAGCTCAAGCATGAGAGCACAGGAACTGAGATCGTCACTACCGGCTGAAAATTTGGTTTGTTGTGCATTTTGGTGTAGGATGGGGTGTATTGGAGTTCTATGTGTAATTTTCTGCGCCTGGTGCATCAGACCAAAAACAAAAAAGTCTGCATTTTTGCGTCAATTATGGTGCATTTTTTCGTAAGGTCTGATGCATTTTGTGCAATCACAAAAATACCAAAAGTGTTACAACAGTAAAAATTCGGCATTTTTGCGTCAAATATGGTGTAAGATACTGTATACTTGATTTCAAAATAATTTGCTCGTATGGTCTGGTGTAATGCAAACACGGGGCTTTTTTATATCTGGCGTCAACTATGGTGCATTATTGTGTGCAATCACTCTCACTCATTACAAGCTTAAACAGTAGGAGTGTGCATTTTTGCGTCAGGTGTACTGTACTCTGAGATGAATTTTTCATACTAACAAATTTTAGTGAAACACAAAACCGTAGTTTGTGTCGTCACCTGAGGTGCAAAGTCCGCAAACACTCACCACTACTAGTCGGCCAACTATCATAATGACAATTCAATAACACAGCAATCTTGTCCTTTCCATCGCCATTTCCTAGTCTCGCGATTACATTGGATACCTAAAAGGGCATAGAGTTTCATAGAACTGGCATAGAACTAGCATAGAACTAGCATGGTACCTTGCATAGAACTATCCATAGAAACTATCCATAGAACTATCCATAGAGCTATCCATAGAACTATCCATAGATATATCTATAGATATATTCATAGAACTATTCATAGAACTATCCATAGAACTTTCCATAGAAACTAGTATAGAACTATCCATAGAACTAGCATAGAACTAGCATAGAACCTTGCATAGAACTTACATTTCTGTAACAGATGTTCATTCCTTCCGTATCATGTGCTGGTATATCCAGACATCCATCCACATATTGAGTGTCGATATCAAATCGGAGGGATTTTGTCTTGGTAGTCTTGATAGTCTCCAATTCTAGTAGGATACGATTGCGAGTCAACTCTTCACAGTTATAGCTGCCTGCTGGCTTCCAGCCAAAGTCGGATAACTCATGGAGGATGGACATGGCACGGATCTCGGAGAAACGGGTCTCATCTGGAAGTATGAATCTATGAATCTATGAATCTATGAATCTATGAATCTATGAATCTATGAATCTATGAATCTATGAATCTATGAATCTATGAATCTATGAATCTATGAATCTATGAATCTATGAATCTATGAATCTATGAATCTATGAATCTATGAATCTATGAATCTATGAATCTATGAATCTATGAATCTATGAATCTTTGAATCTATGAATCTATGAATCTATGAATCTATGAATCTATGAATCTATGAATCTATGAATCTATGAATCTATGAATCTATGAATCTATGAATCTTTGAATCTATGAATCTATGAATCTATGAATCTATGAATCTATGAATCTATGAATCTATGAATCTATGAATCTATGAATCTATGAATCTATGAATCTATGAATCTATGAATCTATGAATCTATGAATCTATGAATCTATGAATCTATGAATCTATGAATCTATGAATCTATGAATCTATGAATCTATGAATCTATGAATCTATGAATCTATGAATCTATGAATCTATGAATCTATGAATCTATGAATCTATGAATCTATGAATCTATGAATCTATGAATCTATGAATCTATGAATCTATGAATCTATGAATCTATGAATCTATGAATCTATGAATCTATGAATCTATGAATCTATGAATCTATGAATCTATGAATCTATGAATCTATGAATCTATGAATCTATGAATCTATGAATCTATGAATCTATGAATCTATGAATCTATGAATCTATGAATCTATGAATCTATGAATCTATGAATCTATGAATCTATGAATCTATGAATCTATGAATCTATGAATCTATGAATCTATGAATCTATGAATCTATGAATCTATGAATCTATGAATCTATGAATCTATGAATCTATGAATCTATGAATCTATGAATCTATGAATCTATGAATCTATGAATCTATGAATCTATGAATCTATGAATCTATGAATCTATGAATCTATGAATCTATGAATCTTTGAATCTATGAATCTATGAATCTATGAATCTATGAATCTATGAATCTATGAATCTATGAATCTATGAATCTATGAATCTATGAATCTATGAATCTATGAATCTATGAATCTATGAATCTATGAATCTATGAATCTATGAATCTATGAATCTATGAATCTATGAATCTATGAATCTATGAATCTATGAATCTATGAATCTATGAATCTATGAATCTATGAATCTATGAATCTATGAATCTATGAATCTATGAATCTATGAATCTATGAATCTATGAATCTATGAATCTATGAATCTATGAATCTATGAATCTATGAATCTATGAATCTATGAATCTATGAATCTATGAATCTATGAATCTATGAATCTATGAATCTATGAATCTATGAATCTATGAATCTATGAATCTATGAATCTATGAATCTATGAATCTATGAATCTATGAATCTATGAATCTATGAATCTATGAATCTATGAATCTATGAATCTATGAATCTATGAATCTATGAATCTATGAATCTATGAATCTATGAATCTATGAATCTATGAATCTATGAATCTATGAATCTATGAATCTATGAATCTATGAATCTATGAATCTATGAATCTATGAATCTATGAATCTATGAATCTATGAATCTATGAATCTATGAATCTATGAATCTATGAATCTATGAATCTATGAATCTATGAATCTATGAATCTATGAATCTATGAATCTATGAATCTATGAATCTATGAATCTATGAATCTATGAATCTATGAATCTATGAATCTATGAATCTATGAATCTTTGAATCTATGAATCTATGAATCTATGAATCTATGAATCTATGAATCTATGAATCTATGAATCTATGAATCTATGAATCTATGAATCTTTGAATCTATGAATCTATGAATCTATGAATCTATGAATCTATGAATCTATGAATCTATGAATCTATGAATCTATGAATCTATGAATCTTTGAATCTATGAATCTATGAATCTATGAATCTATGAATCTATGAATCTATGAATCTATGAATCTATGAATCTATGAATCTTTGAATCTATGAATCTATGAATCTATGAATCTATGAATCTATGAATCTATGAATCTATGAATCTATGAATCTATGAATCTATGAATCTATGAATCTTTGAATCTATGAATCTATGAATCTATGAATCTATGAATCTATGAATCTATGAATCTATGAATCTATGAATCTATGAATCTATGAATCTATGAATCTATGAATCTACCTGCATTTGGTTCTTGTGGAGTTGGCAGACATTTGTGCAAATAACCAGCTCCAAAAATGAGGAAAACGTAGAATAGACCGATTCCTAGCCAATGTGTAGACCTAAAAATCCATTTTTTAGGCTTAATTCCTTCCTAAACCTACCCTAACAGTCCTTTTTCGTCTTTTTCCTCACTTTTTTCATGTTCCAACAGGTTTTCACCCGTTTTCACCGCATTTTGGGGGTTTCTCCGACGAATTCCCGGTTCAGACATTACCTATATACGCATAAATCAATAATTTAGTCAAGAAAAAGGGCAAAAATGGTCGAATACCATGCGATAAAAAGGTTTTGGTGCAGTGGGGGTGGCGAGAGAGCATGAGAATTGAGGAGAGCGAGAGGAGGTGGCGAGAGAAAAAGAGGGCGACGAGAGAGTGGAGAGTGCAGAGAAAAAGGGGAGAGTGATTTGAAATGAAGGAGTTTTGTCGTTTTTTAAAGATCTAAAATTTTCAAATGCCCGAAAATCCAGATTGTTCCATCCAAGTTTGATAGTTTTGAGCAAGTGCGCTCCATTGAACTTTACCATTTTTAATGGTTTCCAACAGATTTTCCTCAGTTTTATCAATTTTTTCGAACTTCCAAGGAAAAATCGAACCTGAAAAACAGGGTGTGCCAGCGATTTTGGAAAAATGTTGCAAACGCGCTCCACCGAACTTTTGCCGTTTCAGCCGTTTTTGAGCCATTTAAGAGCATCTTCACTTTAATTTTCATGCCGAAACCCAATTTTTCACATTTTTTTTCATTTTTCTCGTTTCAGCCAAGTTTGAAAGTTTTGAGCAAATGCGCTCCAACGAACTTTTTGTTTTTCAGGGCTTAAACGTAGATTTTTTTTATTTTTTAATCATTTTTTTCGGACTCAGAATGAAAAATTGCACCTGAAAAGTTGATTTTCAAGCGATATTGGAAAAATGTTGCAAACGCGCTCCACCGAACTTTTGCCATTTCAGCCGTTTTTCAGCTATTTTTGAGCATTCTCGCTTCAATTTTCACACTGAAATCATATTTTTCACCGAAACATATAAAATTTGAAGTTTTAACACATAAAATGCAAACGCGCTCCACCGAACAACTTTGAAAATTTTATTTTTTCATTAAAAAAAATATTCAAAAATCCTATTTTCCATCATCAAGTGTGAATTTCACCGGTTTTCTGACCACAAATGGCTCATTTTTCATGGGAATTTTCTGGATTTTCCGCGGCTCCTCGAATCGTTTCAATTGGCGATGACTGTGTGTGGTTAACTTGATGATACTCGAAAACCCCTGAAGATATGGGTTACTGTAGGTTTTTGGATGATTTTGACATACCTGATCACACTTTTTGCAATGATAATGCACCTTTTTCTTCAATTTGCAGAATGGCCGCGAGCAAGTCTGGAAAATTTGGGTATTTTCAGGTGCGCTAATCTCACTGCAAAGCAGACACTCGGTTTTGAATGCATTGATGGCGCAGTGGCAACGTTTTGTGTTTCCACGCGAGACACCTGGGTTCGACACCCACCCAATGTTAATCGTCTTTTGTCAACCTATCAACTCACATCCTTCGCATTAGAATCCACCCCAGTGCTTGTAAATCGACAGGAGTGAGTATCAGACACCTCAAATCCCTCCGAGCACTTGGCACAATGCCAATGCGTCTTCACCAAGCAATTGGCAATACCACAAGGACTATCAATATGCCAAAATATGCGATTTTCAGGGATTTGCGCTTTTTTGGCATGGAACATAGTGAGATGATTCGATATTATCAACGAATCATTGGATGCGAAATGACACCTGAAGGATTACTGTAGGTTAGGATTACTGTAGTGATCTACCGTTTTTGCGCGCAATGTAGATGAGGTTTACCATGAAATTTGCATATTTTGTCGAGACAATCGAATTTGAAGTAGTCCATTTTGAGCTAAGAATGCCGAAAAAATGAGCGAAAAATTTTGTTGTTGGTCGCTTTGGCGACGAGTTGGCGAAATGTCGCCAAGGTGACCACCCCTAAGAATTGCCGATTATTTTTTGTTGTTGCCAAAAATTTTTGGGTCCCCAAAAAATTTCTGTGGACCCGCAAAAGAGGAAAAGTTCAAAAATACATCACTACACTAATCTGTTGATAATCCGTTATATTGTTCGAATATGTTAATCCACCCCGAAAAATGGGCGGAGCTTATTATTGGTGATATGGTGGTGTTTTGCTTATCAGTTTATCAAAGCATCACCACTTGTGGGTGGTGATTAGATATCATGACGGATCAAGAGAATATTCAAAAGCATCTGGATGAAATTGTCAACTTTTTCTGCTATGTTCAACAGGTTTTGTATCCGGAGAAGTGTGGTAAGTAGGTCATAGATTCATAGATTCATAGATTCATAGATTCATAGATTCATAGATTCATAGATTCATAGATTCATAGATTCATAGATTCATAGATTCATAGATTCATAGATTCATAGATTCATAGATTCATAGATTCATAGATTCATAGATTCATAGATTCATAGATTCATAGATTCATAGATTCATAGATTCATAGATTCATAGATTCATAGATTCATAGATTCATAGATTCATAGATTCATAGATTCATAGATTCATAGATTCATAGATTCATAGATTCATAGATTCATAGATTCATAGATTCATAGATTCATAGATTCATAGATTCATAGATTCATAGATTCATAGATTCATAGATTCATAGATTCATAGATTCATAGATTCATAGATTCATAGATTCATAGATTCGTAGATTTATAGATTCATAGATTCACTAGATTCATAGATTCATAGATTCATAGATTCATAGATTCATAGATTCATAGATTCATAGATTCATAGATTCATAGATTCATAGATTCATAGATTCATAGATTCATAGATTCATAGATTCATAGATTCATAGATTCATAGATTCATAGATTCATAGGTTCATAGATTCATAGATTCATAGATTCATAGATTCATAGATTCATAGATTCATAGATTCATAGATTCATAGATTCATAGATTCATAGATTCATAGATTCATAGATTCATAGATTCATAGATTCATAGATTCATAGATTCATAGATTCATAGATTCATAGATTCATAGATTCATAGATTCATAGATTCATAGTTTCATAGATTCATAGATTCATAGATTCATAGATTCATAGATTCATAGATTCATAGATTCATAGATTCATAGATTCATAGATTCATAGATTCATAGATTCATAGATTCATAGATTCATAGATTCATAGATTCATAGATTCATAGATTCATAGATTCATAGATTCATAGATTCATAGATTCATAGATTCATAGATTCATAGATTCATAGATTCATAGATTCATAGAATCATAGATTCATAGATTCATAGATTCATAGATTCATAGATTCATAGATTCATAGATTCATGAAATGAAGTTTAGAGCCATTTTGAAACCTATGGTGGAAGTACGCTCCATTGAACTTTTCTGATTTTTCTTGAATTTTCAGAGATTTCGGCGGAAATTTGAGCTAGATAAGTTGAATTTTTCACAAAATGTTGCGAATGCGCCCTATGGAACTATTCGCATTTTCAATTATTTTTTTGGAATTCCCATTGAAATTAGCCTATAAAATTTGAATTTTCTCACAAGAATGCATCCACGCTCTATCTAATGGACACATATTTCCAGTCGGACCCTTCTGCACCCCGGAAGAAGCTCGTCAACTCGTCGTTCAAAACTTTGGAAAAGTCGAGCAGTTTGTTGACACATTCTTGGAATCAATGAATGCTGATAAGGAGAATAATAATTATTGAGATGCAAATGTGCTCTATTGAACTTTTTGGGATTGATAAATTATGATTTATTCAATTCATTTGATCAATCTTTACACAATCTTTGATTCCGAGATGGATCTACCGTATCTCAAAAACGAATGCTTAGGTGTAATATATTTCAGTTTTCGTGGCAAAATAGGGGTCCCAAAAGGAAAAATTCACAAAATTCACAAAAATTCACATAAATTGTCCAAAAATCCTATTCCCATCAATTGTCGTCAAATAATATGAATCGTCTGCAAACACTTTTCCATGCTAAATTCGAGTACTGCCATATTTTTTCTGCTAATTGTCGTCTAATCATGTGTATTGTGTGTAGCCCACTTTTCATGTCAGAACAATATGAAAACCAGTAGATGAGAATGTAGATGAGAAATGACAAAAAACCAGCAATTTGGATTTTTGCAAACTGTCGTCAGATCATGTGTATTGTGTGTAGTACACTTCCATCAGAAAGTTGAAAGATTAGTCATTTCTGAGCTAGAAACGACCAAAAGTCTGTAACTTTTGATGCACACAATATGACGACACAATGCAGACATGCTACAGTACACCATGAAGATAGTTACAGTAGACCATAAAAATAGTTACAGTATACCGAAGTACCAATGAAATTGTGTGCATTACTTCGTCAACATGTACGATGAGCTACAGTAGTCCCTAGTTGAAATCAGAGAATTTTCTTATCAGGATATCAAGTCAATAGATAATCCAAGTATATGTTATCAGTGATAACATTTGATACTCAGTCAACAACCAAGTGATATCCTAATCACTGTATTTAACAAGTGGAAGGTAAATCAAAAACACAGTATTCTCAATTTTTAAAAATTCATTTTCATTCAAATAAAAAAAAAGGAAATTGCACGTATTGGGTATGGTGTGTGTGGCTGAACATTTCAGTCGACAATTCTCGACTTATGGTCCCAAGTAGCACGATTGATCGGTGCGGGCCTTGAATACTTGACCACCGGCACCACCGGATCCTGGAATGATAAGGGAGTTGATATGGTGATAAGAGCACTGATATACTAGATAGGATCCTGGTATACTATATCAGTGATAAGGCCTCTAGTAAATCGAATATATCAATCCCAATCACTATATCATATCAATTGATATGATTATGTATCAACTAACCTCCTCCACCTCCACCGCTTGCACCACCGCTTGATCCACCCGATCCTTGTGCATATTCCTCACGGGCATATCCAGACGATGAGGCATTGCTGCCCATGTATCCGGATGAGTATCCACCAGCGGACATATATGCCGATTTGTCACCCATTATCACCAAGTTGTTGATTTGATCGTTTTGGACGAAACTTTATCACTGACTGATTGTCACTCTATTATCACTCCTTTTATACGGTTTTTTGCCACGTTGCAACCTGGATATTGAACTAGTTATTCACGTCACGTTCAAATATTTGGAATTTTTTTTTTCAAATATCCAAATCAATCGAAAATAGAGAAGAGATTTTTATTCATTAGTCAATTTGAGTGGTAATAATCCTGATATAACTGATATAACTGATACAGTTAATATACCTGATATACCTGATTTAGTTTATATACCTGATATGCATAGTACAAATGATATTTCTGATATATCTGATATAGTTGGTATAACTGATATACCTGATATACCTAATATAGTCGATATACCAAATATAATTAGTATATATGATATTTCTGATATACCTGATTTACCCAACATACCTGATATAGTTGGTATAATTGATATACCTAATATAGTTGATATACCTGATCTAATTAGTATAGAAGATATCCATTATATACCTGATATCCCTGATATATCTGATATACATGTTATAATTGTTATAGCTGATATACCTAGCATTCCTGATATAGTTAATATAGATGATGTTTCTGATATGACTGATATGACTGATATCCTTATATTCTGAAAAAATGGTGAAAAAATTCTGAGATCAAGGCACCAATTTCCGATGTTTCCCGAATCTACAACTTTCACTTGTTTAGATAGGTTAAAGTCCATCTTCCTCTTCAGCCGCGTCACAAATCAACAGGTTTTAACCATAGTACTGTAGTTCCTACTGTCAGCATACTGTAGACTACTAAATGCTCTATTACAGGTTACGGTATTGAATTATATGATACGGTAATAGAAAATATGGTAGCCTACTTATTGTATATAGTAAAATGAATGTATATATAAAAATGGTTTTGTGAGGTATTACAACACTTTTTTTAAACTATCGGCTCCCATTTTTTATCCATGAATCTACTGATATGACTGATATACTGATATGATCACTGATAATGATATCGATAACTATTCAGCTTTGATTTTGCTAGAAGAAGCTGAAAAATTCTGAAATCAAGGCACCAATTTCCGATATTTCCCGAATCCAGAACTTTCACCTTTCAGAATAGGTTAAAGTCCAGCTTCTCCTTCCGCTGTGTCACCACCAATATACAGGTTTTCAAACCAGCATTAGTCAAAACCAAGTATGTCGAAATTTCGAGTTTCTGACATTATCTGCACTAATCAAAAGCATTATGAAATTTCCCAAAAGACGAATAAAAGTCATGCTATCACATGATAAGCCGCTAATTGTCATTATCATATATCACTTCTTGAACTTTCGATCATTATATATATTCAACTGTTGACTGAGTATCAAACGTCTTATTACTTCCGACTTCCTTCTATCAACTATATAATTAGTCAATGACATACTGATAAAAGTCATATTATGCAAATTGTAAACAAACTATTTCATAATATTTGGCTGCGTACCTCCAACATTTGTTACTCAGTCAATTAGGGATTCCAAAGTCCCACACTAATTTCAAAAGTTCCCACGAACCATACACCTACAGTACCCCCCCCCCCCCCCCTCCATCCATCCACATGACTATCACATGTCGCCCTCCTTCCTTCCTCCTTCCTTCTCCATCCCTCTCTTCCCGTTCGACCTTGACCATTAGTGACGTAACTATTTGGTGGTGTAGTGGTGGACACCCGGTGGGTGTGTGGTGGCGAGATAGTATGTAAATATGAGAGAGTCGGCGATACGGTTAGGCGGCACACCACCAGCCATTCCCGCCATTTTCCACCATTCTTGCTTGTTGTTGTGTTTCGCCCTATCGCTTTTCCCTTTCCATATACCTTCTTGTTTTTCGGTCATTTGTCTTCTAGGCATGTAATTAGGCTGGTTTCCTAGGTGTGGCCCAAGACGATTTTTTAGGCTTGTCAATTTTGTTAGGCATGGTTTTTTAGGCATATCTATTGAGATAATCTTTGAGGCTGGTCAGGCTGGTAACTAGGGTAATTAGGTGTTAGGTATGCCAATTTAGGCACATTTCCATGCATATATAGGCCTCTTTTTGTGGTTTTTAGGCATGTTAGGCTTGTATTCGCCATGCCTGAACGTTATTTTAGGCATTTAGGGCTTGTAATCTAACTGAAATTCCTGTTTGCAGTCATTTTCAGGCGTTTCAGGCCTGTCAAAGGCTTGTAGATCCTATGCTTGGTTTTTCCCTTTTCTATTTAGTCTTAAGTTTAGGTTTTGCCACCTGCCAGTTATTAAGGTTAAGCTCCTTCATATAAATTCTTAGGCAACTCAGGCTTTCAGGCATCTTTAGGCGTTTCAGGCCTGTCAAGGGCTTGTAAATATCGCCAGACCTGTTCCCTCTCCTACTTCATTTTTTTAGGTTTACATTCAGTCACCTGCCAATTAGGCGTGCCATTATTTAGGTTTAGCTCCTTCATATGTATTCTTAGGCATTTCAGGCTTGTAATCTATCTGAAATTCCAGTTTTCAGTAACTTTTAGGCTTTTCAGGTCTGCCAAAGGCTTGTAGAACATATTGTTTTGCTTTTCCTTTTCTGTTTAGGCTTAGGATTAGGTTTAGCCACCTGGCAGTTAGGCATGCCATTATTTAGGTTTAACTCCTTCATATGTACTCTTAGGCATTTAGGGCTTGTAATCTATCTAGAATTCCAGTTTTTAGTCATTATTAGGTGTTTCAGGCATCCTCTAAGCTTAGGTTTAGGTTTAGCCACCTGCGAGTTAGGCATGCCATTATTTAGGTTTAGCTCCTTCATATGTATTCTTAGGCATTTCAGGCTTATCATCTATCTGAAATTCCAAATTTCAGGCATTTTTAGGCGTTTAAGGCTTGTCATTTACGCTGTTTTTAGGCTTGCTCAACTTTTAGGCCTGTCACTTTCCATAAAATTTTCCAAAAATTCCAGGAATGACATCACACTACTTTTCAACAACCCCAACAACAACAACAACCACCACAACAACATACACAACGGACGATGGGTCTCGACGTGAAATGTGCGACGGCAAAATGATAATCATGTCGAAATACTTGACGGACTGCTGGCGGGAGAGGGACAAAACCGAGATGACATCATTAATAAGCAATATGAATGGTGTACACATTGGTGCAAATAATAATGGTGGCGGGATTGGTGGCGGGGGGAGTGGTGCGACGCAAGAGAGGAAGTAGGTCAAAAAACATGTTTTTTTTTGGTAGATCAAAAGTGTTTTCAGATAGTTCAAATTGTACCAATGATATATCAAATAGCTTCAAATCACACATGCATCTCAATTTTTTTGCCATTTTTCAGAAATTTACATCATTTTACTACGGTTTTCTTCGTTTTAGAATTATTCCCGATGTTAATTCAATAAAAAATACTTTATTTATTCATTATTTGGATCCTTTATTTGTTGAAAATGACGGAAAATGTCATGCAACACGGTTGAGATGATGAATAGAAGGGTGAGAATGAGGATGAAGCTGAAGAAACGATAGTCCCATGATTCGTCGGTCCTGCAATTTGTAGATTCATAGATCCTCGAGTTCTATGGTTCATAGATTCATAGATTCATAGATTCATAGATTCATAGATTCATAGATTCATAGATTCATAGATTCATAGATTCATAGATTCATAGATTCATAGATTCATAGATTCATAGATTCATAGATTCATAGATTCATAGATTCATAGATTCATAGATTCATAGATCCTCGATTTCTATGGTTCATAGATTCATAGATTCATAACGATGTTTCATTGAATATCATGAAACTACAAACATATATGCGAACCATATGACTGCATAGAATCATAGAACTGTGGAAAATTCGTTGCATAGAATTGTATAAAGTCATATATATGATAGAAAGTCTCATAGAATTTCGAAGAATTGAAAAATGGTTGAATCTACAATTGAAGAATTGCATAGAATCATAGAAAACATATCTAGACTCATTATACGCGTATACGGGCATCGACCCCTCTCTCTTGTCACTCACTATATATACCATTGACACACATGTGCATGATGGCCGAGTGGTCTAAACGCGCGTCTAATAAGCGACAGATACGTACAGTTAAGGGTTCGAGTTCGAGTCTCGACCATGCCGTGTTTGGGTTCACGGCCTCGTATGTTAAGGTAATTCATACGTGACGTCCCCGCTCTGTAGCTTAGAAGATGGCGGTTTACCATCCGACATCATCGTTATTGTGGTTTACGTGGAGACTCAGTCACCATATCGCCTTCAATACTGCATTGACTAGGTGTAAATGTGTTGATTCCTATAAGCTCTGGACGGGGTCAGTTTTGCACTAGTATTTTGGATGAAGGCTCATAGATTCGCCGGCATTCCTCATGAAACATGCAACTTTTTTCGAAATTTCCCGAATTAGTCACCACACACTAGTTTGATCAATCAAAAATACTTGTTTAATTAGCTGTGCCTCGTCTCAAAAAGCAAAATTGGCGGTTTACCCGCCCCATTTTCCAGCAAATAAAAGCTTCCAACAAGGCGAAATTGTTACAACAAAAATGTTCAAGACCATCGCTCTCGTCGCACTTTTCGTCGCTTTGGCTGTTTCCGAGGATTGCTCACGTAAATATTACAATTCTATCCTCTAAACCTAAACCTAAACTTGTTCAGCAGCCCTCGGCGGAGTCTGCCCAGATGGAGCAACACTAAACGGCGAAAACTGCTGTTTTGAGGCTTCTGCTTCAGCTGGAGAGGCGGTTAAAATTGGTAAGTTTGCTGCAGACAGGGTTTGCGACGAGTGCTATTTTACAGAATACTCATGCAAATCGGAATTATTGCCAGCTATTGATGAGAAATGCCCATTCGGCTTCACTTTCATGGCTGATGGATGTTGCGATAACTCTGATACAACAACAGCATAGATTTTGTGTTTATTTGAAGTGAAAATGCTTTGTTTCAGCCTTTTTAGGTCTGAAAATTACATTTTTATACAATAAAACTCACATTTTTGGCTCCATTTCCGCAATAAAATGTTGTTTTCGCTTCGCCGAGAGAAGAAATGAAGAAATCGTACACTGTACAGTAGTTGTGGGCACAATAACAAAGAAAAAAAATATCATTTTGAATTGAAACGAAGGTCGTTGTTATTTTGACGCAACAGTATACCGTATTTCCTCGAATAGAGCGGCACTTCAAACGCTGCCGTTTAATGCTCATATCTCGGAATCTAGAAGAGCTATCAAAAAGTGGTTAACTGCAAGTTTGTAGATCAAAACTTCAGCTACAAGTTTGCTGTTGACAATTTTTGATAGCTGTACTAGATTCCGAGATATGAGCATTTTCCGACAGAGTTTGTAGTGCCGCTCTATTCGAGGAAATACGGTATCTAAACTTCTTGAACACAACTACTACTAATTTTGAGCTAGTGCGCCATGTCTCGTTGCAGAGCATATCAACATGTACCACACCACGAGCTCCCCAGCGTTGCATAGGCCATTCAAATCTACATCGCTTGCAATCGCGCTAAATTGAGAAAAAACGTTTTTTTACTTACCGCAGCCGGTAAAAAAACAGTCGAATTTACGAGTTTTAGGTAATTAGAGTAGGGAAATGTAAGAGTTTTAGACTATTAGAGTAAGGCTACGGTAAGTTATAAAAAAACGTTTTTTGAGATTCGTCGTACTGCGAAAATGTAAGCGTTGGGATGTCGTGAATATTACCTGTGTCTGAAAAAATCCGTGTGTAATTTTGCGCTAGTGCGCCTTGTCTCGTTGCAAAGCCAAACGACATATCAACATGCACCACAATTATTGACTTGAGGTAAGAATATGTTGCTAGTTCATTCATTAATTGGTTTATTATTCCGTTCTTACTTCAATGTTACTGACTTAATTACACTTTGCACCTTTTTTAATCAATAAATTCCACAACTTGTGGTATTGAACTTTTCTCGTCTCCACATGTCTGTCATTTATTAAAAGATGATAGATGTTACATTTGAACAACATCCCCACCTATCCGCCGCATATATATAATTACTCTCTATGAAGCACCGCAGAGGATTTAGTTATACCAGGTGTTCATTCCTCCTCCAAAATGGCCATTTGCACCCTAATATTCACATTATGTACACTTATATTCAATAATCAAATTGACCGAAAGCCACTTCTCGAAATACTTTCTTTGGATACAATAATATGCTTCTCAATATTCATGTTGATAGCTTTCTCCATTGCTTCATATTATCGTGTCCGAATAGATAATATGCCAAATGTGTATTATTTCATGATTGAACAGTTCATATATTATAACATATTTCTGGTGTTAAATATTACAGTCAGTCACACTAATTAATCAAGAAAATCATTTTTTTTCAGCATTGCTTATGTGTGTATTACACGTTGGATGGTCTATTGATTGATGTAACAGGAGTTTCTTGGGGTCTTGCTTCGTTTTCTATGGGGGGTGTGACTTCGTTAAACCTCGGCACTTTTATCGATGATGAAGAAGATTATGCGATCAATTTTATCATGGCAACAAAATTGAATGAAAATATATCTCAGTGTCCATTTGATATATTTTCGTATGATACATTCAAAGGAGTTGTTCGATATGTTGCAATGCTCACTGTCCTCTTTCATTTTGATGTGGTATATATTCGCTATATTCGAAATATTCTAATCTTTATCATTCAGGAAAACGGAATCACTGATTACTTATCATTATGGTTGATATACACGGTCTACAGTACATTATACAATTACTACTATATAGATTCATTCCTCCAATTCCACGATCAGTTCAATATAGACCATGGTTATATACCAACATGGGATCCCTACCTGATACCAATATACATAATAAGTTCACAATTATTGACTAAGAATATGTTGCTAGTCCATTCATCAATTGGTGTATTATTCTGTGCCTGTCTAGAATGGGAATCACTACAATATCTACACATCATACCTATTATATCAATAACTATCAGTATATTTAACCTGATTCCTTCTAAATCTTGTCAATATTTTATTACAAACAAATTCAAGTTCTTGCCCATGGTATATTTGTCTCTCTTTTTTGGTGTTTCGTTACCAGTGGTTTCTTTCGTTGTTGAGAAGAAGTTCTTACCTTTCCCGTTTGTTAATGAAACATCATCATGAGATTTTAACAACACCTGGCATATATATAACGGCCTGCCCCGCGAAAAACTTATCTTTTTTGACACTCTTGTTTTGCGCACTTTTTCGTGATTATCAACTCGAGAGTATACATATATGTATATGTATATATAAATACCATCTATGAAGTACCGCCATGTCTATTACGGATACGTCACCAAGCCCTTTTTTCCTTAATTCTGAAGCGTTGTCAAAGTGCAAGTGCATATGATATGAAGTATAAAATGTATATAAATGTATAAATGAATGAAGTATATAAAGTTTGTTTCCCAAGTATATTGGTATGTTTGCTGCAGACATGCTCACGGATTTGCAACGAGAGATAGTTTACAGAATACTCATGCAAATCGGAATTATTGCCAGCTATTGATGAGAAATGCCCATTTGGTTTCACTTTCATGGCTCGTGGATGTTGCGATAACTCTGAATAAAACTCACATTTCTGGCTCCTTTCCACAATAAAATGTTGTTTTCGCTTTGGCGAGAGAAGAAATGAAGAAATCGTACACTGTACAGCAGTTGTGGGCACAATAACAAAGAAAAAACAATGTTTTAAAGTAAAATAACAAGAGTTATTGCATAATAATTGAATTAATATCATTTATTCCTATCCTCATTGTCGTACAAATATGGCGGCTCTGAAATTTTTAAGGTTTTTCTAAAATAAAATGGTTATAATAAACTTACACAAATATGACAGAGGCAAGCAAGGCTGGGAACGAAATATGGAGTTGGAAAATAATCCACTGTTCTTCTTGACGCTCTTCCTCAATTTTCTCCGTTTCCATTTCACTGTCATCCGTCAATTCTCCATATTCATCCGCTTGATCTTCAGATTGGACTACTTCAAAACTGGAAGTCGCTGAAAATACTCAAAAATCATTCAAAATCAAGCTAAAAGACTCACAATTCCTTCTCTAGCACAGAAAAACGGCGATTTCATTTTGAGACATTCTCAATCTATAAAATGGCATCTCTTGCGACATATTTTTGCAAATTTCGTAGATCTCTTCGTTTTGGCATTGATATTCTACACGATTGCTCTGAAAATTAAAATTTTTAAGGTTAAAAATATGAAAATGCTTTCTCAAAATCCGACACAGTTCTCATATCATTCAATGTTTCACTGTTCTCTCGGAAACATTCGTTGAAAATCACATGGTACACGGTGAAGTTCCATTGTCGGCGGTATGGGCTGAAAAAACAATAGATTATCATATTTTAACAATTTTGACTTTCATCCTATCAGCAATATTGAACAATAACTCCTTCAAACGTGGTGTAACAACTTCTGCGCTGTTTCCGCAGAAAGATGGCGAAAAAATGAGGAGGAGCAGGAGCAAATGCATTTTTGTTGTACAAATATTAATTTTTAAGTCTTATGTCAAACTTTAAATGTGAAAATGACAAGGAAAATGAGCGGAAACGAGAGAAAATGCGAGAAAAAAATTTTTGGGACTCAAAAACAGAGATGGCCTAGGAAACGCCATCAAAATTTGAATGTCGGATCCTAGGCCATGTGTATTTTTGAGTTTTCTTTTGTCGATTTTCAACATTTTCAGTCAGTCAATTTTAAAGCTTCTTTGTTGTTCTTCCTTGCTGATTTTGTTCAAAATCATCAAATCAATAGTTTTAGTACCAATTATTTGCTATTTGTTATTTTTTCGATTCCGAATATCTCTTAAAAACGACGATAAAACTACAACACCTCGAAAATCTGTCAAATTCCAGAAAAATGATGCCATTCAATCCTCCAAGGACTGCAACCGAGAAACTATTGTTCAACATTGGTCTCGCTCTTGGTTTGTAAGTTTATTATCATTCTAGACCCTTCAAAATCTCAATAAATTGCAGTTTAACCATCTTCTACGGTTTCTACTACGGACTCAACAAGTTGACCAATGTGATGCTCAGCTATGTTCCATTTGCCACGTAAAAATAGGTTTTTTATATGTTTTCAGCTTTATTGATTCTTATTTTATCTTGAAAACCGGTTTTTCCTGCTTCTCCCGTTTGAATATGCAAAAATGGGTGGGACCAAGTGTGTTGACTGGTTGAGTCAATTTTGCACCTGTTTTTGAGACAAAACGTTGATTTCTTTGTATTTTACAGTTACAAACAGTAGAAATTTATCCAAAAAATCGATATTAATCGTCTGAAACTGTCAATAATGTATATTTGTTTCAGAAAAATGATGTCTCTCAGACGATTCGCCGTCGGTATCATTCTTCTCGCAGTAACAAAAGTTTTCGATTAATTGTGAGTTTTCTTGTATAATTTTCCGCTTCAACTAAAAAATTACCCCTTTTTCGATAGTCTTTAAGCCTATTCCAAGAAAAAATAATGAAATAAATACAATTCTTAGCTTTTTAACATAAAAATAAAGTGCTTCCATCATGAATATCATATTTTCAGCTCTCCACATCACCCAACTCATCCATCTTCATGTAATTTGTAAATATTCTTCTTTATTTCGCAATTTTCCATATTTATTCACAATAAACTGTATTTACTATATTCTGTGTCTATTTTCTTCCGGTAAAACTCCGAGCTTCTACTTTTTTCTCCGCAAATTAGCCGTTCGAACACATTCTACGCAACAACAACATTGGTAACAATCAAATTGGTCACTTTTGTTCGAAATGTGAAAATTGCTTGCTTTCTTTTGGGCTATGAAGGCTGGCTACAAGTTGTGAGTTTTTTCCCTTTTTTATTTATACAATAATGTTTTTCCAGGATGCATCGGGTCTTGGAGCAACGTTGGCCGCTGCCAAAATCGAGGATGTGCACTCCACCAGTTGATGAGAGTTCACGGAATATTGTCCCAGAAAATGTATGTTTTATGTTTATTTGTTGCCCCCAAGTCGAGTTTTATACATTTTCTGTTCTTGTTGAGCCTACAAATGTATAATATCAATGTTTTGCAGACTGATACCAAGACAGTGCACCAACTCGATTCATCAAAAAACTCAAAGAAATCATCACATTGGATTTCGCCTGAAATTTTTCATAAATATTACTCACTTTTTGTCATAAATATTCCTTTTTCTTTTTTCCTGTAAATATCAATAATTTTATTCGAACTGTGAATAAACTTCTTTCTTTTTTAATGCTTTGAGGTAATAGAAACGAATTTTGTTCGCCTAATCGATAAAATGCCTAAAAGGATTTTCAAAAAAATGTGAAATATAACAGCTGGAGAACCGGAAAAACTTTGAAAGTTGTTGTGTTATTTGTGTACTGTATTAAAGACGCAGGCGAAAGCGTTTGGTCGATACAGTAAGACAAATCTGTCTTAATTCCAGCTAAATTAAGGTTTTTTCTATAATTCTCTAGACATTTCTAAATAATTTTTGCAACAAGTCGAAATTCCAAGTTTCATTAAGAATTTAAACAATACTCCATCCTTTTTCATTGCAGAAATGACACACAAATCGATATTCCCTATATTAATATGTATTTTGTTAATAAAATCAAGCAATTCACATCGTGTAGAAGCTGATTCACAGAATGGTATGTTCTTTTTCCTCAAAATTCATTAATTGTTCATTTCAGACCCCTACAAACCCATCAAATTGTACATACAAAACGTCAAAGAAGAAGCACCAACCAATGCCAGCTCTCGCCTCCACTTGACAGCTCAATTTGCACATAGTGCTACAACAGCACAATTAGAGCTGGTCGATAATTTATCGACAACAAGTGCGCCGCCGTCAACTGGAAGAACTATCGTCAACTATATTGTGGGTATTACAGTATTTTTGTTACTTGCCTGTCTACTCATCGCCTGCTGGTACGTAGCCTGTTATAAAAAGTAAGTTTCTGACATTTGCGACATATAATCTTTATTTCAGAAATAATCAAGTAGATAACCAAACGGCAGTAGCGTATTACGCGAATTTAAACCAGCGACGAAACGAAGTGGAAATCATTCATCCGCAAACGGCCGCAAGGGTTTGTCTTTACTACATTCTCTAAATAGATGGAATTAAACTAGTAAAGAATTCTTCTAGGAGTGAAAATTTACCCTAAGTGACATATTTAGGAAAATTTTGCCTTGTAATCAATTTTTTGTCCATATTAAAGAGATTTGAAATCCTGCAAAATCACGTTTTTGATAATATCTGTACTGTTTTTCAGCTCGACTACTTCGAAAACCCTGCTTTCGAAGCATAATTGAAAACTAACAAAACTCACGAAATAATTACGATACAACTACTGATCTCTTTTTCTTTTGTAAAATAAAATTTTCTCTTTAAACTAAAGTCTTCGTCTCGACAAAGTATACTTAATTCGGAAAAAATTCTGCACTTGAGAATTTGTCATTCTCCACGGAGTTGCAAAACTTTCTCGAATGGTTGTGAGTTTGTCTTGGAATATTTAAACATTTCAAAACGCCTAAACCAATCTAATATCAGACATAACAGATTATTAATTAAATTTTTTCTATTTTCAACTTTTGGTGTATGGTTTTCGAATCGTGTAACCAAAACTCAACCAAAACCCATTCCGTCGATGATGAAATTGCTCCAAGCCCTCTACGTGCCCAAATACTCTGAAATTTCTTCAAAAGCAATAAATAAACCGAGTTTCACTTATCTCGCAGAATATCCAATCGTGGTTCGGCTCCTGGCCGCCTTTTCCTGGAACTTGCTTGCCACCAATCGACCAATCTGGAAAATAGCATGCGCTAATCGATTGAAATACTTTTGAAACGTGTATTTTAACGTTAGATTTATACACTTATTGATTTAATCATAAATAATTTACGGCTGGCTTTTATAAAATCATCTTTTACAATAGAAACCCTTCTAGGAACCACTTAAAAACAATTTTCTTCAGTTTTTGCCTAAAAATTCGAATACTGTTCCCTCACACCGAATTCGACGTTGTTTTTTCTTTAAAAAGAACATAGCGCAGAACAGTTTCACTTTTTTTTCAACTTTTTTGAGGTTAATTCACTTTTTTAAAATCTGATTCTCTTTTTTTCCAACGAAAAATTCTTTTTTTCTCATAATAAGCAAATTAACATACCCCAATCCTTCGAGTTGAGCATTTCCTTGTTGTCGCCTGTAAATTATTGTTTTATTTTTGAAGGAAAAGTTTTAAAAATTGACAAAACGAAGAAAAACAACAGAAAACGAGTCTTCGTAAATAAAACACGCTATAGACGTCGGCTCTGATGCATTGCGTGCGTCGCGGACAATGCGCAAGCCTTGTTGCTTACCGTAGCCTTTGCAGCTCGTGCACTAGTGCACCGAATGGCGCCAGCTTCAAACGCATATAGAAAAATCACTCAAAGTCGGTTTTCAGAGATTCGAGCCGGAAAAAATTTTTTATTAAGAAAGTAGCACTATAAAATTGTATAGTTAGTGTTTTTTTTTCGCATTTTATGCATTTTGTCTCATTCAATATCACTGAAAAACAATGAAAATGTATTGCATTATCATCGCCAATTGTGACAATATCCATTTTCTCAACTTCTGTGCTTGTTTCTCTGAAAATTCAACGTTATTGCAGCAGTTTTTGCTTTATTTTTATCTTCGACATTTTCAATCCAATTTTACCTTCGACATTTTCAATCCAAAAAACAGTGCACCAACTCGATTCATCGAAAAGCTCCAAGAAATCATATACGCGATTTTTTCCTATTATCGATATAAATTATGGTCCTCTCTTTTTTGTTCTGCCATAAGACGGCACACTGCTAAATAATAATATGATGAAGAATTATCCTCCTCCTCGTTCTCACGTTGTCCATAGCAACATGCGGTAGGAGGAAACATCTCCTTGAGGTGAAGCCGTACATTTGATGGCTCTTTGCGACTTAACACTGGCTCTATGCTTCATAATATTTCATATTCCCGCAAAATTCAAATCATACGACAAAGGTTATATACCTGATTTACTAATATTATTGACTATTAGTGCAAGCATATTCTTCTCTTATTTTTCATATCTAAAGAATTCTATTCCTAATTCATGTTCACTTATAAAAGTTAATAAAGTACATAATATGTGCTTTTTCTTCCTTCTGTATCTTGATTATATTGTAAGTTGTGGAAAATATGATAGTTGATTAAAGTGAATTTACAGAGTTTATTGAGTGGATATTTTGAAGATCAAAAACTCGCCTCATTTTTGGAGATCTTTTCACTTTTTTGTGCATCAATTGTTCTGATCTCTGGTCTCTACCTTCAGATGTCGATAGGAACATTTGTTGATAACAGTGATACCCATGATATGGATGATGTTATCGCAGAACAATGTGACAAGAATTTAGCCGATTTTCCAGTTGAGATATTTTCGTATGGTACATTCAAAGGAGTTGTTCGATATGTTGCAATGATTACTGTTTTGTTACTTTTTGATGTGGTTAGTTCTGTTTTTGATTCAATACGATAGAAGCGCCTATGCGCCTTCAAACAGTATGTTATTCATAAATGGATACGGTATAAAGGCGCACTCATGTTTACAATTATATTCGTATATCACCGACTATTTCAGTTTGGTCATAACTGCCGTTTTCAGGATCATGGGATAATCGATATGGCATGGTTGAGAATCACATACGCGTTTTACAGCACTATATTCATCTTTCACCATGACCTTTTGTTCATCAAAAACAAGGATACCTTTGGTCGAAAGTACGATTACGCACCAATATGGGATCCATATACCATTCCAATATACCTAATATGCTCACAACTACTGACTAAAAATATTTTGCTAGTACATTCATTAGTTTCGTTTTTCTTCTGTACATATCCCGATTGTCAGCCACTTCAATATCTCCATTTCATTCCATGTATATCTTTCATCGGAATCATTTCAGTTCAAACTTTTCTTGAACAAAAACCTGGTTGTTTTCATCGTTATTGGTTTGCTTTTCTCTTCACTTGCTTTTTATTAGAATTACAGCGAGAAACGGTTTTTGCAGTTCTTATTAATATTATTAGTTTCATAGTAAAAAATACAATATGCTCATATTTCTCGTGTTGAATGATATTTTGTACAAATATTTTTCTAAGAAGCTCGGGGCTACTTTCGATATGATTAATAAGAACAATGACAGTTTGAATAAATTCATTTATAATAAATTTTGGCATTTTCAGCCCTCTATATAGATATATATCACGCTCTGGTAAGCGCGCTCTACTGCTAACTATTACCGTATTCAGAATTAGTGAAACATTGCAGAAAAAACGTTTGAAACTGCAAAACTGGCGTTTTTGATCAATTTTCAAACTCGGATTACGGTAGCAATCGGCATGACCCTTTTCAAGTCACTTTTTGCTTTTTCAAAATAAGATATAAATCATACAAGCTGAAATAAATACTGTAAAACTGCGCGAAGTTGGTTTTCCATGAAAAAACAAAGTTTGAACATCCGCGCGTTGCTGGTGTACTGTATTCAAGGCGCACACACACACATCGAAGAAAAAAATATTTTTCGCAGCAGCAGGATTTTTTTTAATTTCAGCGTTTTTTCAGCTAAAATATCAGTTTTCATTGAATTTTTTGAACATTTGCAGTCAAATCTTTCAATAAATCGCAATTTCAACTTTATTTGAACATTTCTACGTTATTTCATCCTTATTTCTTGCAGAAATGGCACACAAATCGATATTCCCTTTATTAATATGTATTTTGTTAATAAAATCAAGCAATTCACATCGTGTAGAAGATGATTCACAGAATGGTATGTTCTTTCTGCTTGAAAATTCTATTTTGTTCATTTCAGACCCCTACAAACCCATCAAATTGTACATACAAAACGCCAAAGAAGAAGCATTGCAAAATTTCCTCAACTCCATTGGCTCAATCATTCTTATGGTCATCTTGACAATTGCCGCTCTTTTAGTCATCAAGTAAGGTTTTTATACTGATTTTCTTGCTTTTTATGCCTTTTGACCATAAAAACTGAATAACTGAAGACTTTTAGGATAATAGAAGTGATAACAATAATAATGGTGATAATAATACCGATGCTGATGGTTGTCAAAGTAGTGATGGAGTGGAACAAACAGAGAAGAACGGAAATGGTTAGTGTGGTGTGAATGGTGAGTGAAAAATCATGTTATTCGATTTAAAACATAGAATTTTAGGTCTTGGCAAAAAATCACGAAAGAAAAGTGACAGAGTGAGTTTTTTCCTCTAAATTTTGAAATATTTTGTAAATTTTCAGCAACTTCAAGGAAAAACAGCAACATCGTCAATCAATAATAATTGCATAAATAGAATTTTCATGTGCCATGTAATACTCTTGTCATTTTGTATTTTTGAAGTTTGGTAAATAAATTGCATTTGCTTTTATTCTTTCTTCGCGATTTTCCGGATTTTCAATGTTTATTGACAGTTGAATATCTTTAATCTTGCTCAAAAAGTCTCTTATTCTTTTTTTTTTCTTTGATATCAACACATTTGTGTGTTCTACTTTAGTGAATGATCATAAAAAGGCAATTCTGTGCAGAATTAGAAGGAATATGCGTCCAAAAAACGTTCCGACGGTCTCCCGCTGCTCGTAATAGCGGTACTTGGATTTTCTCTGATTCTCTCGCTTTACACACTGTTTCGCGAGTTGCGCAACTTGCCGTCGTGGTGATGTACCGATTGGGCGGTCGTAGGTGGTCTTCCTACAAGATATAAATCGTCCGAGCCTATTTGTCCCACGTTTGTTTAGAAAACGGCTAAAAGTTTATGTGAAAACTGTGAATCATTCAAGTTTTTCGCTTCACAATCTTTTTGAAATTTAGTTATCTCTTAAGCGATCTTATTCACTCAATTCGCTACGAATCACATTGATTGACAATGCTTTTTTCTATTAGAAATGTACTTTTGGATTGAAGGTGTTTGAAAAATCAGATGTTTCAATTTTTCAAGGCTAAAACAAGTCGACTGTTTTTATTTGAAAATATCTTGCGTTCATTTCAGCTCCAAGTAAAGCATTCCAACGTGTCTGCTCCTTTTCTCGACGTTTAATGCTCAAAAGTCGCTTTAAACTTTCACATTTCATCTATTATTATTCGTCTGAGCCTATTTGTCCCCGGTTAACATATAAAATGGCTGAATTTCGTGCCTAAATGTTCACTCTTTCATACTTTACACCTTACAATTCTGTTCAAATTGAGTTATCTTCCATTTTCTACAAATCTCGTTGATTCACATAGCCTTTTTCTATTAATAATGTACTGTTTGAAGATGTTTTTGATAATCAGAAAGATTTAATTTTGTTCGAGACTAAAATGAGGCAATTGTTTTCCTCTGAAACTTCTAGGGATCCATGTAACCTTTTTTGTTCTTTTTCTTGCCTTTTAACGCTCAAAAATCTCTCAAAACTGATGCATTTCACCTATTTCGCATGTAAAACACTCAAATACGTCCCATCAATCTCCTCCTCTTCGAAGCTTGCTTTCTGTTAAAATTTATATCCGTTTCATTCAATTTCGTGTTGAAATTTGCACTCTTTGTTCGATTTTCAAAGTGTCAAACTCGCTAATTCTTTTACTTCTCTACTCACACATTTCATTCTCATTTTCTATCAACTTGTACTTTGTAAAACCGATCAACTAGCTTTTTCTCTCTCAATCAATATAATGTTATTGTTTCAGGCCTTATCACTCCAAAATAATGGATGATAGCACGGATAATCCTTGGAAATCAAGTGAAAATGAGCAAAAGGATTTCCTCGATCCACCATCACCATCGGAAGTAACTGTAAGTTCTATTTTTTGTAGACAAATATACATTTTTCATTTTAGAAACCAAAAGACGAGCCGAGCATGCAAATTCATCGAGTAGCGACGAAAATCGCATATTCGAATCATCCGAGAAGATGCGAAAATGTTCGACGGCAAGTTTCACAGCAACCGAAGCCATTCAATCGACTTCATCCGAAAATTTTCAGTGAGTTTCTCCTCTTTTTACCAAAATATGTATTTTTTAGATCCAAAAATGGTGAATGTGGAGCATTTTGTTGCGAAAATGCACGATACAACGATTAAGAAGGCGGAAGTTGTGAAGCGGAAATATCCAGAAAATAGAATGCGAAAATATCCAGAAACACCTGCAGATCCGTCGAATCCAGTGTTTCGAAATGTGATGAAAATTTTGCGAGATTCTGATGAAATGTTGATGCAAGAGGCACAATTACCGAAGGAGGAAAAGAAAAAAGTGCCAAAGACGCCAGTTAGAATTGCACCAAGGCCGATGACACTAATCGGAACCCCGCTCGGTCAGATGACACCAATCAGAATTGCATCAAGTCACACGACACCAAGAGCTATTGCACCAAGAGCCATGTTACCAGCAAACGGAAGACTCAAAATTCAGCGAAATATCATTGTTAGAAAAGCGATGAATTCAACAGAACTGGTGCAGCTTTACAAGCAACCGGATGGATCATATAGAAGGGATCAGCATCCGAATATTGACTATAATCAGCCTTTCTCGCCAGTTCCACGTGGATTCAAGCCGACCCCGGTGATGTACAAGCCATCATTTAATCAGAGAACGAATAATATTGCATCAATTGCCCATCGATTACGAAATACACCCTCCACTTTTTCACCTGCGATGAAAGAAGCTGCTGTTAAAGCGAGACTGTATCCAGTTCAAGCGACTCGAGTTAGGAATGAAAGTCTACCATCGATTGAAGATATGTTGATGGCTCAACCGGAGAAGAAGTTGAAGGAGGAAGTGAAGGTGGAAGAGCCGGAGGAAAGTTATGAGGAGAAGGTGATCAAGGTGGAAGAGCCAGATGGTGATGATCAGAGGATTATGGAGATGTTCCGATGTGAAGAGACACTATATCAGGCGGATTTGGGTCAAGAAAGAATGCGAGAGGAGCCAGTTGAAGAATCAGTGACTAAAATGGTTAGTTGATATGTGTAGAGCGTTTTGAATTTCAGTTGATTTCAGGAAATGGAATCACCGATTCGAGAAGCTGCGCCAGTTGATAAGGTAGATTTTGAATTTGAGACGGTCAAAGTGCCGCATAATGGTATATTGGTGGATGTTCCTATAGAGATTGTTTGTCATTTGTGCGAAGCTGTGATGCGAATCGATATGAGGAAGTTAAATTATAGGGGAGAAATGAGAGAATATTTGACGTACAGGTAGAAAAAAATAGAGAAAATTTATAAATCTTATTATTCAGATGTCTTCGAAAAGGGTGCCAAACATTCAAATCGGTTAAAAAAGCGATCGAAGGTCCGACACAGATCAAACCAGTCCGAAAGAGGATACCATTGAGTGAGAATATGCGGCCATTTGAGCAATTGTTCCCTGATCCGCTTGCCAAATATTTCAATAGAGAGCCGCTGATAGAGGAAACACCAACGGATGCACTTTTGAGAATTGCTGAGGAAATCAAGGAGAAAATTGTGAAGGAGGAAGTTGTAGATGACTCTTATGAGCAGTTGGTGAGTGGGAAATTGTAGTTTTTCTTGATTTTGATGTGTTTAGACCCCTACAAACTCATCGAATTGCTCCGATAAAACGGCTCCCTCAACTCCATTGGCTCATTTTGATAAGGTATGGTTATTTTGTAGTTTTTTCACCCATTTATATCAAATTTAGGATAATAGAGCTCAAAGTAGCGATTATATGGAACAAACAGAGAAGAAATGATTAGTATAGTGTGAATGGTGAGTCTTTGGAATCAACCATATTCAAATTATACGTGAAGTTTCAGAATCTCCAAGAAAAATACAAGCATCGTCGATCAATGTAATTGTTATAAATGCTTTATATTTGGCTTGAAACTTTAGTTAATAAATGCATTTTTAAATCGATTTTTTCATAAGAGAATAGCGGAGAAACTTCCCGTTTAAATCTTTGTTTTCCATATTTTTTTTCCTACTTTGCAAGACGAAAAATATGAGAAAACCGCTGAAAATGTGTCAATATAGCAGTAAAATATCGCCTATTCCAACAATTTTCATGATTTTTTCTTTAATTCGAGACTTTAGACCTGCAAATTTTTCAAAAAAGCGCATGCAACACACATATTTTGTGATTTGCGCGCGCGCCAATTTTCAAATTTTCAAAATATTGGCGCGAGTTTAGCGCTATAAAAGCTCGAGAAAATGCGCGGGTCACTCATTTTCACCAGAGATTTTGTTTTGTTTCTTCCTCTGCTAATTCTTCTCATATCTCCCATTAATTAATCTTCGACTCTTCTGGAAAAGTCACTGTTAACAGTGAAGTTTTCCGTTGGCGATTAGTTTTCGCTTTTGTCTAACTCTCCTCAGCCTCTCTTTCCAATATTTTCCTCTGAAACACTTCCTTATTTCTTCAAATCGATCTCCATTTATCGCATTTGCTTTATTCTCAAACAAAATGTATGCTCTTGACTTTCAAATTTTAAATTTTAGAGCGCGCGCACTTTTTTCGGCGGGAAGTGTGTGTCGCGCTCATTTTTCGAATTATTTCTCCTGATTTTCACTCGTATCCCTTCCATTTTCGATTTTCTTTATTGTCGACGCATTTTCATAGTTTCGATACGCAATTCGTCTTGTTTTCTTATACAGAACTTCTTATTTTCTTCGATTTGTGCCTTCTGAAGTCATTTTCCTGCTTTGCCCCCAAGAATGACTATGAAATGTCTCTAGTTTCAATTTCTCTGCTTTTATTTGTTAGCTAATGCTGATTTCTGCCCGTAACTAGAAAACCCGCAAATTTTTTGAACACTTTTTGACTAGAAACGTATCTTTCTCCTATTTTCACCGTGTTTTTTCTCTCTCATCCTTTTTCAACGCATCCCTTTTGTTTCTTGTCGCAATATTTCATCTTCTCCATCTTTTCTTTGATTTCGCCCGCCCGTTTATACCTGTTACTCTCGTTTAATCTAGTAGTGTTGAGAAAATAGGTCGTATTTCGATATGAGCAGCGTTTTTCGCAATTTTTGAATGAAAATTGCACTTATTCCGTCCGAAAGGAAGTCAATTTCGTCATTGTTTAGGCAAAAATCTTGTGGAAATCTTTCTGCTTTCCTATTTTATTCTCTCATTTTCATCTATTGCCACTTTCTGAAACTTTTCTCCTTTTTTTCCGAAAAAATTTCGTCTTGTCCTCTGATTTTTTTCGTGCTTTTCCCGTTCCCGTACGTCAAATATTTTATTGTTATTTTCCAGATGTCGCCCGGCATACCATGGAAAATGATGGACATGGCCATCAATCCATGCGCCAGTCCGGTATTTTGGATTGGTATAGTATTCCTTATTGGATACTTTCCAAGAATTACCGACTATCAAATTCATGCGGATCTTGTTCGAATTACCACCTATGAGTAAGTTATTCCCCTCTCGATTCATCAATATAGTCTTTATTTTCAGCCATCTCGAATTCGAAAAGCTGGTAAAACAATTCGATTCAAAGGGTGATCGATTGATAATGGATATCGAAAACGGCAATTCGTCGAGGACGTTGTATCTTGGAAAGGAGATGTGCGAATCAATTGGCATCAAATACGAGGAGATGTCCAATTTCTGCGCGAGGTATCCGTATACATCGATTGAGTATGAGAAGATTGGTGCAAATCAGACGCACATCAAGTATCATTTCAGTTGCGCCGAGTTTAGTGAGTTTTTTGAGCTCATATTCTTTGAAAATGTTGATTTTTCCAGGAGGAGCCACACGGAAGACGTTCGAATTGGCATCAAGTGACAGTGATGCAGAAACAAACATAATGCTCGTTCAAACAGCAAATGCAACGGATATTCGGATGATTGTGGATACGACTCGCACTCAATGGGAAATGGATATGCTTCTGATTTGTGTCACCATCACTCCAGTGTTTTATTTGTAAGTTTTTCGTCTCAATTTTAACCGAATAATAGTATATTTTCAGTATCAGAGCAATCATCATGTACAACTACTACTACGACTATTCGGATGATGAACTTGAAGAACTATCGATCGATGCAATGTATCAAAGGCACGGTCTCCTCCGATGGTGGCAATTTCGAAACGGTCAAGGACCGAACGATGCAGTGACATTGCGATCAAAAAATGGAGAAGAAAGGACGATTGGATCGTTTGTGAAAGGAAGATTGGATCGAGATCGATCGAAAAGCGTGTCGAGGAGATACAATTAGACAATTGTGATTATTTTATTATTTTGAAAATTTTGTAAATAAATATTTTGGTTGTAACTTGTGTTTCTTTTCATTTTGGAAAATATAAGGTTTAAAAACCTGGCTTTGTGCCTTTCTGCTCTTCTCTTCCTTGTGAAATGTTAGTTTCTTCTGAATATGAGGTGAAAAAACATTCGAATGGTTCACTTCTCTCCGTTCTGCCGGTTTTCTGGAATTTTGTAAATTCTGTTGATGGTTTCTGTCTTCTTTCGTTCTCTAGTCGTTCGCAAATGTTGAATGTCTCGTTTCGTATGATTTTCATCTACAGATAGGTGTTCGAACCACTGAACTTTCGATAATATTTCCCTGTTTTGTTGGGTCCGTTCTCAAAAAAAAAATGTTGCAAGAAAAGTATCTCTTTCCGACCAAAAAAGGAAGTAAAGTTGCAATTTTTCGGGAAAGTGAGACGCTGGACTCGGCAAAACTTACTCTTAAACCGCAAAAAGTGGGACCCGTGAACGGAAAAGATCCGCGGTATTTTTACTTATGTTTCAACTGGAAAAGCAACACTTTACTTTTGTTTTTGTCTTATTCGAATGCTTTGCTAGCATCTTTTACTTGTTTCTCCCAATGTTTTTAAAGTCCAAAATTCTTTTCTGTTCTTCACATTTCAGAATAAGTTTCAATATAGTAAAATCCCCATGTTTTTTTACTGATGAGGGATCCAAATATGTGCTTTTTGATAGATTTCGAGCCACAGAAACACAGATTTTCCTATATTTATGATATCTTTCCACTGTTTCTTTCTACCTGTCATGCTTACTTTTGCGAAATTCCCTCTCATTATCCAGTTATCATACTCTTTCTTTATCATTGATTCCGTCACTTACTTTAAGAATGTATTCGTTTTTCAAAGAATAATTTGAATTGTTTCAGGATTGGTGGCATGAAGATGCGAAAGGACGACGATCAAGAAACGAGGAAGATTAGAAAAGGAAATAGTTTGTAAGTAATGTAAATATTTTATTTTTTTATATTTTATATTTTTGTCAATAATAAAAAAATAGTTATTGTTATGTCGTCTTATGAAACCGATTCTTTTTTATTTTCACAGAACAATAGCAGGTTTATTGCATTATTTGGAAGTTATGATTGACTTCAACTCGAAATATAGCCAGATTTTTGTGAGGATTGAATGGATATAGGATAGAAATATGTTGATTCACTTTTCTGTTGAATGATACGAACTAAATTCAGCATGAGTGAGAGAATATGTTCGCGAAAACTGTGAATCGAATCCTTTTTCGGTATTTCTAGTCGTTTGAGACAAATAATTGAGCAGAAGCTCATCATATTTCATCCAATAATTTTCGAATATCATTTTTTCGTTCTTTGCACCAATTTGAAGTTATTAAGCTGATTTTTATTGTTTCAAAGACATCTAAACCTCAAAATAGGGTACTGTAGTAAAGGCGCAAGAGGAAAGATGTAGTGTGTCTCGTCGCGTTCGAGAAAGCGTTTGATTTTCAATTCAAAAAAGAAAACAACTTTAATTTTACATTTTTATTGATATTATCATGCAACCCGTAATAATAAATTATAAAAATTAACAAAATATGCAAAAAAAGGATGTGAATTCAATAATTCCGAAGTGCATCAATGTTCCACGATGGTTTGACAGCTTTCGCCTTCGATTTGATGTTCTTGATGAAGATCAACGCCGAATTGCCAGTCGGTATCGATTTCTTCTGCTCAACAACGATCTCCTCACCATCGACGACACTTCCCGACAACTTCAACGCCGCCAAAACCGCTGATCGATCGGAAAACTTGATGTAAGCGCTTCCTTTCCTTGTTTTCAGCATTGTCACTCGCGTAATATGTCCACAATCTCCGAAATGTTGCTTCAAATCGTCGATTGTTGTCTCCACGCCGAATCGAGTCACCAAAATCGTCTTCGAATCCGCTCGCTTCCATTGTTCGATCAGTTTTGGCCATAAATAGACGCTGTTGCCGATGCGAATCTTTTTTCCAGCAATGTTACACATTTTTGATGATGTTGTTTATCGATTGATGAAAAGTGAACTGGTTTAGAATGTTTATATATGCAATCACGTTTGATTTCTAGAAGTTACTAGAGATGATGCAATTTTCGAGAACTCTCTCGAACTTCGAAAAGTAGGCGGGGTTTTACTCACGTCGAATTTTTTCGAATAAATCGATGATGCAAATTTTATTTCGAATTTTTTCGATTAGAGACTCTCATATTACAAAAATCTCTATCTTTTCTATATTTTAAACATCCTTCAGCGCATATTTACTCTTCTGGCTCGTCCGTTATCGTTTTTAGCACAAAAATCCCTTTTAAAAAATGCAACACCGTCGAGTTGCCCGGTATTTTCTGATATGAATTTTTTCCACAAACTGTTTACAAAGAATCTCTGAACTTTCTACATTTTTTCGTCGCATCCTTCCTTTTCTAGCCTGTCGATCGTCGTTTTTCATCCCATTTTTCCAAATCGGATATTCATTGAAAGTATTCATCATTTAGGAGTTGTTCGATATTTCCTGATATTTTATTTTCACAAACGGTATATAGAAGAAGAAATCATAACTTTATTCACAAATGCTTCAATTATACTGACACAAAACGAAACTGGACTACTTGGGGGAACTGAACATTTTACATCTTTTCAGGTATTGCAAATACACATTGAATCATGCATATTCTGATAAAAAGACTATTTTCTACATCTGAACAATCTTCTGAATATATTATCGAATAAACACATAACAAAACACCATCCTTCACAGAAAGGATAAACTCAAGCTGATAAGACAATCAGGTTAACTGCTCTATATATAGTTATAAATATCTATATATAGTAATATTACTCTTTTTTTCTGAAAATCTTTCAACCCGTTTCTATTATTCGTACTATATTTTATTATTAATAACGCTTGATGCTCACATAAATTCATGCCAAACAGTAGACTTATAGATAGTTCTATGGATACTTATTCCACCTGAATCTATCTACTGGTCCTTGATATCGTTCCTTATCTAAACCTTAACCTATCTTTCTTTGAAATTAACGTGACACTTATTTCATGACGTGAACTAGATACGAATGATTAAAATTGAAACCAAATCAGTTTGAAAAGTAACTTGCTTTCGTCCATTGGATCGATTGAAAATGACCAACTCGTCCAAATCGGTAATCATTATCAGCAACTGATATCAACTGATAACACAATATATATTCAGCAGCAACAATTAAATGCTTCAAAAAGTGGATCGGTGTGTCCGACAGCCCGTTCGCCAAGTATGATGACTGCGACAACACTAACCAATCCACATCACATACCAACTGCCATCTCACAATCAACACGTACTGCTGTCGGAGCAACAAACTCGGATTTTGAGACGTATGGGCTGATTAGGGGCATATCAGAGTATATCAGGCTGATTTAGGCCAACTGGAATGAGTGATACATCGGCTGGATCATCACAACCGAATACAGTATCACCGGTATCAACGGCCAAATCACAATCAACATCACAATTATTATTGAATGATTTGAGAAAAGGGGCACTTTTTGGGAGACAATCGGCACAGGAACCGAATAGTATCACGAATGTGACATTCTCGAATACTGGGGTAAGGTAGATATGTATATAGGGAACCTATCTATGATCTTTCAGACTGGCGTATCAACCGCATCAATCGGCAGTGCCAGTGGCTCTGAAAGTGATGATCAAAGCGGCAAATCAAGCCAAAAATCGGTCGCTACAGCCAAATCGAGACAATCGCGAATGACTGGAATATTGGCGTCGAAAAAGAAGAAGATGAAGGAGCAGGAAACAATGGCAGATGGAAAAATGAAGAAGAAAGGGAAGAAGAATAGAGGGGATATGAGTGGAAAATCGAAGAGAAGTGGTGCACCATCGACTGATTTATCGACAAAATCAAAGAAATCGATAAGTCGTCCGAAGAAGGGAGGAGCCGAGGTGGAAGAGAGCACAAAGAGCACAAAGAGCACTGGAAGGAAGAGTGTACGAATCCAGGAGGATACGGCGAGCACTGCCAAATCACACATTTCGACAAAATCGATGAAATCGAAGAAGAATGAAAGTGTGCATTTGCAACAACCGACGGGTCCGACAAATGTCCGATTGGATGTACCAAACAAGAACGGCTTGATTGTCCGCCAACAACAACAACCACCAAAACAGCCGATAAAGATTGCAACACCATCGACGTACATGTTCCCGGGGGAAGGGAAATGTACACGAGCCATGGATACGGTTGAACCACCAATAGCATGCTCACCAGCTCCGGTTGGTGCAATGCCACCACCACATGTGGTGTATGATGTCACCAAGTTGACACCAATGCAGAGAAAGGTGCCACCCAAGTCGTTGTTTGGTGCACCAATGGTGCAACAGAAGGCTCAAATTGTAGGTTAAGATAGATTGACGTCATATATAATTAGTTGTAGAACACACTGGACAACATGTCGGTCAAATCGAGCAAGAAGGTGGCGGCACCAAAAGTTGCACCAACAAGTGGCAACAAGATTGTGGTGTATGGTGAGACGCCGGATGGGAAGAACAAGGTGGAATTCACTGTACAAATGAGAATTGTGTCGGGTGAGGCACTCGGATTGTCGAATGAGCCGGTGGAATTGACACCGAAACGAGTTGAGGTTGGCGGGAAAGTGATCAATTTGGATACGGATATCAAGAAACAACACAAACAACCGCAACAACATGGTGTTGATCTTTGAATCATTGATATTGTCGATTGAATAAATGATATCTATATCAGTTGTTGCACATATCATTGTCATAAACCGAAATTTATTTCTTTGATTACTGTAGATTACTGTAATTGACACGCAGGTTGTGAACGTGAATTAGGGAAATGATTATAAAGCAGGAAAAATCAGTTTGTAAAATAAAGATAGCATCCATTCGTTTGATCGATTGAAAATGACCAACTCGTCCAAATCGGTAACAAACTCGGATTTCAAGACGTATGGGCTGATCAGAGGGATATTAGAGTATATCAGGCTGATTTAGACCATCGGGAATGAGTGATACATCGGCTGGATCATCACAACCGAATACAGTATCACCGGTATCAACGGCCAAATCACAATCAACATCACATCGCAGAACAAATGTGACAATCTTCAATACTACTTTAAATATCTATGAGTCTATGTCTTTCAGACTGACGATGATCAAATCGGAAATTGGTGTTGTTGTGGTTGCTGTTGTAGTTGTTGTTGTGTTGTTTTGTGTTCTTGTTGTTTATTGTTGATAGTCATTATTATCGATCCTACAATTCTTCAATCCTTGTGATATTTCTCAGTCGACAACAACAATAATCAAATCAATTCATTTTTCAAATAAACTGACTAAAACTCAAATAAGCACCTGATTATTTTGATTTTGATATTTTTTAACTTGGCTGAAAGTCGATATTTTTCTGAACTTTTTTGATATTCTGGAAGCATACACTTAGCGCTTCATAATGAGTATAAATAGAGTAAATTTCGTGTTGAGACCCAACACTCTAAATTTCGATGGAAAAAGGACAACTCGAAAGCATTAGGAAGTCACATTCTTTGATTCATAGAAAATGCATCATTCTGACTAGATACTTTCATAATATTCTTTTCATATCACTGATAATCCATCCTTCTTATCAATTATCAACAAAAACAACAATCAAATCAAATCAAATTTATTCATTTTTCAAGTAAATAAAGTAAAGCTTCCAATATCATTATTTCTCCGACTTCTGACTATTCTCATTCTCCGATTCACTATCACCCTCCGCCATTTTCGCCAATTGTGTTCTCAATATTTTACCAGATGGTAATTTGGGTATCGAATCAATGAATTCATAACCGCCAGTCGGCCATTTGTACGATGACAATTTCGATTGTACAAATGCCGTCAATTCAGCCTCAGTTACTGTATGATCCTTTTTCACCACAAATGCTTTTGGTACTTCACCACTTTGTTCGTCGCTTATACCAATCACTGCACAATCTTTGACTTTCGGATGGAGTAGGAGGACATCTTCAATCTCAACTGGTGGCACCTAAACCTATATTATAAGAAGGATATAGTCATTATTCAAATATACCTGCATTCCATTAACCTTGATAAGTTCCTTGATCCGTCCAGTTACACTAATCCTACCCTTATCATCAATTGTTCCAAGATCACCAGTTTGAATGAATCCATCCTTATCAAATACATCATCCAATTTATGATTCAAATATCCTTTCATAAGTGTCGGACCACGAAAGTGTAGTTCGCCCTCTTGATTCGTTTCAGTCACTTCTTTCCCATTCGGATCAATAATCTTCAATTCATATGTTGCACCCAAACTGCCGACCGTCTCGAAACAATTGCCATGCTCATAACTCGGGAATGTTGTAAACTGCACCATCTCAGTCATTCCATACGCCTGACACAGCCATGCATTCGGGAATCTCTTGTTCACTTCCTCGCATAGTTGTTTGCCGGCTGTTGCACCAGCAGTCATGATCACTTTCAGGAATGATTCGATACGGAATATTGGCACCATTCCATCTTTCGCCAAGAATATCAACATTGGTGGGACAAAATAGGCCAGCTTGATCTTGTAGAATTTGATACGATTGAGCATCACAATTGGATCGAACTTCTTGAATACCAATCCAGTCATTCCAAGTATTACACTCTACAAAATATCATATCAACCCATATCAGTTGATATATCACCTCTAACATTGTATTCAATCCATATGCATGATACCATGGTAATATCAATAATACATGTTCCTTTGTCCATTTGGCTGGTTGTCCCTTTCCAAACATTGGTTGAGATACTTCCGTTTCGAGGTGACTATAATATTATTGATTAGTGATAATGATACTGATATAGTGATTACTGTATTGCTATATCCATCATTGCTGATATATTCTTATGTGTGAGAATGACACCTTTTGGTCTGCCAGTTGTACCAGATGAATATGGAAGGAGGGCAATTGAGTCGGGTCTATAAACACTTCTTATCAGTTCCTTATCAACTGATATCAACATACTGATATTCTAGATTGATTGGCTCCGCACATGTTTTGAGCAATTCCGCTTCATCGAGTACATTCTCCGGGAAATCAGTCTTCATCGGGAATGTTCGTTTGCATATGATTTTCTTGACATTCGGTGATTTCTCAACTGCTCGTCTCACACGATTCAAACGATCTTCATCGGTGAAAACGAACATTGCATTCGAATCACGGAATTGCATTTGAAGTTCATCTGATAATGATAAGGATATGATAAGGGGGTGATAAACATACAATCAGTGAATATTGCACTTGCATTTGACATTGCACCACCACACTTTTGAACGGCAAGCATGTTGATTAGGAATTCGGAAGTATTTGGAAGTGCTTGAGCAGCAACATCACCAGGTTTGAAACCTCTGAATGATATGATAAGGGGTGATAAGAGTGATAAGTGATTACAATTTGATCAATGCAGTTGCCAAACTATTGACAGCCGGCTCAATTTCTCTATAATATCTCTTCTTTGTTGTTGTTTCAGCATCAATCTACAATTGATAAGATAGTGATAAGGTGATAAGAGATGACTCACAAATATAATGGCATCGTTATCAGCAGCGGCATGAGCCCGAATTGCTGTCAGAATACGCTCATGAATTGGTAGAGGAGACAAGCTCAGTTGTGAGACTTTAGACACAAACACCATCTGATAATTGATAAGTGATAAGTGATAAGAGAGAGTGATTGACTTACTAGTATCGAATTACAACGAGAGTTAGAGTCGAAATGATCACAATTGATATGAATGAATGGATTAATGATGGATATTGTTAGATTATATCACGTGTGGATTTAGAGTTCACGTGTAAGCTTTCTAATTGAGCTTCTTTCTTTTATATCCGGGTTTACGGCGAAAAAAAACGATCAAAATGAGCTGATAACATTTAAAAAAATCAAAAAACCCATGAATTGAACTTATACCAACAATACAAAAAATCTTTTGTTGCTGACGACGAGTGTTCAGAATCGACCAGCCCACTTCAACCTTTATCATCGAAAAAATCGACGAAAAACTGAACAAAACATTCTCCTTCTCTTCACAACGTTGCTACTGTGTATTCATAGTGGCTTTTCGTCTTCGGAGCTGTAAAATTTAGTTTTTTCGGTTACTTCTGTCAGTTTTGGCTGTTTTTTCGCTGCAAAACGATCAAAATGATGTTTTGAATTGTTGTTGACAGTTGGAAAAATCAAAATACTTATAAAGTATGACGTATATGGTGTGCCAAAAATATCGGACGACGTCGTCGTCATTGTACACGACGAGAGTCCAGAATCTACCAGCCCACACAGTCTGCCAACCTCAACGTTCACCAAAGACGGGGAAGTGTAGTACTCATACCGCAATAGTGTCGAAGACGACTAACAGACACGCAAACTAATAGACTACCTCGACGTGGGGGACGATACATAGAAATAGCAGTACTATGATGCCAGTGAACCTCCAAACACTGGGAAAAATCCGATTACCACACTCGTGGGTCGAACCTCTTTTCTTTACATCGAAGTAGTTTACTAGTTGCGTGCGTAGACCACTAGGACACCGCGCATATGAGTTTGTGTGGTCCCAAATGCGTAGTCGTGCGTGGTGTGTGCGCCGAAGTTCACGAGAGTAACTGCGTGTTTGTACGATACTCCGCTTGATTCCGCGTGCGTTTGTTGTTTATCGTAAATCTACACCACATTTTTCAGCATTTTTTGGCAATTTTTTAGCGATTTTCCACCAATTATCGACAGTTTTTCAGTCATGGCGGCTAAAAAAATTATTGCTCGAACCAATTTGACGAATAATGCGTGGTTTGTATGCGATCTTCAGGAAAAATCCAGGTATTTCGTGATTTTCGAGCGTTTTGCTTCAAAATAATTATTTCCAGGAAAATAATCCAATATTTCCCGGAAATCGTCAAGATATCGAGGCGTTTGATTGACACCGCCCGGATTTTGAATATTCCGATAGTTTTGACTGAGAAATACTCAAGATAATTGAAGAAAGGACTCGCCGAGGATACAATAACTTATGGCAAGTCACGACGAGTGAGTTTTTCTGTCTAAATTCTTATTAAAAACCTTTTTCAGTTCTCAATGTGCATTCCACAAGCACAAAGCGCAAAAAGTTGACGTGAATCGACATGACTGACCTAAATACGTGTATTCCAACTCGACGAGCCGCCCAGATGTCAAATCAAATCAGTTCATCAATTGAATGCATTCAAGACGATTCGCCCAAATAAATAGTATGGGAATTACATCGTCAATTAACAACAATGAAAGAGCGGAAGGTATGTTAATTATTTTATCGGTTTATCCATGCTTCTGCTGCTTCTAGCGCTTTCTTTTGATGCTCAGTAGCTTCTAAAGAGTAGAAAAGCTGTGATTTTTTCCTGGGAATTTCCATTTCTTCACGAAAGACGGTATTTTGACACGGGAGAAACTTTCGAACGGAAACTTTTTGATTTTCTAGACGTGAATATTTGACGTGTCTGAGAAATATCATTATTCCATTTCGTTGTTTCATGAAGTATTGAAACAGGAGGATCTTGAAAAAATTCTCATTGAACTTCGCTTCACTTTTATTTTCAAATTTTCACAATTGTTGTCTGATGTTATCTCTTTCCGTTAATTAATTAGCAACTAATGATTGCAACTAGTTTTCAACTTAAGACTTTTGTAATTTTTCAAAACACAACCATATCCCACTGTAGATACCTAAAACCTTACTTGAAGTCGAGCAGATTAAAGAATGCAGTTTTAAAAGTCAATAGAATGACTCAAATTCGATGATCAAGAGGAAAAGGAAACGTAAAGGAACAATAATGTAGTTGATGTGCCCTGATTTTCCAATTTATGAAAATGAAAATTGAGAAAATTGAAAATGATTTGGAATAACTTTCACTTTCACGTCTAGAAAGTCAAAAAGTTTCCGTTCGAAAGTTTCTCCCGTGTCAAAATACAGGAGTTCTTTCTTCACCCGTTTTTGCTTCAAGCACTGAAATTGCATCATTTCTGTCATATAGTTTTCGCGTTGAAAAAGTCCATGTCATGCGATTATTTAAAATTAACCGATAGAATTTGGTCGTATTTACGACTATAGTTTGCTGAAATCATCCAGTTTATTTGCAGGAGGAAAACCGCCGAAAAAACCTACCAAATCGCCTGGTCCGAACAAAAACTCACGTGGTTCGAAATCGCCTGCCCCCAAGAAGAATGCTGCCAAGTCGCCATCTGCCGATTCGAATGCATCCAAATCGCTTGCCACCAATTCGACTGCTGCCAACGGGCAGGTGGAAAAAGATGCTGAGGCAGCAAGGGATGCAGCCATGGAACGACAAAACAAGGCAATAGATGAAAGAGAGAAAAAAGAAGGAGGAACCGAGCAAAACGATGAACCACCACCACTCGGCGGAAAACCAACGCCTTCAAACCAAAATTTGGACACCAATGTAGACACCAAAGTTGACTTGTCGTCGGTTGTCACGGAAGGAAGGAATGGAAAGAAGAAGGCGGAGGCAAAGGAAGGATCGAAGCTGAATCCGAAAAACTGGCTGTGGTGGTATTGGCTCATCATTGGTATTCTTGTGTTGGCTGTCGTCGTTGCCGTGGTCGTTTACGTATTTGTAATCAAATCATCCGACTCGACAAGTGAATCAAAGGTTCAAGCAACAACCATCGCACCATCTCGTCCACCATCTCTGCCAATCTGTACAACACCAGCCTGCAATGCATATGCAACTGCACTGACTGCCAATGTCTTCAATCACACACAACCATGCGACGATTTCCACGAATATGCTTGTGAAAGACATGAATATTGGAAGGACAGGGTCTTGTTTATTGGTGCGGATCAAGTCAAAGGTATTTGATATAGTATTATTATAACTTCATAAATTGTATTTCAGCATTGATGGCAGATACCAAGGCAACTAGAACAGGACTACCGAAAACCGCAAAAATGTTGAGGAATGCGTGTGAGAGTGGAAGCGTGATTCAGAAAAAAATCGACAATCTTCAAGTGCCAAATTATGCTGGCAATGAATCTCCTGATGACTACGCGAACAAATTAGCCAGCGCGGGCTTCACGAATTTCGGTCATTTTAAGCTGGACATGTCCAGATTTATGGATCCAAATGAGATCAATCCAAAAGCGGTGATAGTTATTCAAGACCGGACCAAGTTTGATTCTAGTAAAGTATGTTCCTCAAAGAAAACAATCTCATCTAGCTCATGATTTCAGGATTTCGGATTCAAAGATATCGACAAGGATTACAATCAATTTAAAACATTTGATGATAGCAAAAACGTGGAGACGCCGACAGATAATGAGTTGGTTTCACTTGATGGCATCATTGGCATGATCGATGTCAAGGAGAAACTACTCATCAATGTGTTGAAGGGATGGTTCCCAGATGGCACATCTCCAGACTTCATGATGGCAAACGTATATACATACAATTACCCGTCATGGACCACGAAAATTGATCCTAGTGTGAAAATCGATGATGCTAATACCAAGAAAAAAATGAACGAATTCCTAAAATACTTCGCAAAAAAAGAACTTGAGAAGGCTTACAAAATCGTTGTCTACGGTGAAAAGGACTGTAACACAGTGAGTGAACTTATTAAAGACTGTTATCACAATTTTTACTTTTCAGCTTGTTGCGAAGATGCTCCCACAGGCGTTTGTCAAATTCGACAACAACAAAATTGACATAAAGAAGGAAGTGAAGGTGAAGCTCATGGTCGAGGAATACATAACAAAACAAGTTGAGATGCTGGAGAATTCTCATTTCGACGACTTGATTGACAAAGTCAATAATATCAAGATTGTTGTTGGATGGCCCAAACAGTATTCGACGAACATGGCTGCTAGAAGTTCAGTACAGATCGATGCATCAAAGATGAACGACATCTACACAGCGTATCCGGAAATTAAGAAGTTCCAAGTGCGCCAACACTTTGCTCATCTGGCCAAACCAAAGGAGTACCCACCTGCCTTTTTCAACACTTTGCCGCCTAGTACGATCTACAACAAGGACACATACACCCTATGTAAGCCTTTTATTATCAAGCATTATCAAATTTGGAAACTTACAGATATCACTCCTCGCCTTCTCGATGATAAACTTCTCGACGAAGGTTATCCATCATATGTGAAGCATGGAGGTGTCGGTGTTGTGATCGGAAAAGCGGTTGCTGATGTTGTCGTCAACCATGCACCAAACACAGTAAAGTACCAAAATTTGGCACAGTGTTTTGAAAAGGAAGGAAAGGCTCGACCGAATGGCAAGTCAAAACAAGATGAATTGGTCGCTGATCACATGGGAGCCACATCATCGTATCAGATGGCAAAGAAGGATGGAGCTGCTCTACTTCTACCTGGATTCGAATCGAGCACCAACGACCAGATGTTCTTCTTGTCGATGGCCCAGGTATTATCATATCAATTGATATAAATTATAATCAATTAATTACAGACAATGTGTGTCACACCATTTGATGGATTCACCATTCGTAACGATTATTTTGGTTTGAAGGACGCCGCGAAGGAGAGGATCAACGGATTGGTATCCAACATGCCGGGATTCGCCACCGCCTTCCAATGTCCAGCAGGTGCACAAATGCACAAACCAAAAAAGTGCAAAATGTATTAATCTATTTTTGTATTCTCTTTTTGTAATATAGTTTATTTTTTGTATTTAAATGTGGATTGTATGTTTTCGTAAACAGTCTCACAATATACTCGCGATTGACAGTCTATCAAGACTTTAAAGTGCAGACAATAGTTTGCAAAATAAATATGTTCATGCACGAAAATGTGTTCGCATTCTCTGACTTATTATTACAAATTCCTTCTCCGATATTCATCTGAAGAAAAATGGTCAAACAAGTTGCTGGAACTCATGAAGAATACTACTTATGCCATTTGGAGCATTGAAAAGACACTCTTGGCTGAATTGACAGCTGTTATCAATACTGTTTTCAACTCAGGTAGTACACTACCAACTGCAACAAGTAGACAATTGGTGAGATGTGTACAAATTTGCAAGGACAGGGAGCATATAGCACTCAAATTAATGACTAGAGTTGGTGGATGTCATTGTTGTTTAGTGGTTGAGTGCGGATCGATTGTTTGACTATATCAGTATGATCCACATGACTAGTGATAATAACTATCAGTCTGATCAACACTCATTCATCATCAATAACGAGACACCATCAGAAAATCGATACAACTTTTCAAACTGTCTAGAAGGGATGGAAGCTTCACCCAGTTCATATTTGTAATACTCAGAACATGCTTCACAAATATTTGAAAAGCTCTCAAGAAAATTATCAATATGTTCTGCACAACTAGTTCTTCGATTTCCTAACAAGAATTGCTACGCTTGATCGAGTTGGCAAACAAGTTTTTACAATATATTTCTTTACTCAATATTTTCATTGATTTGTCTTTCGAATATCCGCTTCGATTTCTGTTGGGGCATCGAGAAAAAGGAAGAAGGGAAAATCAATAAACACCAGAATATTTTATTATTTTATTGATGGACGTTTACATAAATTTTTATTGATTATCAATATTCTTATATCAATTGTTGGCACATCTGACATTGAATAACACTGAAAATAGTGGATTCTAATAATAATCAGACAAATATAATCAACTCACACATGCTCGTATCTCCTCCTTATCCAAATATCCATCATTTGTCACATCAATCACCATAAAATGATATTTTACCGATGAAACTGTCTGAATATTCATGCATACAATGTGTTTCTAATTTCAAACTCACATTCTTATATCGAATCGCCGTCAGAATATCGACAAATCCTTTGGAATCCAACTTATTCCTTCTCGCTTTCCTTCGAATCTTCCTTCATTTGCTCCAAATCGTCGATTTTTTCATTCCTCATCACATTTTCATCGATTTCAGCTGAAATGCATTCAATATTATTGAAGAACAAACAATTTTTAGACTTACTTGTCCTTTCCCTGTCAAATATAACTTATTTCACCTCCACTTGCAGTTGTTGGCACAGCTGGCATCGAATAACACTGAAAAAGACAGTTTTTATAATAACTAGGCAAAATAGAATCAACTCACACATGCTCGTATTTCAAATGCTTCGAAATCTCACTTCTTCTCTCGTTTTCCGCCGAATCTTCCTTCATTTGTTCCAAATCGTCGATTCTTTTTTTTCTGAACATCCTCATCACATTTTCATCGATTTAAGCTGGAATGCATTCAGTTTATTGAAAATAGAACTTATTTCTGCCTTACCTTGACCTTTTCCTGTCAAATCTGACTTTCTTTGTCATTTTGATGCAAAATTGATGATTGCTTGGTGTTGATTCGAGCATTTTCTGGAAAATTGGAGTTTTTAGATGATGAGATCGTTTTTTATTAGAATGGAGAGAGTATTGATGACAGTGAACAAATAGAAGAGATAAATTGAACGAATTATGGCGATTCTGCTCTCTTTTTGACAAGTAAGAAGTGAATAACAGAGGTTAAGTGCTAAACATCAGTTCAATGGAATTTTAAAGCTTTTCAATGCAAAATGAACTCGTCTGAGCAACGTTTAGTTCATTTCTAAAGAATAAAAAAATAATGGAAGAAAGATATGAGAAAGAACCATTCTTGGGCTCGAAATTGAAGTTTTCCAGCAAAAAACAATAAAGCAAGCTCCCAAGCAACTTAATGAATGTTCGAGAACCTAAACGAAATGTTATGCATAGGTTTTTGATTCAAATTCTAGTTTGAAAACAGTACTTTGAAAAGATAAAGAGTAATAAGGTTGTAAACAACGTTTTTCATGCTCTACATTCTATTTCTTCCACTAAAAACAGTATTATATACAAAAGAAAAGCAACAGTAACATCAAAACAAACGAATCTCATATGTTTCAAACAAAAATAATGAGCCTTATTTACATATAAAAAAAACTATCAAATGAGCTGCGAGTTTTCCGTTAAAAATGGCATTTTGGTGCATTGAAACAGATCGAAATTTATCGAAACATGAATTTCGGATATAAAACACATTAATCAAGACATTGGCAGACAATAATTTCATATAATTTACAGAAAAGCATGAAAAAATGGCTGGAAATCTAAACCCCCGCGTCAACGCCGCGACTAAATGGTGGCCGTGGCCTAAGAAACTCCTCTGCCGTTATAACGGGCGTTAGGTTTATCCGACGAAAAGCTATTAAAAAAAGTTGACGTGAATCGACGTGGCTGACCTAAATACGTGTATTCCAACTCAACGAGCCGCCCAGAAGTCAAATCAAATCAGTTCATCAAATAACTGTCATAGGATAGCTCACCCAAATCAATATTATGGACGAAGCACCGCCACTATTCGGAAATGAGAGGGAGAAAGGTATGTTGATTATTTTAACCGCTTTTCTATGCTTCTGCTGCTGTTAATGCTCGCTCATGTTTCCCATTAGCTTTCAAAATTTAAAAAACCGAAAACAGTGTAGTTTCGCAGGTTTTTCTTGGGAATTTCCAGTTCACCGCCCGTTTTTGCTTTAAATACTAGAATTGCATCATTTTTAGGAAAAGCTCGCGATTATATAGAAACAATTAATTTCGAGGCAAAGAATGAATTATAATAGAAATTTATTTTCAGGAGGAGGAGAAGGAGGAGCGGCGGGAAGCCAGAGCCAATCTCCTGGTCCAGGAGCAAACAACAATTCACGTGTCGCCAACTCGAAAGCTGCCAATCCGAATGCGTCCAAGGCGAATGCTGTCAATACGAATGCTGCCAATTCAAAAGTTGCCAACTCGAAAGCTGTCGAGTCGCCTGCTGCCGCATCGCCTGCTGCCAATTTGAATGGTCCGTCACCTGAATTTCTAAAGAAGAGGCGTAAGAATAAGAAAGTTTTTCAAAATTAATATCAATTTTTAGCTGAATGGTATCAAAAATTGATTCCTGTTGAGAAACAAAAAGAAGACGAAGAGGAGGACAAGAAATACAAAACTCCTCCTATCCTGCCTCCAGTAAAGACTATGCCTGTCATGCTTCCTGTTCAAGTGAAAGACCCCGGAACGCCAAAATCGGCTACAGGAACATCAACAACACCATCAAAAGCAGCTGATCCAACATCGCAAGCTCAACCGGAAACAACAACAGCCAACCCGATCGCCCAACAGGATGCATCGTCAATGGTCACGGAAGTTGGAGATGGAAAGGCAAAGGGAGGATCAAAGTTGAATCCGAAGAACTGGCTGTGGTGGTATTGGCTCATCATTGGCATTGTTGTGTTGGCTGTCGTCGCTGTCGTTGTCGTTGTTTGTTTATTTGCATTCAAATCAACCGACTCGACAAGTGCACCAATGGATCAATCGACACCAAGAAACATACCATCTCGTCCAACACCATCAAGACCAACCTGCACCACATCAGCATGTACTGCATATTCAACGGCATTGACGGACAGTATCAATAAAGCCACCCAACCATGCGACGATTTCCACGAATATGCGTGTGCAAAACACGATTATACAAAGGACAAGGTGTCGTTTATTGGTTCCGCTGAAGTCGAAGGTATTTCAAACACAATTATAATTTTATAAATATTTAATATTTCAGCATTGATGACTGATGCCCAGGCAACTAGCACAGGACTACCACAAGTCGCAAAAATGTTGTATGATGCGTGTAAGAGTGGAACTTTGGTTGGAAGGAAAATTGAAACTGCCAAAAATCTTGTCTATATGAGCACTAGTTTTTCACCAGAACGTATGATATTTTCAATCAATTTGATAAGAGTATGAACTCTTGCAGATTACGTGATGAAACTCGCCGAAGAAGGATACACCAACTTTGGTCACTTCAAACTTGACTTGGAAAGATTGATGGACCCGAACGAAATCAATCCAAAACCTGTGATAGTGATCCAGAAGCTGGATGGTTTCGAAACTACAGTGGTTAGTTTTTAACAATTGAAGGCCGCCTAAATAACGATTTCAGAAATTCGGTTACGAGGATATCGAAGGCTCCGAGATTCTCACACGTTTTGATTCGTTCGACAGTAGCGAGAACACACTGATACCATCAAATAACACGTTGATTCCACTGGCGGATATCACTGGTATTAACGAAGTCAAGAAGAATCTACTGACCAATGTGTTGACGGGTTGGTTCCCAGCTGCCACGTCTCAAGACGTCATGTTTGCAAATGTATGGACATACAAATACGAATATTGGACCAATGCACTTGATGCTAGTGTGAAACCCGAAGATAACAAACGAGGAAGAATCCTGTTCCATCACGCTATTGCCAAAAGAGAGCTTGAAAAGTCTTTCAAAACCACAGTATTCGATAATAAGAATTGTCATGCAGTGAGTGAATATTGTTGAACAAAGTTAGCCCAATTTTTACTTTTCAGCTTGTTGCTAAGACGGTTCCACAAGCGTTTGCCAAGTTCGACAACGGCAACGTTGACAAGAAGAAGGAAGAAAAGATCAAAGGAATGGCTGAGGAGTACAAGACGAAACAAGCTGAGATGCTGAAGAACTTCAATGTCGATGATACCACACGAACCACCTTGATTGCAAAAGTCGCGACGGTCAAGACTGTTGTTGGATTTCCCGAGGAATATGCAAAGAATCTGGCAGCCAGTTCATTAAAGATTGATGCATCGACAATGAGAGACATCTACGAAGCGTATCCGCAAATGAAGAAGTTCCAATTGCGCCAACACTTTGCTCATTTGGCTAAACCACAGGAGTACCCACCAGCCTTTTTCAACTTCTTGCCGCCAAGTACGATCCACAACATTGACACAACTACTCTGTGTAAGCTTTTCATGTCAAACATTATCAAACTTGAATACTTACAGACATCCATCCGCGCCTACTCGATGATCCATCATTAGATGAAGATTATCCATCGTATGTGGTGAATGGAGCAGTTGGTGTTGTGATTGGAAAAGCAATTGCTGATATTATCATACCTCATGCATCAACATCAGCCAACTACAAACAATCGGCACAGTGTTATGGAGAGGAAGGCAAGGATCGCCCTTATGGAAAAGCGACACGAGATGAATTGGTCGGAGACCACCTTGGCGTCATTTCATCATATAAAATGGCAAAGAAAGATGAATCTGCTCCACTTCTACCTGGATTCAAGTCGAACAACAACGACGATGTATTCTTTTTGGCGATGGCCCAGGTAATAATATCAAATCAATTAGTATTAACTATAATAAACTAATTACAGAGAATGTGTGCCACACCATTCGATGGATTCACCATTCGAAACGATGCCGACGAATTCAAGAAGGTCGGGAAGAAGCGAGTCAACACAATGGTGTCCAATATGCCGGAGTTCGCCACCACCTTCAATTGTCAAGTAGATGCACAAATGCACAAGGCACCAAAGTGCACCATGTATTAATTTTTAATTACCCTCTTGTACCATTTTTTCGTATTAAGTATTGTATTGTAGTTTTTTTAAATGTATTATTTTTTGTAGTTTTTCTAGTAGGATGTTTTTATTGTTTTTTAAAGTAATTTTATTGTAACTGTATTTTTTTCTATGTATTCGTTTGTTTTGTTTTGTAAATAGTCTCATTATTTATTAGAGATTGAAAGTCTATCAAGACTTAAAAGTGCAAACAATAATTTGCCAAATAAATTGTTTATGCACCTTAAAATGTCTTCCATTCTTTGATTTTCACATGATCAGCTCCTAATTCGGCTCCGCAGCTCATTGGAAGAAATTTGGTCTATCATGAAGTCTAGTCGTCTGCAATTCGAACTTTTTTAGCAGTGTGGTTGTTCTATGACAATATTGTTTGGTTCTATGCGAGGAATATATCCAATATATTCAAAATCTATGAGCTATACCACTTGAAGCCCTTGTAATCGGTATATCAACACTAATATTGTATCAGAACTACAACAATTCTTCGATCTACCATGGTGTCAGTCTAAGACACATGTATTACTGTAACCATTTATCGAAATGTATATATTCCTGAAAAGCAAAAGAATTCGAATTACAGAAGATCTAGAAGAAATCTAGAGGGAAATCCACATATTGGTGCACCATTACCACTCCCAGTTGAACATTGCTTCACCAACATTTGACATCGAATAACACTGAAAAAAGACACAATTGATAAAAAACTTATCAGGAAAACAAGTTTTATCATTATCTGATATTGATACTGATTTTTTGCACCCATGAATTTATTAATACAAAGCCTTATGCAAAAATGAGTGAAGAAAGGGAGACCAAGTTGATTCAAACTACTTCTTCGCTTCATAAGTGGCTTAAAACTCAAAATCTCGAGTTCTAATGTGGATTTTCGTGTTCCTCATGATAAAATATACCTTCTACACAAGTTTCATTGAAAACGAAAAAATTATTTTTCAGGTCATAATTTAGGTTTAGAAATTTCTCGTCCAGTCCCCGAAAATCGGGTTTTATCATGGAAATATCATTTATTCGTAGTTAAGATACATTTTGAAAAAGATTCAGCAAAAAACCCGACAAAAAATTTTTTTGGCCCAAAAAAAAGCAAAAAAAGCAATAGTATGGATAATTTTAGGCGAAAAAAATTTTGTGAAAATTTTTCGCGTTTTTTTCACTTAAATATTGTTTTTTTGACACAAAGGGGTGCGGAATCAAAAATCGGCCTGAAAAAATGCTCCGAACACCTTAAACCGGCCAATTTTCTAAATTATGAAACTATGAATTGGCTCTAACGTTGTTCGTGTAACATATATCATTTTGAAAGTATTTTTAATAGAATCAGCTCGATTTTTTATATCAGAATCGTTTTTGAACGATAAAAAATTCTCCCTTAGAAAAAATTCATATTTTCATAGAAAATTTTAAGGTAAAGTTTTTATTTATTCAAATATTTAAGCCTATCTTAGGTTTAGCTCACCGCAACGACGCTACGCCAATTCCGCTCCTCGCTCGCACTCATCGCCTCGTTTTTTTGCATTAAATTGGGTATATCTCGAGAATTACTCAACCAATTTTGTTGCTTTTTTCAAAATAATGATCGTCATGAAATTCTGCATCTTTCGAAACATTCCCCTCGGAAAATTCCGTCGCTAACACTACTTTCTACTCGATTTTCCGCTTCTCAAAACGCTGTTTCGGTCATTTTAAAGTTTTGAGATTCGAAAAAATAATATTTATGTTTTAGAAGGTACAGAATTCGACAGGAATCGATTTTTATAAAGCCATTTGTAAAATTCTCATTAGTTTTTCGAGAAAATCGTCAAGATATGCAACAGAAACCAGAAAAATTATTGTTTTCTTCGATTTCTTCGGCATTCGATGAAGACATAGGAGAAAGGAGCTCAAATGAGTTTAGCGAATGTTATTCACATTGTTATTGGCCATGAAGCTTACGAAAAGTTTCAGAATTGAGAGTTTTATAGCATTTTGAACCTCGAGAGTCGTTAGATAGACACTTTTCATAACTCGAAGAACTATCAACACACAATGTCGGAGTCAGCTTGCTCTTCAGTTAAAAAGCCGATAAAATAGAACTGATCACTTTTTAAAAAAGAAATATTCAGAAATACAGCCTATGAAAGTTTCAAAAAATTGATCCAAGCTTGTTGTAATTCTGTTTTGTTTCATATCTCGCTTCAAACTGGAAATCAAGACTTCTAGAATGTTTTTTTCGCAAATATTGCAAAAACATGAACAACAACAATTTATTACAATAAAACTACAAAATGGATGAAAAGTTACAGTGCAATAATGATAATAATAGGGAAATCGAGGTTCAGATGGGAAAAAACACTGGAATATAATGCATCAAATGGGAGGGGAGGTAAAGATGGAAATTTGGGGTGAATAAACTCGAAAGAACAAATTGTGAACAAAATATCAATGTGATTGGAATACTGTTCGGAGTTGTGTGCTTCAATAGAGACGCTTTTCGAATCTGAAAACATAATATTTTTTGAAAAGATCTTGATTTTCTAATAGAAATTTGGAAATCGAAACATCCCAAAAGCCATGTATTTTTTCTAATTGCAAATTTGGGAAAAAGGAGAATTCAAAAATAGAAGTGGTGCATCACATAGAAAATGTATACATATGGTCAACAAAAATACTTTGTTTGGATATTTATAGTGTGATGCTCACTTCACCTCTCTATTATGGCAACATTACACTCTTTTTTGACTATTAAAATAGGTAAATACAAATTCTCTCGAGCTTTGTTCAAATTTGGAAATTAGCCGAATAGACATTATGATTATCATTTTTAAAGAAATCAGAAACGTTACGAAAATAACTTACGAATGGATTGAATGAACACCGCCCCTTAAATCCAACATATTCTCTCTTGTTTTCCTTCGAATCTTCCTTCATTTGCTCCAAATCGTCGGTTCTTTCATTCCTCATCACATTTTCATCGATTTCAGCTGAAATGCACTCAATTTTGTTGAAGAATAAACCAATTTTAGACTCACTTTGACCTTTTCCTGTCAAATCTAGCTTATTTCACCTCCACCCTGCAGTTGTTGGCACATCTGGCATCGAATAACACTGGAAAAGACAATATTGATAATCACTAGTCAAAATATAATCAACTCACAAATGCTCGTACTTCAACTGCTTCGAAATTCCACTTGTTTTCTCGTTTTTCTTCGAATCTTCCTTCATTTGCTTCCAATCGTCGATTCTTTCTTTTCTGAACATCCTCATCACATTTTCATCGATTTAAGCTGGAATGCATCCAGTTTATTGAAAATATAACTTATTTTTTGCTTACCTTGACCTTTTCCTGTCAAATCTGATTTTCTTTGGCATTTTGATGCAAAATTGATGGTTGTTCGGTGTTGATTCGAGCACTTTCTGAAAATAAACAAGGTTTAGAACGTCAACGGAAATTTCGATGAGAATCTGAAAAGAGCGAAGACAATGAACAATTAGGAGAGACCAACGAAAGAAAAAGATTCTACCACAATATTTAGTGACTGAAGCGAGTTCAACGGAGTTTTCTAGCTTTTCAATGTGAAATGATAGCTACTGGAACAACTTGCAAGTTGATTTCTATCAAAAAAAATGTTGTCCGAAACAGAAAGTTGAGGAAGCAGGAACGCTGAATGCTGAAGTTGTCAAAACATACAGTTTTAATGTGATCAATATCTGATGTTTCAAGCTAAAAAACAATTAACCAAGAAAGACAAAGATTCATTTAATACTGGAAAAGCTATTTAAAATATATTGAACATGCTTTTGAATAGAATTTACATAGAGAAAAGTTTGTCGAAAAGAATGCCTTTTAAGATCGTAATTTAGGTGTTTTTGTGTTCAATATTCAAAATTTTCAGCTTAAAACGATATCAACTACAAAGAAAAGCTTTATCAACACCTGAATAAACTAATTTCATACATATTTAACAACATATGAGCTCTCTTTTACATAGAAAACAATTTTTAAAATGCGCTGCAAGCTTGTCATTCAAAAGGGCATTTTCGGGCATTGAAAAAGATCGAAATCCATCGAAACGTAATTGTCGGATATAAAACACATTAATCAAGACATAGGGAGACAATAAATCTATATAATATACAGAAAAGCAGGAAAAATGGCTGAAAATCTAAAACCCCGCGTCAACGCCTCGACGAGATGGTGGCCGTGGCCTAAGAAACTCCTCTGCCATTATAACGGGCGTTAGGTTTATCCGATCGCGATCGATCGCAAAAAGTTGACGTGAATCGACGTGGCTGACCTAAATACGTGTATTAGAACTCAACGAGTCGTCCAGATGTCAAATCAAATCAGTTCATTAAATAACTGTCATAGGATAGCTCACCCAAATCAATATTATGGGAATAGGATCGTGGATATTCGGAGATGAAAGGGAGAAAGGTATGTTAATTATTTTAATCGCTTTTCCTTGCTTCTACTGCTGTTAATGCTTGCTCATTAGCTTTCAAAAATTAGAAAAACTGAAAAACGTAGTAGTTTGACTTTTTTCCTGGGCCCGTTTTTGCTGCAAGCACTGAAATTGCATCATTCCTTGGGATGAGCTCACAATTTCGAAGAAAATTCATAGTTTCGGAACGAAAATTGTGCTGCCTGACTTTTTTGGGAAAAGAAAGAGGGATATTTTCTCTATTTTTCTATCAAAATCCTCTAGCCGAGCAATTTAGCGTTGAAAAAAATCCGATCAGCTATTTTTATGTGAAAGAATGAACGATAATACAAATTTATTTTCAGGAGGAGGAGAAGGAGGAGCGGCGAGAAGCCAGAGCCAATCTCCTGGTCCAGGAGCAAACAACAATTCACGTGTCGCCAACTCGAAGGCTGCCAATCCGAATGCTTCCAAGGCGAGTGCTGCCAATACGAATACTACCAATTCAAAAGTTGCCAACTCGAAAGCTGCTGCATCGCCGGCTGCTGCATCGCCCGCTGCCATTCCGAATGGTGTCAAGCCACCTGCTGCCGAGTCGATGGTGATGAAAACTGCAAAGAAGAAGCTCCAACCACGTAAGAATAAGGAAGTTTTGCGACATTCATATCAGTTTTGTTTTTAGATGAATGGGGGGAAGCGTCGGGCTTAACGCAGATGGAGAAATTGAAAAAACAAGACGAACATGAACGAAACGAGCGCGGCGAATTTGTAACTTGTCATCTAGTAATACTGGCAAATCCTGAGGATGAAGCAGGTCTCAGGCAACCAATTACTGAAGCGAAGGCGCCGGCGCCAGGAACACCAAAATCAGCTACAGGAACATCAAATATGACAACAACGCCATCAAAAGGAGCTGATTCAACATCACAAGCGCAACCGGAAACAACAACAGCCAACCCGATCGTCCAACAGGATGCATCGTCAATGGTCACGGAAGTTGGAGATGTGAAGGCAAAGAAGGGATCGAAGTTGAATCCAAAGAACTGGCTGTGGTGGTATTGGCTCATCATTGGCATTCTTGTATTGGCTGTCGTCGCTGTCATTGTCGTTGTTTGTTTTTTTGCATTCAAACAACCATCCGACTCGACAAGTGCACCAATGGATCAATCGACACCAAGAAACATACCATCTCGTCCAACACCATCCAGACCAATCTGCACCACATCAGCATGTACTGCATATTCAACTGCATTGACTGCCAGTATTAATAAAGCCATCAAACCATGCGACGATTTCCACGAATATGCGTGTGAAAAACACGATTATACGAAGGACAAGGTGTCGTTTATTGGTTCCGCTGAAGTCGGAGGTATTTCTAATACAGTTATTATTTTATAAATAACATTCCAGCATTGATGAATGATGCCCAGGCAACTAGCACAGGACTGCCACAAATCGCAAAAATGTTGTATGATGCTTGTGAGAAGGGGAGCTTGGTTGACAAGAAAATCAAAAATGCTGTATCGTTAGTGTCAGACAATGTGATCGGAGGCAATCCCAATGGTATCTCATTGGCTTTGAATGTTTGAATATACAAAATATATTCCAGGCACCGTGAAGAATCTCGCCGCAGCTGGATACACTAACTTTGGCCACTTCAGACTTGACTTGGAAAGATTGACGGACCCAAACGAAATCAATCCGAAAATGGTCCTTATCATTCAAAACCGTGCTAATTATGCCACAACTGAGCAATTCGGCTATGAAGATTTTGATCAACGGTTCGTCCAAAGTTATGATGCCTTCGATAGTAAAGAGGTGAGAACAGTGATGATTGATACAAACAATACAATGCATTTCAGAACATTCTCACACCATCAAATAACACGTTGGTTCCACTTTCCGATATCACTGGCATGAACGCCGTCAAGAGGATTCTTCTCAAAAATGTATTGGAGGGATGGTTTCCAGCTGGAACAACTGAAGAGTTCATGTTTGCAAATGTATGGACGTACAAATACGAGTATTGGACCAAGGCACTTGATGCTAGTGTGGACACCAGTGATGCTTACACCAAGAAGAAAATGAACAATTTCCACGTTTTCTTTGCCGAGAAAGAGCTTGAACGGTCTTTGCGAAGTATTGTTTCGACACCCAAGGAATGTTCCAAGCTTGTTGCGAGTATGATCCCACAAGCGTTTGTCAATTTCCACAAAATCGACAAGAAGAAGGAAGACAAGATCAAAGGAATGGCTGAGGAGTACAAGGCAAAACAAGTTGGAATGCTGACGAAGCTCAATGTCGATGATACCACACGGACCACCTTTACTGATAAAGTCACAAACATCAGGATTGTTGTTGGATGGCCTGAAAAATATGCAACAAATTTGGCTGATGGCAGCTCCCCAATGATCGATGTCTCGAAGATGGCCGACATCTACGAAGCTTATCCGCAAGTCAAGAAGCTCCAAGTGCGCCAGCATTTTGCTTATTTGGCCAAACCACAGGAATATGCTCCAGCGTTTTTGAGCGTTCTACCGCCAAGTACGATCTACAACAGTGATGCAAGTACCTTGTGTAAGCTTTTGTTATTGAAAATCATCAAACATGAATACTTACAGACATCCATCCACGCCTTCTCGATGATCCATCTTTATATGAAGATTATCCGTCGTATGTGGTGAATGGAGCAGTTGGTGTTGTGATTGGAAAAGCATTTGCTGATATTATCATTCATCATGCATCAACAACAGCCAACTACAAACAATCGGCACAGTGTTATGGAGAGGAAGGCAAGGAACGCCCTTATGGAAAATCGACACGAGATGAATTGGTTGGAGACCACCTTGGCGTCATTTCATCATATAAGATGGCAAAGAAAGATGAAGCTGCTCCACTTCTACCTGGATTCAAGTCGAAGAACAACGACGATGTATTCTTCTTGGCGATGGCTCAGGTAATATCAAATCAATTGATATCAGTTATAATATAATCATTACAGAGAATGTGTGCCACACCATTCGATGGATTCACCATTCGAAACGATGCCGACGAATTCAAGAAGGTCGGGAAGAAGCGAGTCAACACAATGGTGTCCAATATGCCGGAGTTCGCCACCACCTTCAATTGCAAACCAGCTGCACAAATGCACAAGACACCAAAGTGCACCATGTATTAAAATAAATTTTTAATTATTCTTTTGTAGCATTTTCCGTATTAACTATTTTATCGTAGTTTTCTTTAAATGCATTAGTTTTTGTAGTTCTTGTAATACAAAGTTCTTTTATAGTAACTATTTTTTCTATGTATTCGTTTGTTTTTGTTTCTTTGTAAATAGCCTCACAATATACTCGCGATTGAAAGTCTATCAAGACTTAAAAATGCAAACAATAGTTTGCAAAATAAATTGTTAATGCACCTTAAAATCTTTGCCATTCTTTGCTTTTCACATGTTCAGCTTCCACTTCGGATCATTCGAAGAAATTTTGATCTGTTTGCCTATCTTATGAATCATAATCGATTCTATGGGAGTATATGGCTAGAAAATTGAAGATCTACATACAGCAGCTTCAAGAGAATCGGTAAATAGATAAACTTTATATGGTACTTGAACTACTGTAATACTGTGTTCTACAATAGTTTTTATAACAAAGTATTGTAATGATAGTTTATTGATTCAAACAAAAATGATACAAAGAGATAATTTATATGATTGTACATGAAAAAGAAGTGGAATTACAGGTGTAATAGGGGAAATCGAGTTGAAAAGAGGATGGAGAATGGCAATAACTTAGGAAAATTTTTAGTTTTTTGCTGTTCGGTGATTGTTTTACCAAAATCTAACACAGAATAACACTGAAAATAGTAAATTGTCATGATTTTCATTCAAAATTTTTTTAATTCAAAGTAATAACATCTTCGGTTCATTTCGGTATGAAAAGTGCTGATTTGAGGGAGAGAAAGAGGAAAGCGGAAATGAATAGAAACAAAGCAAACAGAACGAGTTGGTCAGTTATTGTGTTGCAAATAGTGCGACATGACTAACACCAGGTGGTGGTCACATCTCACCTCACACCATGGTGAACCAACCTTGTCCTGCCTCTATTCCGATTTGAATCTTTATCTACACGAGAAATATGTCGTTTTCGAAAAAGTTTTTCCTTCCTTCTGTCCAACAATGTCCTCCCATTTCGTCATTTTTTTTTCGAATGGTGTTGCTCAATTTGTTATGATTTTTGTCAAGAACTGAAACGATTTTCAAAAAAGTAGAATCAAAAGTGGAATACCTTGATATAGAGCTACAGTACTCATTTTTTTGATCTACCTAAAATTTCAGAAAAAGTTGAATCTAATCATTGAAAAATGAAGACATTCATTTCGAATATATTCGAAAATCCAACTATTTCCCTTTTTCCCAAATTCCCCATTTGGGAGTCACTACTTTTTTATACCAACTACAATATTCTGATCAGTATCCTCTTATATGCTCCATTATTGTTATTACGTCTTTGTATTGATATTTGTCCATGGTATATCAACAAATATCCTTTCACCCCACTGTCTGATATCCTCTCTGATATCCTCACTTATCATATCTCTTATATGCTCCCTTATCACCTCTCTGATATCCTCCAAGGACAAGGATTGTAAGACGTCGGAGGTGGAAGAACAAGGATCACATGAATCGGGAAAATATAATTCGATATAGGGATATTCATCTTTTTCTGTATCATCTTTTCTCGCCATGGGAAACGAGGCAGTATATATGCATAAGACATTATTATACTTTTCGTATTCCTTCTCTCTTACATCGATCAAGGGCATATCCTTCAACTTTTATAGTCTTATTTTTTCATATTCCAAGATATTCCTATAATCCATAAAACTACAGTAACCCTGTATATTCCATTCATTTATTTTCCCAATCACTTCCGGTCATTTATTGGGAAATATGAGCAAACATTATGTAACTTATTGACATAAAATTCTTTTGATGAGGTACAGTATTCTATTCTTAGGTACAGTACTCTCCTCCGAAGGTACAGTACCCCTATTCTATGCTACAGTATACCCCCACTATTTCATTCCTTCTGATCTACCTAATCCTAATATTGACAGGCTACCAGAATCTAAACCTATTCCTAAAAAAACAATTGTTCTTATTTCGAATATATTCGAAACCACCTGCCTCTCTACACACTCCCAACACGCACTTTTTTATACCATTTCCCTCAAGGGGTGTCACTATTTCATTGTCTTTGACCAGTCACAAAAAAAACACCGCCTCGTATTTCATCATATCAATAATAAATTGAACGTTTCGAAACATTTCGAAATGACCACTTATCTAAATGTAGCACTCTTGATCTAGATTGGTTGCAAATATGCTCCATTAACAATCAGATGTCCTTGATTGTTTGATTGGTTCAAATGCGCCCATTGATAGTCTGATCCTCTTGATCTAGATCGGTGCAAGAGTGCTCCATTGATAATTTGACCTGTCTGCCTCTCTACCCTCTCTCTCCCTCTCTCTTTCTATGCATAATTAGTCATCACATATGTTATAGGATGACTCATTCACCTCATTCATTCAACACCATCTGTGGTGACACTCGTCGGTCCGTCAGTTTTTGCTCTTTCATGTTTTTATGACTGAATTGAGTTTGTGTTACGATTTGGTTTACGGTAGACATCTTCCATATACCAGGGTTGATCATCATTCAAGTATATTTCTGAATTCTATACTCTCAAAATCCCCGAAAAATTGTGGAACTACAGTAACCCTACCTCCTTTACCGTTGCTTCACTTCATAATCCTACATTCCAAGCACATTGTGTTTTTGATCTGCCATACCTTTTCTCTAGCTGTCGAATTTTTCTCCAAGCCATTTTCCCTATAACAATGCCTTTTTTTGATATTGGGTTACGGTAGATCAGAACACTTTTGATCTACCATAACTTCACTAGATTCAAGAATTTCATACATGGCTTTTATATTCCATCAAGGTTTTGATAATAGTAAGACTACAGTAACCCTATCTCCTCATACAGTACTATCATAATATCGAATCCAAAAGCCATCTACCGTACCACCTCCATAATTTTCTCTACCTAGAACACCATCATCTGTAAATCAATCAACATCCTATCTAAGTGTAAAACTCTCAATCTTGATAGACAGGTGTTGGTGTCATCACCTGTCTTGGTGCACCACACACCATCTTGTTTTTCACCACGTCGTTTTGACCTTTTCTTTTTTGTTTGCGTAACTTGTGGTGACGTATACACCCTTTGTATCACGGTATCCTTATCACTTCTTATCATTGATATTTTCAGAACATACTAACTTCAAAATCATCGAAAATGAACGGAAGCTACAGAAGAAACAACTCTGATAACAGACAATCAGTACGAAGATATGATAATAATAAGAAGCAATCATATCAGAGAAGGAATGATAACGGTTATCAGGGTGATAACAATTATAGAAGAGCCGAGGAATCATTCAATGATAGAAGAGATAATTATCACCATGGTGATAACAGAAGATATCAAGATAATTATCACTACTCATCTGATAGCAATAGATGTGATAGTTATCATTCAAGAGATAATTATGATAATCAGGTTGATAATAGAGGATATCAGGATAGATACACAAGTGATAATGATAGTTATCAATCAAGAGGAAGTTACGGTAGATCAAACGATTGGTCTCCTAGACGGTATGAAAGTAGATCAGACGAGGATTACGGTAGCGGCCGAAGATCGCCTGTTAGATCAAATGATGGCTCTCCACGTAGATATGAAGGTAGATCAAACCAGGAGGATTACGGTAGGGACCAGAGATCCAATGGTAGATCAAACGATGAAAACAATAGCGATGATAGAAGCTACCATGACAATCATGGTAGATCAAATGAGGAGTACGGTAGTGTAAATAGAATCCATCACGAATCTGAAGGTAGATCAAACGATGAGAAGGAGTACGGTAGATACAGAAGACATGGTAGATCAACTGAATACTACGGTAGAAAAAGTAGAAGATACCAAGAATCATGCGACGAGTACGATAGTGATGGTGAATCAATCGAATATCGGGATGATGATAGAAGAATGAGACGAGATGGAGATAAACCTAAGAGGACTAGGGCGATACTTCGATATGGTGATCCGGCGGATTATCGAGCAGATGTTGAAGGGTAACTTCGCTCCATTGTACTTTTTCTAAACCTAAAATTTCTAGAGATGAGTGGGTGGCGAGAATGCAAAAAGAAGAAGAAGAAACTGGAAAACCATTCGATTTGGAGATCGAGTACGATGAGAAGGAAGAAATTGAGAAGTTACGAGAGAACTTGGATGTTGTAAGTTTGTACTAGATGGAGCTAAACCTAAATGTTTGATTTTGCAGATCACGAAAATTTTTGTTGATACACAACGAAAACCGCTGAGATGTAATCCTCTTGGATATTCGTTTAAGGATCGTGAAGGACAATGGTGATAAAAATGACATATTTCCAAATTCTAAATCTTTTTTTAAACCTAATAAATCAATTATAAAGGTCAAATATGATATGATATCAAGCAAAAAGTTTCAATTTGGAGCAGGACCATCTGAGCCTACAGTAATCCTCATCTGATCTACCATGCTTCTCATGGTATCTTCTATTACCGCTACCGTAGTCTTGATTTGACCTACCGTACTCCCCTCATCTGATCTACCTCCATCACTTTTTGGAAACCGATAGTTTGATCTACCGTAGATTCCTTTTTACTGTACCAAAATATACTGTAGATTACAGTAGTAAGGGTTGGTAGATCAAAATTAAAATTTTTACTGGATTTTCTGGTTATTTGTTGGGTATCTATAATATCAGGTGCATTCTTGCTCAAAGTCATTATCGTTTGTTATCAGTTATCTCTAAGTAAAATCAGTATCAGTAAAAAGTATCATAACTTATATCAAGCTCCAAAAACCATATCTTATCACTTCAATCATCTGTAGATTGTAGATTTAAACGAAAAACATGCTGAAAGTAATATCAAATTGATATGTTTGTGTCATACTTGGAATATTTCAGCAATATTTGACAAAGTGAAGTTATAGATAGATTGGTATAATTTTGCACAGGTACTTGCTACTGACGAGACTCGGTACCTAATGTCGTCTAGTTTAGAGTCGAAACGACATGCGCTTCACTTCTCTTCTCCCTTCTTATTACTACAATTTCTTCATTTTCACAATTTTCTAACTTTATTCTTCTTCTCATATATATACATATATTCTATATACCTATATATCTATATATACTATATACTATATTCTATATATATCTAACTTCTATATATATGCTAGAATGTATGGATTATCATAAAAATATAATTTTGAAGTATCTAGGATAGTTTTATGATCGACATACTCGGGAGAACCTTGCAACTTCATAATTTCAAAACATAATGAATACTCCCAAATTTGTTAATTTTTGGATCAAGCGATTCCATATATAGTCAAAATATCACATTAAATTCATATCAAGCAATTTTTTTGCGATAAATTGGACATATTGGATATGATATCAGAGATTCCCATTAAAATTTGGAAATAAGTTGTGTTTGTTAATTTTTCAAACCATTTTGAAACTTTTTATTGAATGTTCGTAGTATCAGTTTGGAAAGTTATAACAAAATAAAAGTTACCATATTTCCTCGAATAGAGAGCAAACGTTGCCGGAGAATGATCATATCTCGGAATCTAGAAAATATATGAAAAAGTTGTCAACTGCAAAAATGTAGATCATAACTTTCTCTACAAGTTTGCTATTGACAACTTTTTGATAGCTCTGCTAGATTTCGAGATATTATCATTCTCCGGCAGCGTTTACATTGATAGAGCGGCACTACAAACGCTACCGGAGAATGACCATATCTAGGAATCCAGGATAGTTATCAAAAAGTTGTCAACTGCAAATATGTAGAGAAAGTTTTGATCTACAAATTTGCAGTTGACTACTTTTTGATACCTATCCTGGATTCCGAGATATAGTCATTCTTTGCAGTGCACCTATATCAGAGGCAATACAGTATGTATATTCCTCCCCCATAAAATATTCCACAAAACATCTTCGAAGTTTCTATTCCCCACATTTCTCTCCTTGCAAAAAAAAACCAACCTTATTCTTCTAATTCCATTGTTTTCCCCTCCCAAATCGAACATGTGTCGATCGGTCGATAATCCCCGTCCTTCGTCGTTTTCCATTGGCTTCCGTCCATCAGGGCTTCGGACGCAAAAATGCTCCTTCTCCGTATTTGCGTTTGCCAAACAATAAATGACCGGTCCGGTCGCCGAGCTACGAAATAGTGTGCAAATATGGGGAGGGTGGGTATAGAAATGAGCAAAAAAAGTGTAGACGAAGAATTTAGTGTGTGTGTGTGTATATACCGAAACTTTCCCATCTTGCACTCCTTGATCCGATCCTTCTCGGAGCCCCCAGCCAATAATTATCGATTTTCTTATCAACATGGGTGGTCCGTTTTTGTTGCATAAAGTTTAGATCGTGTCATCCCCCCGAAATAAAACCTATCAAATATTTGTTGAAATTCAAAACTTTGCGGTTCTCCTCACCACGAATTGTCCGCCGACTCATCCTACTAATTTGTGGGAGCCACTTTTTCTTATTTGGGCGATTTTCACAGTTTCTTTAGGTTTAGCTCCAGTCACTTATCTAACATGATTTGGATTACTGTAGCATACTGTAATAGTAAACTTTGAGAATTTCCAAAATTTTGGTTTTTTTCATTTCAGAATCCTCTTTTTTTTGAGCTAAGAAAATTGAAAATTTTTATTTTATAGGAATATCTACAGTAAGAATCTGATTACTGTAGTGTACTGTAGAAACCTAGGTTACTGTAGTTTAATGTAGCAAAGTGAACTGAAGCAGTGTCTTTAGTGATCTGGATTACTGTAGCAGTCGGCCTTACTGTAGTCTGGTCAGTTACTGTAGTTACTGTAGTCTACTGTAGGAATCTGGATTACTGTAGTGTACTGTAGAAATTCAAGTTACTGTGGCATACTGTAAGTGAGAAATCTTTCGTTTCTTTTACAAATCACTATGTGCTCCTTTAATACAGTATACCAAAATATAACTGTTCAAATCGGTATACTGTATTAAAGGTGCATACCTCAAAACGTGTTTCGCTAGTTCTACAGATGTTTTTTGACATTTTTCTGATACCAAAGATTGTTCTATTGAAACTATTGAGTATGCTACAGTACACTACAGTATCCCTCCCCCCCCATTATTTCAAGGTACTGTAGATAGTAACTGATATTGTAATACTGTGGAATACTGTAGCAATCTTTGTGAATCCAAAAACCTAGTTTTTCCCAATTTTTTTTGTAACTTGCCTCGTCTAAGTTTCGATATATTTTCAAAAAATTATGTCACTATGACCATACTTATCTAACTAGAAATGACTAAGCCTAATATCAATCTATCTACCAATTATCACTTATCCGTATATACCCTATCATTGTTCATCACTTCCCAATTTATGCCATAAATCACTCTCCCCTTCTCCTCCCACTTGATATTTCGAACTTCCTCGATCCATAAAATTCAAATAAAAAACAAACAAATCCTCCCCACATTTCATGTTTTCCCCTCAATTTGTGACACTTTTTCCTGTTTCTATTTCATAATAAGTGTCAAACCGTAAAGATACGAAATGAATGGGGGGGGGGGCGGAGCCAAATTGTGCCTGGTGGCTCGCGACGACGCGAGCCATCCGGTCTTTCGAGTGCCTGATGGGCGAAACCTGACCGATTTTCACGCATGACGTAGTGGCACACAGTAGGTACTTTGCAATCATGCCAATACGTATTAGTTAGGGTTTTGTGTGTATCCTCATTTTTGTCATTTACTGAATCATCATGTTGCCTATTGTTATGTAATGCATTGTTTGTTTATTTCACAACATCATTGGAATTCTTGCTTTTCGCTCATTTTTTCGAAAACTTCCTTTCATATCATAGGCTTAATTCTTTTCAATTCCTAGGTTTAGCTCCTTCTAGTCTTTAGGTTAGGCTCCTTCCATATTCTTAGGCTTAGCTTTTTCCAATTCTGAGGTTAAACTCCTTCCACTTCTTAGGTTTGGTTCCTTCCAATTTTGAGGTTTAGCTCCTTCCAAATTCTTAGGTTAAACTCCTTTCACTTATTAGGTTTAGTTGCTCCTAATCCTTAGGTTTAGCTCCTTCCTATTCGAAAGTAAGGATTCTGACATTGTTTTTCATGCTGATTCCAATTTCAGTGCCGAATTTTCCGGAAAAATTCAGAAGATCTGAAATATCAGGTCTAATCTGACTCTACTCACATTTTCGTAGATAGGGATGATCATGATATTATTCTTTCCTACTATAAGTTCAATGGCCAAAAAATACCATAATTGATTCCTCATGCAACGTTTTTGATACATGCACCTTTGATACAGTATGCAACTTTTTTTGTTAGTGGTAAGATTACTGTATTAAAGGCGCATGATGCCTTGATTCGTATAAACCCACTTATAGTCCTATATTGCAGTGAAAATTATTTTTCTATCTAGAAAATATATGAGGCATGAGATCCAAAATCTTCTCAAATTGAGAAACTTTTTGTGATACGCACCTTTGATACAGTAGGAAAGTTTCAGACTACTGTATCAAAGGCACATGGTTCTTTGATTCATATGATACTGATAACATATATTTCAATTTTTTTCATTTCTTGATTTGCTCAATATTCCTTACCAATATATCAGCTGATCAGTACCCTATATACCGTATCTGAAAACTACAATATACATCCCTCTAATCCACCCTATCATCCATATCTGACCATTGTGCTCTATATCACTTCCTCTCTCGCCATATCAACCCCTATCCACACTCCTTATTTATTTGATTAGAGGATATATATCGAGACCATATTTCTCTTGAGATAGAACTCTTCACACATTTCGTCGATCGTTTTATTTTTGATACGGATATCAACCCTATTTTGTATCGCTTTTTCAAAAGTCACATAACCTTCAATTTTTGTATCTACCTAACTTTTTTGATTCAATAAAATTCATGATTCACAAGACATTTCCAGAACCCGCCAACCTGTATGAATGAATGTTTTTGTTGATCATTCTACTGGCTAGCTACAACTCGATAGCAACATCGTCGTCGTCGATACTCGTCGATTTCAGTAGTCATGCTATTCAACCGGCACCACAGGCGTATCTTATTGAATACTCACCGCCTGTTGGTTATCCGCCATCTGGGTCCGCTGTTGAAGGGTTAGTTTTATGAATTTATAGTAGATGTGTGATAGTTGAAATTGTTATATGATCATTTCATGAAAAGTTCATAACTTTCATAAAACTCGAAACATCAAAACTTTTAAAATCATAATTATCAGAATCTAACTTTATAAAATAGCTTGAAATTCTGAAAATAATTTATCGGAATAAGGCAAAATTTAATTTTTTTTTGTTGATATATGTGATCTTCTACAGTATATTTTTCCTATCTAACTATCAGCTGAAAAGAGCCAAATCTAGCGAGAAGTTTGAGCAATATAAAATTCATATTTTTCAAAATATTTACTCTAGTTGTGACCAAAAAACCATTTTCCGTTGAAAAAGTTTTTCAAGTACGAAAAATGCAAAACGCGAATTTTTGAAGCTCTGCCGCTTTTTCCAGTGATAAAATTTGTGCATCTGGTTCTTTTTGAGCCCTTCGAGCTCGAGTTCTGCGATTTTCATCCTCACAAAAAAGTTTCAAATGAAAATTGAGAGGGTTGAAGTAACAAAAAATTCGATCACTCCCAAAATAGTGAACTGATAGTAGGTCAAATTTTTAGAAGTATGCTACTTTTTAGTCAAGTCACTTTTTGTCAAAACTTGATATTTTTGAATATACCGATTCACTAAGAATATATCGATGCAACTGTCATAACTTCCAAAGTTTTATCCGTATCAGTATTCGTATCAATGCAAAACCAGATTATCAGCTATTTTCCAAGGAATACTTTTACTCCATCCGAATTTTAACTATCAAAACAACAAAAAAAACCAACGAACTTTTACTGATACAGTAATACAGTAGTGATACAGTATCAGATTTTTTTTTGATATCTGTCATATTGATAACGATGTATCACTGTTGATAATAGTCTCAATCCATCAAAAAAATCAAATATTTCCAGCACCACCCTGCACTCGCTCATCAATGGCACCATCTCCGCCACCGAGTACACCATCTCAGTCAGTGCCATACTAATGGATGGTACTCGCAAGTCAATCGGCGCCGATTTGTCCGTCTTCAGTAGTAAGTTGCTTTCTTTGCTCGATTAAGCAATGTTTGAATAGTGGAGGGAAAGGTGCAAAAAAAAGGGTCGTGTTGTTCTCGGTCAAGCTAACCGGATTACACACATTTGTAGTGAAAGGTGAAAAGAAACACAACACAAAACGGAATCGGATTGGGTGGTGGAATGGGACACAATAAACAAACATGAGCTACCCCGAATAGGTGCCAACTTAATTGAGGGGTTGGGGGGAAAGTTACATGGTGCATCGATAGAAAGTGATAAAAGCCACACTGCGAACGCTGCCGAAAAATGACAATATCTCAAAATCTAGAAGAGTTACAAAAAAGTGGTCAACTGCAAAATTGTAGATCATTATTTTTTCTATCAGCTTGCTGTTGACAACTTTTTGATAACTGTGCTAAATTCCGAGATATGATCATTTTCCGGCAGCATTGTGTGTTGAGCATGGTGCATCGGCAAAATATCTCAGTTGAGTTGACTTATTTTGAGCTCAAATATTTGAAGAATAATAGGCGGTTGAATGACTTAACATGGTGCATCGATTTAGTAACTCAATAATTCCCCTTTGAGCATCAAGCTGAAAAATGTTACAAAAATGCACCATGAAGCTTCCAAGTAGCCTGGATCATCGACAGAATATTTCGATCCCGATAGAAAAAACAGGGATGCTCATTTCAACTTTAGTCTGAAAAATTATGTGAAATTGCTCTTCGAGCTCACCGAGCACGAATCAACCAAAAAATCGTGTTTGTTGCAATTTATACCATAAATCTAGAAAAAAACCTTTGATTTTCATTTAAAAAAGTTTTTGAAACAGTTAAAATATTCACCTATCGAAACCCATATTTGCATGATTGGTTCATTATATTTAGGTTAAGTTCCAGCTCTCTGGATATTAGTATCTTGTAATAATGTCACCAAAAACTTTAAAATGCACTATTATCATTCTCATACAAACTGGTTCTCATATCCCTGTTTGTCCCTTTAATACAGTAGCCCAACTGTTTTCAAAGGTGCACACCTCATCCTCAAAATCCACATTTCCAGGTCCCGACGCCCCAACACTCGACTCAATCGAAACCACCGAGCATGAAGCAACAATATCATATTTCCCACCTCAAGGTCAAAACATCACATTCCATATTGAATATTATCCCGAGGAGCATAAAGAGTATTCCAATGCGATCGACACAAAAGCTGCGTTGGTACGGTTGAGAGGTCTGGATTCTGGCACAACATTCCGACTAAAGATACGATCGGCGTATCAAGGTGTTTATTCGCAAGAGTCGATTGATACCACGTTTGTTACTCAGGGAACAGGTTTGAATAATTTTTTTGAATTTTTTTGAAAATCTGAAAATCTGAAATTCCAGCCAACTATGACTATTCCTCCTCCTCGGCTGAAACCTATAGTGTCCGAACTTTACCACCAAATCTGAACTTCGAGTTGACACCAACTACAACTGAAATGACATCATCATATGAATATTCGAAGGAAACCGAGGAAGAAACTACAGTAACCACTAGCTTGGCTACAGTAACCACCACCACGGAGGACAGTACTACAGTATCTACTACCGTACCACCTACCGTAACCACTACTGTGGCTAAGGCAACTACTGTAGCAAAGACGACAACGGTGAAAGTGAAGGCAGCGCCGGTTGAGGTGAACTCGGGCGATTTGAGTGGTGATCATCCGACAGAGGTATGGGTTACTGTAGAGGGATTACTGTAGATATATTACTATAGATGGATTACTGTAGATAGATTACTGTAAATAGAATACTGTAGATGTGTTACTGTAGATGGAATACTGCAGAAGGACTACTCTTGGTATATTACTCTAGAGAGATTACGGTAGTTATATTACTGTGAAGGAATTACTGTAGAAATATTACTGTAGAAGGATTACTGTAGATGGATTACTATAAAAGTAGTACTGTAGAGGGATTACGGTAGAGGAATTATGGTAGATATATTACTGTAGAGAGATTACTGTAGGTATAATACTGTAGATATATTACTGTAGATGGATAGATGGATTACTGTAGATATAATACTGTTGAGCGGCTACTGTGGATATATTGCTATGGATATATAACTACAGAAGGATTACTGTAGAGGGATTACTGTAGATACAGTAGCTTATTGTAATATTTTCAGAACTCCAACGCCCTAATCGACTACACTGATATGGTATCTGAGTACGGTGAGCCATCTGATATCCCAATATCCGATGAAAACAACATGCTCCGCCTTGATTGGGACGCACCGGACAACGCAAATTGTGAAGCATTCTTTGTCAACTACACCATTCTAACACTCTCCAAACCCAAATCGTTCTCGTTGGCAACATCCGATCAGTATGCGACAATCAAAATGTTCCCCGAACATACGCTGGATTTGAGAGTGTTTTGTATGTTGGCTGGATCGTTGTCAAAGACTTGGTGGGCACATCGGATCGCTAATTTGGCTAGTGAGTTGCGTTTGATGATTTGAAGAAAATTTGAAACATTTTTTGGTATGGTACTTTTTAATCATGGGTAGATTTGGAAAATAGGTTTAGCTCCATCTTCTTAGGTTTAGCTCCATCTTCGTGGGTTTACCTCATACTTTTGATGTTTACCGACTAAACCTAAATAAGGATAGTAGAATGAACTTCAAAAAAAGTTGGTTGAAATTTTTGGAAAAGTGATAATGACATACTATTATCATTGATAACTCGAACAACTTTTTGAAAATAGGGAACTTTTGAAACTTTGATAAATTTCGGTGAGCAAGTTCATTTACATATATTTACTGGAAAAAATTCTGATACTCGAAAAGTTCTACTGTAATTACAGTAAACCAGATGGAGGTAAACCTAAATCTACTAAACTTCCATAGTATCAGTTGAAAATTTTTGTTATAACAACTGATAACTATCAAAATATGGTTCTTTTGAATCATTGGTAGATTTGGAAAAGAGGTTTAGCTCCATCTTCATAGGTTTACTTCCATTCTCAGAGGTTTAGCTCCACCTTCTTAGGTTTAGCTCCATCTTCTTAGGTTTAGCTCCATCTTCATAGGCTTACCTCCATCTTCTTAGGTTTAGTTCCATCTTCTCACTTTTCTCCACAAATATAGTTCAATATCAATCGATTTTGAAATCCATACTAAATATTCAAGTGTTATAGAAATAGAATTTACAAAGAAAACGATTACTGTACCTACAGTACCTCATATCTTCAGCTCAATCACATGATATTTTTCAGAACCAAAACCAATCGAGAACCTTCGTGTCGGTGAAGTCGTCACCGACGATTTCTACCTAGCATCCATCAAATTAGACTGGGATTGGCCGGTATTCCATGATTTCGAGTTCTACAAAATCGTGATAACCTATGGCTTGAAAGGCGTGACACAAGATCTCGAAATCACCTCAAAAGACCAACCACGAGTGTTAGAGAAGCTTGATCCGAGTCAAAAATACATGATATCCGTCAAAAACGCCTCGATCGAGTTATACCTCGCCTCGAAACCAGTGACATTGGAACAAGTCACTGCTCCGATCATCTCATCTACAGTATACCCTGGTCAAATATCCTCGTTTTCAATCAATATCAATTTCGGTGATTCGGATCCGGAACAGGGTCGATTCGATCATTATTTGTTGACGTTCAGCGGGAATAATAAGAATATTTCGAAGAAGGTTGAGATGAATCAGGAGTGAGTTTAGGTTTAGTGAAGGAAAAAAAAATATTTTTTTCAGAAAATCGTTCACATTCACCAAACTGATTCCTGGAAAAACCTATCAATTTTCGGTGTATACGGTTTACAAAGGTGTGAAGAGTCGACCGGTATCGGCGGATGTTACAACATGTAAGTACTGTATCTACGTTTAGGAGTACTGTACCCGATAAGCTACAGTACTTTTGATCTACTTTGTAAGATTACTGTACCTTTTTAAAACTATTACTGTGCCCGTGACGTTACAGTACCTTTGATCTACGCTTAGGACTACTGTACTCGATAAGCTACAGTACTTTTGAGTACAGTTTAAGACTATTGTACCCTTAATTTTGTACTCTTACTGTACCCGTATACCTACAGTACTTTTGATATATTTCAATGGGTTACTGTATCCTTAATTTTGTAGTGTTACTGTGCTCATAAAGCTACAATAATTTTGATCTACTATATAGGATTACTGTGTCCCTCAATCTACAGTACTTGTTATCTACCTTAGAGGATTACTGTATCTTTAATTTTGTAGCAATACTGTACTCATAAACCTACAGTACCCAAAATTATACTGTATCAACTTTCTGGTATTTTTGTACTCATAAAATAGCGGCTTTTTTATCTACTTTGTAGGATTACTGTACCCTAGTACAGTACCCACAAAAGCTACAGTACTTTTGATTTAAATTTTCAGATCCCCTGAAAGTCAACCAACTCTTCCCAGTAGTGGGCAAGGACTATGTCATCCTATATTGGGATATCGAAAATTTCGCCGATTCAGATTGCCGGTTCCGTGTCAGGTACCCTCCTTTAACGTATCAATATGTCAAATATCCATGTTTCAGTTACAACGCAGACGACATACCTACAGTATCTGTCGAGCTTAAAGGCGCATCCCGCCATCGATTCTCGGCACTTCAATCGGAGGTGTACTACACGTTTACTATCACTGTAATCATGGGAATCGGCGCAGCTGCGGCTGAATCCGAGTCGGAGATGATTACGGTGGCGATACCAAAGGGTCGAATGGTACCGATGATACAACGACAAGGAAGTCGAGAACTGGTGGTGGGATTTGATAACGATTTATCAGTGTTTTCATTGTTGAATGGATCACCGGATAATTTTGCTGTGATTGTGTCGGATGATACTTCGGTGAGTTGGTAGATCTACTACAATAGAAGGATTACTGTAATTATACTACAATAGAAGGATTACTGTAAATACTACAATAGAAGGAATACTGTAAATATACTACAATAGAAGGATTACTGTAAATACTACAATAGAAGGAATACTGTAGATATACTACAATAGAAGGAATACTGTAGATATACTACAATAGAAGGAACACTGTAAAAGGATTATTATAGATGGATTACTGTAGAATTTGCAAAGCTGATATTGCGCTACAGTACCTGGAAAATCGAAAAATGCACTGAAATAAAAAAAAATGTTTAAAATCATACTGTAGCAAAAGTTTCGGCTGTGCGTTTTTAAGCTTTGGAGTGGTATGAAAGCTATGATTATCAACTGATCTGGGGTCTCAAGGGGAAGAGTCAATAAAACATTATGCACATTTGAGTATATACGATGATACCGTAGTTTTAAACATGTTTTTCGCTATGAGGCGAAAAATTTGAGATTGATGATATTTATCATATTTTTGAACTTTTTTCGATTCACAATTGTCTGAACGAGTACATAAGAGTCCCGATAATTCATTATATCCACTTCACAATATATTCAAATTTCATGATATTTTGAAACCGATATTATTTTTTGGATATCCTAATGTTCCTATATTTGCAGCTAAACGATGACAACTACGAGCTGAAATCATGGTTCGAAGTGAAGGATGAGTCGACATGGGGTAGCTACAGGTAGGTGTACTGTAGAGTGTATACACAGTATATAGAGTTTATACACAGTATATATAGTTTATACACAATATATATTACTTTTCCTGCTCAAAAATTCAATTAAGAAAAGAAAGAGTCTGGTTCAGTGCCACGACTGAGTATCAAATGCTATTTCACTGCGTATCTTCTACCACTATTACATTTGATACTCAGTGTTGATTCTTGCTGATATCCATGAACAGGTTCTCTGATATTATTAAAAAGTTTAGTAAAAAGTGTGTCAGGTTTGCCAAAAACCATGCTGCAAGCTTGCAAAAGGGGCGTGGCTTTGTGAGCTTCTTCAAATTTTTCAAGAGCAAAATTTCAAGAAAAAAATGTTTTAAAGTGCTCATTTTTCCTGTATTTCATAGCAATATGTCGATCCATTTTTTGTATGCGCGTCGAATCTGTTGTATAGTCCGCAATAGTACCAACTACAGTAACCCACCTTAAAATCGGTCGATTTTCAAGTTTTTTGAGCCAAATTTAAGCTCTTAAAATGCTCTTTTTTATCAAAATCCTATTTTCAGAGCCTCCCCCTCCACATGGAATCCATTCGATTCGGAGCGTATCAAAAAAGCGTCGTTCGTTGTTGGTACGGAAGATTGTGTCAAGCGAAATTTGGATGAGCCGGTATCTACGAATATTTGAATCCTGAAAAAAACCCAAAATTTTCCAGTATTGCAATGGCATCCTTCGCGCAAATACCGAATATCGAGTCAAGATTCGAATGTATACCGACACAAAAGTGGCGATGGAGACGGATTGGGGACGGATCGAGGATGCGAATGGGGAGAGTGATGGGAGTGAGGAGGCTGAGGAACCTGGTAGGTCAAATATTCTGGGAAGCTGAAATTGAGAAGTCTTGAAATTTGTCTTCTGAAAAATTTGGATACTTGAAATTTTTTGAAAGTTTCTAAAAAAAAATGTGAAAAAAATTTCATCATAAATTCCATTTGTGATATTTATCATAATTATCAAACTAACATATTTTGATACTGAAAATCTGGTGCAGATTATCAAAATTTTTCAGCCGATTAAAAATGTGGGTTAAAAATTTTTTTGAACCATTTTTTTTTTCAAAAATAGGTTTACAACATCCCTCTAAATTGAAAAATCTTTTGAAACTTCGATCAAAGGTTTAGGTCCTTCTCTATAGTAACTATCAACAACTGTCAGATTTGCCATTTTTCTTTCTAAATATCAACTTTTCTGAGTGTTACAGTAAGCTACAGTACCCTATATTAACACTAGAAACTACAGTAGTTCCTATCGAATGTACTGTAGACTACTGTACTTGGATCGAGTATCTCCTGAGTATCTACAATCGATATGTAGTATATTCTCAAAAACTGTCAGATTTTCCAGTTCTCTATCAAGTGTTTAGAGTGTTACAGTAAGCTACAGTACTCCATATATGAATCAAACTACTGTAGTTCCTACCCGACCTACTGTAGTCTACTGTAACAGTCTGGATACAGAAATCGAACAGTAGGCTCGAAGCACTTTCGAGAATAGGTTTAGGTCCTTCTTCCAAACAACTACCAATATCCACCATCTACCCAACATACTGTAGTATACTGTATACTGTATCTACTGTAGTATACTGTATACTGTATCTACTGTAGTATACTGTATATCTTACAGTAGGCTAGACTTCAGACCATAGGTTTAGGTCCTTCCTCAATATAGCTGTATCAGTTATTATCTTCTCCTATATACACCAAATATCAATTTCCAGAACGCCGCTTCCCATGCCACATGTACCTCAATGGTTGTCGTACCAAATCATCCACCCATCCATCCTTCTCATATCCATCCTTCCTCCTTTCAATCATCTATCTATTTCTATGACTATCCACCTGAAAAAATGCACCAAAACAGTATTATTTGTCTTTCAAAAATTTTCATTTTTTTCATTTTCAATATTTTCCGAGTGATGTTGTTCTTACTTCAAACAACAATTATGGGTTCAATTTTTTAATGATATTATCCTATCTTTTATTACTATATGTGTTTCCTTCATTTCAACATATTGCCAATCAAATTGTCAAGCTCACTCACCATTTTTTTCACTCACTTTTTCTTTTTTCATGTTTTTTTATCAATAAATTATTTCAATTATATAATTATTTCTGAAAGTATAGAGAAATTTCAGAGCTTTCAAATGACCCAAAAAAATTGAAAATCGGTGGATTTTGACGCGAGTTACGGCACAATTGTTGATATGAGCCACCAATCAAAGCCAGAATCACCAAATATTGAATCATTTTGTGTTGATTGAAAGTGATAATTATGGCAACACATATCACTTTTATAGCAATGATTTATGGAACACAGGTGACAAAATATTGATACAATTTTGATGATTTTCACCAACTTTTTTTGTTTGAACAACATGAAATATTTGCCAAAACTTTTGGTCATGGATCGAAAAATCAGAGTCAAATATGGTGCAAAGTACGCAACTACGGTAGGGTCTATATAGAATGACCACTCTGGACAAGTGTTCCCACCTAGCCTACTAATCCTCTATCGTAATAAAAGTGGCACCTATCTGGTCTTCCTTGTCCCGTCACGACATGCAAAACTGGGATGACAATAAATACGACAAAACGCGCTCTTTTTCTAAATGGTACTGTAATTTAAATGAACAAGATTTTACGATAAAAGTTTTTTTCAAGTTTTTGGGAACTCCTGAAAACTTGTAGTCTGATATACCCTCACTTATTCAATCCTTTCTCAGTCAGTTTCGAAGATACAGCGTCGGAGAGGTCATTTTTGGAATCAGGAGGACCTGATACACATGGTACGTATTAAAGAACATGATTTTAGGAAAAAATAATTTTTTCAAATTTTTGGGAACTCTTGACAATTTGAAAAATCCGATGCGGCGTGAAACGTTCCTTCCGGCATCGGCAAGGACCATAAAAAGCTTTTTAAATACGGAAACCCTAAAATTTCATCCAATAATTACTCTCTTTGAAGCACCGCTATGCCCATGTCCAAGGGATTTACATATCTCATACCAGGTGCTCATTCTCTCTCCTAAATGGCTATTTGCAACCTAATATTCACATTATATATACTGATACTCAATAACCCCTTGGATTTCAAACCTCTTCTCAAATATATAGAGTTGGATTCAATAATATGTATCTCGATACTCCTATTAATATTCTGGTCAATTTTTGACATGTTTGCCGAACAATCTGTGGAATTGTACATGGGACAGCAGTTTATCAGTTATATCGTGTTTTTGATATTGTATATTGCTGTGAGTTACACAGAGCTATATATACCCAACTAAAACTGTATCCAGCATTGTTATTGGGCTTATTACGAGGTTTATTGGGAATTTCTCGAAGCGGCTAGTCGAGGTTCTTCATTCATTTTACTTGTCAGTGGTTCTGCCGTCCCGTTTTCTCTTGGAACATTCATCGATGATGAGGAAGGTTTAGAAGTTGAGGATATCATGAGACAAAAATTCAATGAAAATATAACCGATTGTCCAGTTGATATATTTTCGTATGATACATTCAAAGGAGTTGTCCGATATGTTGCAATGCTCATTGTCATCTTCCTCTTTGATATGGTATATATAGGTCTTGATCTATTTTTATCGCTATTATTCAGGAAAATGGAATCACCGATTACGTATCGTTATGGTTGATATACACCACTTACAGTACTATCTACCTATACTACTATATCATGCTATACTACCAATTCAATGATCAATTCGAAACAGATCATGGTTACATACCAACTTGGGATCCATATGATATACCAATATACGTCATATGTTCACAATTATCGACTAGGAATATGTTGTTAGTCCATTCATCAATTGGTGTATTATTCTGTGCCTGTCTAGAATGGGAATCACTTCAATATCTGCACTTCATACCTATTATATCCATAACTTTTAATATTTTGTATTTGATTTCATACAACACTTTTATATATCAGTATCGGTTTGTTTCATGTCTCGTGTTTTTATCGTTCTTTGTAAGCATTCTATTGTCAATAAAGTCTCTCAAATAGAAAGATGATTATACATTTATTACTCAAATATCCAAATCGATAACAACAACAGTATTTATCACAGTTTGATAATAAAAATGGTCAAAATGGAAAACGAATTTAAAGGCGCATAACGAGGCTATGGCTTCGTAAATCTACAAAAGGCTTAATTCGTATAAATCGAAAAATTTATGAGGTTGAAATATTCATAAATCAACACGAGAATAAACTAAAAGAATGATTGATTTCCATCTCACACTCATTTTTGAAAACAACCAGCAGAACTTCCCAAAGTAATTCGAAGAAAAAACTAAAATAAACTACAGCAACCAAACTCTTATCAAAACCGGGGTTTTTCTCCGTGGTGTTTGAAAATGAAATCATTCCAATAATAGATATAGACGGTATAAAATGGAGATATTGTAGTGATTGATAGCCAAGAAGTGTACAGAAGAAAAAAGCAACCAATGAATGTACCAGTAACATCTTCGTGGTCAATAATTGTGAACATGTTATGTATATTGAAATACAATAGGGATCCCATATTGGTGAATATCCAAGCTTATTATGGTGTTTGATGAACAAAATATCATGGTAATAATTGAATATAGTGACGTAGAACGCGTAGATGATTCGCATCCATCTGGAATCGGTTACGCCATTATCCTGAAAATTGAAAAAATATAACCACAAATAATAGCTAAATTATCACTTTATATGAAGAAAAATCAATTCTCCATCACAAAGCAAGTTTGCAAAAAACAATTTAGCTTGCGGGGGCTCGAACCAGTGACCTCCCGCTTGTCAGGCGTCTTGTACCACTAGGCCACGCGCGCACACTACAAACTACAATCCAAGGTTTTCGGAGACTACAAACTACAATCCAAGGTTTTTGGAGACTACAATGTAGTGTGCGCGCGAGGCATAGTGGTACAAGGCGCTGATTTGCATGCGAGAGATCGCAGGTTCGATACCGCGGGGCCCAAAAGGTTTTTGTGGAAAATACTAGACCTTACCACATCAAAGTTCAAGAGCACAATGAGCATTGCAACATATCGAACAACTCCTTTGAATGTATCCCGCGAAAATATATCAAACGGACAGTCGGATATGTTCTTATCATACTCTTTCATTATGATATCATCCATATCATTGGTAGCACTGTTATCGACAAATGTACCAATTGCAATTGGTAGATAGAGACCGGAGAGTAAAATGGCAAATGCACCTATCATGGTGGCAGTTTCCATGATAATATGAAACTGGTTTTTAAGAAGTACACTTATGGAATTCTGTAGATCGATTTTGAATCATGGAACTTTTTTTAGCAACATACAATCGAACCAACACCAAAAACACAAAAAGAGCAGAGGATATGTTGTGTATTGACGTTTAAAAGTGATGATGAATTAGGAATATATTGCTTTAAATATGACCATTTATATGCACAGAATATATTTGTACTAATCGTCAATAATATCAATAAATCAGGTATATATCCATTATCAAGTGTTTTGAAATATGATGGAATATGGAATATAATGAAGCATAGTGCGAAGGTGAGGTCACAGAGGGCCATTATGGGGGGACCACCTGCTCATAGATAATCCATACCCTCTTTCTGTGTTGCTAAGGGTTACAGTAAGCCGGCGGGAAATTCAAAGAAGGGGTGAGCTGCAGGAAGGAAGAAAACATGTTTATTGCGAATGACTGCTGTATGGGTACGGTAGGAGAATACTACGAATCCACAAGAATCGAGACAAGTCAGAAAAAGTCCCGCATTTTGAGACATGCTCCTTTAAAACCGTGTGTCGATTTTCCTACAAATTTGGACTACTGTATTTAAAGGTGTATAAGGGAGTTTGAGGGACAAGAAGGATCTAACCAAGGCTCGATTTATACAAAAAGGAATATATTTTTCCAGTGAAAAATATTTTTTTAGCGGATGGCTACTGTATGGGTTACTGTAGGATAATACCACGAATCGAGGCCTGACTAACAAGTCAGAAAAAATCCCTCGATGTGAAAAACATTTTGAACCATGCCCCTTTAAAAACAGTAAACCGATTTTCCTATAAAATTGGGTTACTGTATTTAAAGGCGCACAAGGGAATTTGAAGGACAAGGAGCTCGATAGGACGACGAAAAACATGTTTTTTTGCGGATGGCTACAGTATGGGTACGGTAGAAGAAAAAACAAAGTTTTCTGAATTACTGTAGCACCTGCACAAATTTCGCAAGTACCTAATTTTGTAATTTTTCAAAAAGTTTAGTTGAAATAGATCTCGATATACATACAGTACTCCAGTATATGCGTACTTTGCACCATGTTTGACATATCGTCTGATTTTTCGATCCATGACCAAAAGTTTTGGCAAATATTTCATGTTGTTCAAACAAAAAAAGTTGGTGAAAATCATCAAAATTGTATCAATATTTTGTCACCTGTGTTCCATAAATCATTGCTATAAAAGTGATGTGTGTTGCCATAATTATCACTTTTCAATCAACACAAAATGATTCAATATTTGGTTATTCTGGCGTTGATTGGTGGCTCATATCAACAATTGGCGTGTCGGACACCGACTATGGGTAAGAGAGAGAGAGAGAGTGTGGTAGAGGAGAGACGTAGACACATGTCTGAGATACAGTACTCTCATCCAAAGTACTGTAGTTCTGATCTGACCATACTGTAGAAAACTTGATTTTTAGGCTTCCAACATATATTGCTTTTGATCAAGAAGGACCATGCTCCTTTAATACAGTACCCTCAAAACAACAAAAATTAGAATACTGTATTAAAGGAGCATAAGACAAAACGCGTTTTATTCCAAGAAACCCTTGACTCGTGTGGAATCGAATACGCAGTATACTACAGTACCCCAAGTTGATATCTAGAAGTACTGTAGCTGTTACTGTACCTACTGTAGTTTACTGTAGTTAGCTTTTTGAAAAAGAATCAGCAAGGTCTTGACACATAACTTCTGTAATTTGTGGATATTGAAGCAGTTTTAGCGAGCAACCGATAGTTTGCTACAGTATACTACAGTACCCCAACTTTTTCAAGGTGCCTACTGTAGCCTACTGTAGTCATCTGTATCCTACTGTATTTGTGGATATATAGAAAATATTGTCTGAAAAATACTCATTAACATTTTTTCGAGCAATATGAACCATCAAAAAATCCTCACCTTCACCCAAAACTTCACCAAAAAACACCTCATTTTCCAGCCGCTGTCAACAACATGTGCGCCACTGGATACACCCTGATATCTCCTGGCAACTGCTGTAAATCAACTGATTGTTATCAATGTGCTGATGTATTGAACTCGAAGGGTCAGAATGAGTGTCCATCGATGATATCATATTGTAATAATAGTTTGTATAATACACTCATGAGACAACAATGTGCAAAGACTTGCGGATTTTGTGAGTTTTTTCTTCATAAAATTGCACCAAAAAATCTGCATTTTTGCGTTAAAAAATGCACCACATCCTACGCCAAAATGCACCAAGTTACTTAGGCTCATCCACCCCGGTTCCCACCACTCCATCCACCTGCCGTGACCAAACCAAAGCAAATGGACAATCGGATTGTGCTCAAAACGCGAATCTATGCAATAACAGCCTATATAGGTATGCAAATCAACCGAATTTCCAGTCAAAAATTCGAAATTTGCAGAGATATGATGAGACAACAATGCCCAAAAACTTGTGGTTATTGTCGTTAATTTTCGTAGAGTCTAGAATAAATTCGTGCTGAAAAAGTATCTCTACACACTATTGTTACAGTAGACTACAGTACCCTAATGTATTCAGGGAAAAAGGGAAGGTATGCTACAGTAATCTACTGCTAAATTGACCGAATGAAATATCGAGTCACATGAAAATCATGCACGATAAAATGCAGACGATTCAATATAAGGAGCTCCAGCTTCATTCTACCCGTTTTACAGTAGACTACAGTACACCATGATGTAGAAAAAGAAGGGACAGAAGTACAGTAGCCTACAGTAGTCTACTGCCCAATTTTGCTACATAGAAAACTTTACAGGTCGATAATTTTTGTAGAGTTTAGAATAAATTTGTCATAAAATCTGTTACAGTAGACTACAGTATCCCATGAAGGCCACAAAGTACTGTAGTTTATATACAGGAATCTACTGTAGCAAATATTGTCTTCTGCTTGATTCACTTATTCCAGCTGAAAATTCGTCATATTTTACAAGAAAAAAAGAGAAGTACAGTAACCTACAGTAGTACATTGCTCAATGTTGCATCATAATTGACGACAAAATGCGTACTCAAAATCATGCACTATTTCTGACGATAAAATGCAGAAATTTCATCTCATTTTTTGCTTCTCTACAGTAGGCTACAGTACACCATGATGTAGAAAAAGAAGGGACAGAAGTACAGTATCCTACAGTACTACACTACTCTGCATTATAATTGACGACAGAATTCGTTCAAAACGCAAAATCATGCACTATATCTGGCGCTATAATGCAGAAATTTAATCTCATTTTTCCTTCTCTACAGTAGACTACAGTGTGTCATACTGTACGAAAAAGGAGTACTGTATGCTACCGTAGATAAATCATATAAAAATCATAAATTCATTCACAAGACTATCAAAAAATTACATGACAAATCACCGGGCAGTTAGTAATATACACGAAAATACATGAAAAAAAAGTTAACTCATATTATTTACGACGATGTCGATTCCGACGACGAATCAAACCATCGTGGTGGTCGTGGTCCTTTCCAAAATTGATTCAATTCATCTTGCAAATACGCCGGATTCATTTGATTCGCTCGAATTCGTTCGCGAAGTTGAAATTCTTTCCACGCGCTCATTTGTGATTGATGGTTTTGGTAGAGGAATCGAATCACTCTGGAAATTTCTAGATTTGTTGGGTATATTGGAAGGATACACTTACAAGGCAACGATCAGGATAAACGCGCAAGCCACGAATATCTTGATCAACAACTGAAGCTCAAACGAGCTGCTGCTCGTTTCTTGCTCATCTGAATCCCCCTTTTCCATTGTTGTCGTCGTTTCAACCGAATCTCCCTTTTTCGTCGTTTTGAACATTTCTTCGGTATCAAAATACCAATACTTCCGCTTTTGTTCGTTGTTCTTCGCATTTTCGGAAATTAATATTTTATTTAAAACCATAAAAGGTAATTGTTACCACAATAAAACACGGCTTCAACTCGAATATCGGAAAACGTCCGGATGAATGGGTATATTGTATTCTTGTAATACTCACAAAATATGATTGTTTGCTCGTCGACACATGCACAATTACTGTAGGTTGTGGTCTGGAAAAAAGAATCGATGAATCTTTGCTCTTTCATGAATCTATGGAATCTATGAGACTTCATCTTCAAACAGTGCAAAACTGACCTCGTCCAGAGCTTATAGGAATCAACACATTTACACCTAGTCAATGCAGTATTGAAGGCGATATGGTGACTGAGTCTCCACGTAAACCACAATAACGATGATGTCGGATGGTAAACCGCCATCTTCTAAGCTACAGAGCGGGGACGTCACGTATGAATGAGCTTAACATACGAGGCCGTGAACCCAAACACGGCATGGTCGAGACTCGAACTCGAACCCTTAACTGTACGTATCTGTCGCTTATTAGACGCGCGTTTATACCACTCGGCTATCATGCACATGTGTGTCAATGGTATAATAGTGAGTGACAAGAGAGAGAGGGGTCCCTTCTGTTGGTCGATGACCGAATGCGCGTATTATAAATCTATGAATCTACGAAAACTTGTGTCATATTGGAGAAAATTCTTCTGTAGCGTTCTTTTTTTTAAACAAAATCGTAAAATTGATTGATTTTCCTCGTTTTTCATCATAAATTGCCATTTTTGCAACTCGCTATGTTTACTTTTTGCATAAAAGTATAAATTCACACAACAAAAACATACAAAAACATGAATATATGAATCTATGAATCTATGAAAAGCTGTGAGTTATTTTTGAGAAACTTCTTTTGTAGCTTTCTTTTTTTGAATAAAAAATCGCAAAATTGAGTGAATTCCCTTGCTTTTCGTCATAAATTGTGATTCTTGCAACTCTCTGTGCTCACATTTTGCATAAAAGTAGAAATTTCCACGATGAAAACATATTTTTGCGCTTTCAAACATAATTTTTATGCAAGCTGGGGCGAAAACGGTGATTTTACTGCGCTTTTTCACTATTCTTAGTTTAAAAACTTCGAAATTTCATCATTTTTGCTTGAATAATAAAAGAATTTTCAACTCACATTTTTTCTCGGATCATAATCCTTCTTTTCCTCACAATCATAATCAGGATTCGAACAATTTGCCATACCAATATCCATTTTTATCAGTTTTGGTTTCACATCGGCGATTATTGTTTGAGGAATGCTGGAAAATCGTCAAATTAATAGTAAAAAGGGCAAAAAAGGGTTTTAAGTCCTTTAAAAATTAAAATAGCGACATTTTAAGCTAAAACTATTTTGTAAGATTGAAAAGTTTGAAAACTTGAGTAAAATGACGATTTGATGGAAAAATGGTTTCAAAAGGACGAAAACAACGATATTTTGACTGAGACGATCTTGAAACTCGTATTTCTTGTCGAAAAACATGAATATTTATAAAAAAAATTTGACTTTTCGCAAGAAAACCGTCAAAAACCACGTACATTATGCAAAAATGGTTTTTGAAAACCGGAACAACAAAATTTTAGACTGACACTCTCCTGAATTTTTTGGAAAAATTAAAAGGGTATTTTTTTTCGTTGAAACAGCGGTGGAAAACATGAATATTCAGCGAAAAGATGCAATTTTTTGACTGGAAAAACACATTTTTACATTGAAAGTCTCATTCAAGATTTTAAAGCTTCATTTCCTAGCTGGAAAACAAGAAAAATATGAATATTCCTCAAAAAGATGCGGCTTTTTGCAAGAAAACCGTCAAAAAATACGTTTTCGACAAAAATATTAGAAAGAAAACTCACTGTTCATCCATAAATACATTCAAAATGGTTCGATTCACAACAGCATCCGGTATATAAGCTGGGTATCCCACGACAACTGTAATTGCTATTAGAAACATCAAAATCCGCCTCATTTTGTGCCTAAAAACATGCAATTTCAGGCGGTTTACGAATATTCAAATCGTGGGAAAGGAGGAATAATAAAATACGAAAAGTATACAAGAAAAATGGTGACTTTCACAACTTTTAGAAGGAAATGAGGCAGGTGCAAACAAAAATATGGGATTAATCGGTTCTTTTGCTCTTCAAAGGTGCTGTTTTAATCCGGATATCCTTGTTTTTAATAATAGACATTGAAGAGATACTAATTAAAAGCTGGATGCTTCAAAATAGTCGAAAAACATGAAATTCCAGAGAGTGAGAGACATTTTTGGAATAAAAAAGTGTTTTTTTAACAATTTTGGTAAAGAAAACGGCCATTTTTGTGAACCTTCATCTTATTTCGGCACGATTTAAAGTTTTAAACAAAGAATGTTTGATTTTTGGGACCGACGAAATGTAAAAATCAGACTAGAAAATTTAGACACAACATTTCGTAATTGGAGTACGGTTTAAAGGCGCACTGCCTACACCGTTCTATGGGCCTCGAAGCGATACCATTAAAACTGCTTCTATTTAGATTTTATGCTGAAATTTTGAAAATTGATGAGTTTCGAAGTGATTTTTTGGTATTTCTGCTGTAAATTGCATACAAAATATGTAAAGTATTGTATTTTTTGTTTTTGAAATTCGTAAAAATGGCAGTATTCACCAAAAAGAAACCGAGATAAATACGAGAGAATCAGAAATTACTGCAAATATCTTGCAGATTTTCACTTTTTTCTTGAGTTTTGTTTCTGTATAAATAAATAAAAGTTATATTTTTTATAAACGGGAGGAATAAATGGTAAATGTTTCTCAAAACCGACAGAAATCGTTGACAAAAAAACGCTAACGAAAAATGAAGAATATAGGAAAGGTGAGATGTTGAACTGACGAACCAAACAAAAAATAATGAAAGTTATGGATATCATAGGTACCATAAAAGAAAGATAAAAACGAGGTGCGATACTATATTTTGTATATAGGCGGGAAAAATAACAGTTGTTCTCTATTATCTACTACAACAAATGGCAAAAATGCTCCTACAATGAATGAACAAAATAATAACATAGCTCACTAAACCGATACCGATATGAGAAGAAGTTTCGAGGAATGAGATACAAAACAATGATAGTGATAGATATAATAGGTATATAGTGTAGATATTGTAGTGATTGCCGAGCGAGGAAGGTACAGAATAATACACCAATTGATGAATGTACCAACAACATATTCTTAGTCAATAATTTTGAGCATATTACATAAATTGATATATCGTTAGGATCTAATATTGGTTTGTATCCATACTCTCGTTTGAACTGATTCTCAAATTGGTGGAATGAGAAGATACAGTAGTTATTGTATACTAAACTGTAGGAGTTGTAAATGAGCCATAATGATATGTTATCAGTTATTCCATTTTCCTGAATAATAGTGATTTGAATAGTTTGAACAAAACTTTATACCACATCGAAGTGAAAGAGAACAATGAGCATTGCGATATATCGAACAAATCCTTTGAATGTATCATGCGAAAATATATCAAATAAACTATCCGCCATATTTTCATCGTATCTCTCTATTATAATACTCTGAGCTTCTTCATCTTCCTCATAATCCAGGAAAGTCCCGAGGGAAAATGAAACCACACTTCCATTGAGGAATGAAGCAAAAACAGCGCCCCTACTAACGAGCTCGAGTAATTCGCAATCCCGCTTGCAATATACAAAGATACTATTCTGAAAAAAAAGTTTTCAAGTGCTCATAACTTAGTATAACCTACAAAAATATTCAATATCAGATATACACCATAACATATAAATTGTAGGTTTTTCCAAAATCTAACTTCTGATATAATATGACTGCACAAACAAACAAGATATGAAACTATAGAGGACCATATAATCAATACGAAGATAGAGATAGTTTTTATTATGTCCAAATCGAAGTGATCGACAACTTTTTTGATGTCTATTGGGTTATTGAATATCAGAAAGCATAATGTGAATATTTGATCGCAAATGGCCATCTGGTATGAGATATGTGAGGACGGTATATCCGTAAAATGCAAAGTGGTATAGAGAGTAGTATTAGATGACCCCTGTCTAGTTATAATTACTCTCTATGAAACACCGCTGCCAATGCGGATGGGTCTTCAAGGGATTGGGATATGGATTTACTGCTTCATCTTACTTCATACCAGGTGTTCATTCCCAATGCCTATCTGCACCCTAATATTCACATTATGTATACTCATATTCAACAATCCATTGGACCGAGAGTCATATATCAAAGATATTCCATTGGATGCAATAATATGCCTTTTAATTTTCACCCTGATATTATGCTCCTGTTATGCAACGCGTTCCATCCGAATTGGTAGCATGCCAAACGCTGATTTCTTCATAACTGAACAGTTCTTTTGTTATTGCATGTTTCTGATGGTAAATATCACTGTAAGATACACAAATCCGCAGGTATTAAATTAGAATATTTTCAGCATTTCTATCGTACTTATTATCATTTGGATTGTTATTTTCTCGAAATGCTAAGTGCTTCTATTACAACTGCTTCGTTTCTCACTGGCAGTGTGGTGTCGTCGAATTTTGGAACTTTTATCGATGAGGAGAAAGATTGTGCTATTATTTCTGGCATAACAAAGAAATTCTATGAAAATATGGCAGATAGTCCATTTGATATATGTTCGCGGGATACATTCAAAGGAGTTGTTCGATATGTCGCAATGCTCATTGTCCTCTTCCATTTTGATGTGGTAGATTTTTGTTTCGAAACAATTTATATCAATATCATTCAGGAAAAAGGAACAACCGACAACGTATCATTGTGGCTTATCTACACTACTTATAGTACAGTTTACAATTACTATTATATTGTTTCATTCTACGAGTTCGGACAACCGTTCAGAGTTGGTCGTGGCTATACAGCGACATGGGATCCCTTCGCAACATCAATATATTCAACGTGCTCAAAGTTATTGACTAAGAATATGTTGTTGGTGCATTCATCGATTGGTGTATTATTCTGTGCCTTCCTCGGTCAGCAATCACTACAGTATCTACACTATATACCTATTATATCTATCACTATCATTATTTTATATGTAATTCCTCACAATCATTTCTACTATTATTGGCGAATCAATACTATATATCTTGTGTATTCGACATGTCTTATGGGTTTCTTATTTCCAATAATTCCACTCATTGCTAATGAGGAGTTCATACTTTTTCCATTTTCTTACAAAAATCGTTAATGAAAGATTATAGTGTTGAACAACATTTGTCCATGTATATATACTTGAGAAGTAAATCAATTTCAGTTGTGTTTTAGACTAAAGTTTTAACATTCACAGAGGGTATGGATTTGTAGGTCTACAACATAGTAACATGACAGTGTCGCAGTTTTCAGTAACACCTGTCCGTATATATAATTACACTCTGTGAAGCACCGCAAGGGATTTACTGCTTTATCTTACCTCATACCAGATGCCCCTTCCTTCTTCTAAATGGCAATTTGCACCCTAATATTTACATTATGTACACTTATATTCAACAATCCACTAGATCGAAAATTACTTGTCGAAGTGATTCCTTTAGATGTAATAATATGTCTCTCATTTATCATAATGATAGCTTTCTCCATTTTTGTATTGTATCGTGTCCGAATAGGTAACGTGCCACTTGTGAATTTCTTCATAAGTAGTCAGTTTGTCTGCTATAACATATTTCTTTTAATGAATATCTCAGTAAGTCATATCAAGCTCTGAATATCTGAGAAAAATATTTTCAGCACTACTTACTTGTTTATCATCAGTTGGAAGGTCGTTTTCTGGACATAATCGGTGTTTCTTGGGGTCTTGTTGCATTTATCTCTGGCCTTGTGGTTCCCCACAATCTTGGAACTTTTATCGATGAAGAGAAGGATTTAGAAGTCGAGGATATCATAAAACAGGAATTCCATAAAAATATATCCGACTGTCCAGTTGATATATTTTCGTATGATACATTCAAAGGAGTTGTTCGATATATTGCAATACTCACCGTCCTTTTTCATTTTGATGTGGTATATATTCACTTTTGAACTATTTTTATCGATATAGTTCAGGAAAAACGAATCACTGATTACGTATCATTATGGTTGATATACACGGTCTACAGTACGTTGTACAATTACTACTATATCGATTCCTTCCTCCAATTCCACGAGCAGTTCAACATCGATCATGATTATATACCAACTTGTGATCCATACTATATACCAATATACATCATATGTTCACAATTATTGACTAGGAATATGTTGTTAGTCCATTCATCCATTGGTGTATTATTCTGTGCCTGTCTAGAATGGGAATCACTACAATATCTACATATCATACCTATTATATCTATAACTATCAGTATATTTAATTTGATTCCTCCCAACTCTTGTCAATATTTTACTACAAACAACTTCAAATTCTTGCCACTGATATATTTTTGTTGCATTATGGGTATCTCATTACCAATGTTCTCTTTTGTTGTTGAAGATCAATTTCTACCTTTCCCATTTGTTAATGAAACATCATCATGAAATATGGTACACCTGTCTATATAATTACTCTCTATAAAGCACCGCGGTGTCTGTCAGGGATGAGTCACCAATCCTCCCACCATATGCTCATTCCCTCTTTTTAATGGCAATTTGCACCCTAATATTCACATTATGTATACTTATATTCAACAATCCACTAGATCGAAAATCACTTGTCGAAGAACTTCCATTAGATATAATAATATTCATCTCATTTCTCATATTGATACCTTTCTCCATTATGGTATCCTATCAAGCCCGAATAGATGACATGCAGGATGTGTATGCCTTCACAATGCTTCAGTTCTTCTGCTATAACCAGTATCTTTTATTAAATTTTATAGTAGGTCATATCAAGCCTTGGGTATCTAAGCAAAATATTTTCAGCATTGCATACTTGTTTATTATGAGTTTGATGGTTATTTTCTGGATCTAATAGCCGTTTTTTTGAGTCTTGTTTCATTTATCAACGGCTTTGTGGTTCCGCACAATCTTGGAACTTTTATCGATGAAGAGAAAGATTTGGAAGTTGAGGATATCATGACACAAAAATTCAATGAAAATATATGCAACTGTCCAGTTGATATATTTTCGTATGATACATTCAAAGGAGTTGTGAGATATATTGCAATGCTCATTGTCCTCTTATATTTTGATGTGGTATATATACGCTATCGAAATATTCTAATCACTATCATTCAGGAAAATGGAATAACTGATAACATATCATTATGGCTCATATACACGGTCTACAGTACTTTGTACAATTATTACTATATCGATTCATTCCTCCAGTTTCAAGATCAGTTCAATATCGATCATGGCTATATACCAACTTGTGATCCATATGATATACCAATATACATCATAAGTTCAAAATTATTGACTAGGAATATGTTGTTAGTCCATTCATCAATTGGTGTATTATTCTGTGCCTGTCTGGAATGGCAATCACTACAATATCTACACTTCATACCTATTATATCCATATCTATCAGTATATTTAATCTGATTCCTTCTAACTCTTGTCAATATTTTATTACAGACAACTTCAAATTCTTGGCCTTTGTATATTTTTCTTGTATCATGGGTATCTTGTTACCAATGCTTTCTTTTTTTGTTGAAGATCAGTTCTTACCTTTTCCATTTGTTAATGAAACATTATCATGATATACTCTATGCTGCCGAAGAATGATCATATCTCGGAATCTAGAAGAGTTATAAAAAAGTGATCAACTGCAAAATTGTAGAGAAAGTTATGATCTACAATTTTGTAGTTGATCACTTTTCCATAGCTCGTTTAGATAACGAGATATGATCCTTCTTCGGAAGTATTTGCAGTGCCGCTTATTTCGAGGAAATACGGTATGTTACATTTGTATACTACCACCTGGCCTATATAATTACTCTCTATGAAGTACCGCGGTGTCTGTCAGGGATGATCTTCCCACCAGATGCTCATTCTATCTTTCAAATGGCGATTTGTGATCTGATATTCACATTATTTTTTTTTGAATGTTTTTGTGAATGAAGGTTTTTTTCGATTGCTGCAAAATCATCCGGAAAAAATGAGGAAAACTGTCTGTATCGAGGGCTGAAAACTGAGTATCAAACGATTGAGGCGTTGATATACGTATCTTTGACTTTGAAATGTTGAATCATCGGTGTTGACTAGATACAATGGATCCACTAATCGAGACTACTTGAGCACGTTATCTCAATACAAATTTGCAGCGAACCGAGTATTCAACACTCGTTCGATTTTCGTATCATCTTGTAATATTCCATATCTAGTCAACTAATTACTATTCCGTAAAAGTATACTATGATAATCCTCTAATCACCTGCTCTTCTAATCAAGTGCTCACCTCGAGTCACAAGGTTGCCATGGACAATTTTCGAGGTTTATGGATAATGAGTAAATATTATCATTCCTATCAAGTCATGGCTCTCTGCGATCTAACATTCGTACTATGCCTCATGATATTCTATATACCATCACACTTCAACCTACCTGATAATGATTATACTTGTGATATACTGATATGCTCAATAGTTATCAGTATCAGTATAATATGTTCTTTCAAATGTGTTGATTTGCAACATATCTCAAAATCATCTTCTATCGAATTTTTCAATCTACAAAAACTGAAAGGACACAAATTCTACTTACTTCTGAATCTTTTTGTAAGTTCAAAAAAACCCTTTATAGTTGATATGAATGTTTATTTTACAGCTCTATCTATGTAAAATGAGCTCATATATAGTTGATATCCCTGGATTCATGGAATACATTGATTTTGTCTACTCGATACTCTTTTCTATATTTCTATCTTGTACTTTACTGTCGGGATTCCATCAACCATTGGGAATAGGCACATTTCTTGATGAAGAGCATATCAGTGATATGGATGATATCATAATGGCTGAATATGATAAGAATATGGCAGATAGCCCATTTGATATATTTTCACGGGATACATTCAAAGGAGTTGTTCGATATGTTGCAATGCTCATTGTGCTCTTCAATTTTGATGTGGTATGTTCTAGAACCTTCAACAAAAAAATATTGAGTCCCACGGATTCGAACCCGTGGCCTTCCGCATACAAATCAGCGCCTTGTACCACTAGGCCGCGCGCACACTACATTTGTAGTCTGCGAAAACCTTGGATTGTAGTTTGTAGTCTCCGGAAATCTTGGATTGTAGTTTGTAGTGTGCGCGCGTGGCCTAGTGGTACAAGGCGCTTGACAAGCGGAAGGTCGCAGGTTCGATCCTTCGCAAGCTAAATTTCTTTTTGCAAACTTATTTCTCGATGGAGAGTTGATTTTTACTATAACTTCCTAATTATTTGTTGTTAAACGGTCTGAAAAGTGATAAAAGACACATTTTGAATGGAATAAAGTGAAAATAATTTTTCAGGACCATGGAATAACCGATATCAGACTATTGCGATTCACCTACGCCTTCTACACCACTATATTCAATTACCACCACGACACATTATTCTTACGCCTTGAGAAGAAGTTTGTCAAAGCAGCTGGATACAAGCCAAAGTGGGATCCATATTGTGTGTCTATATACATAATATGCTCACAATTGTTGACCAAAAATATGATATTACTATATTCATCAATTGTTGTATTATTATGTGCTATATTTGGTTGGCAATCACTTCAATATCTAGATATGATGGCTGTGGGACCTGTTTTTATTCTGATTTCATTTGTATCTATCAAAACGACTGATTGTCGTTTCTGCCTGGGAAAACTATTTGCCTTTGTTTTCTTGGAGTTATTAGTTATTTATAAGCAATATTTTTCTGAAAATGTCTGAAAATCTTAAATTTTTTGTAATCCTTCAATTTTTCCCACTTTTATCATATATGCCAAAACAACGACTAGAAAGTGAGCCCCTGGGTCTGGAAACGATTTTAAATTTCAAAGAAAAAGTTTTCAACTTGAATACAGTACTCGAACTGCAAAAAACTTATCGAGACCCAGAGAAGCAATCGCTCTGTTTCGAGCCGTTGTTTTGGCATATATATAATATGCGTATATGATACATTTTAAATCTCAAAAATATCAGTTTTTACAAATGAATATTCCGACATAAAACTTCTTCGATCCATCTAAAATGACATTTCTATCATAACTTTTTTGTCAACTCTTGTCTGTATCTTCATATCTCCGATACGTATCAGATCCTCCTGATTCCGAAAATGACATTGCCGGTGCTGCAAAACTGACTGAATGTGAGATACAATCAGATAAGTGAGGGTATATAGAGTATATCAGGCTGCAAGATTTAGGAAGTCCTGGAAATTGGCAAAAACTACTTTTTTCGTAAAATCATATTCTGTTGTACATACCTAGATATAGTTGACTTTATGGTGTTGATTCAGTTTTTTCAGATCCTACTTTTAGTTCGCTATAAAAATTTCACTTTTCTGAAAATATTGAAAAATAAAAAGTTCCTTCTTTTGTACTGATAAAACATAAAGAGACCGCGATTTTCTTTATTACAGTGTACAAAATATACAATTTCTATACAAAAAATTATTAGTACAAGTTTATTCACATTGATTCCTATTAGTCTCCTGAGTCGAATCCTTTTTTTGAGTTTTCTTGGGAAAATTGATGATTACATAATGTTCACAATTATCTTTTCTGGAAAAAATATCTATTTTTGACTAGAATCATCAATTTTAGTACATTTTGCAATACTAAAAATAGTATATATAGCCTATTTCCGTATATCCAAAACATGCGCTGCACTGAACAGTTTCAGACAAAAATACAGTAACTGGTACTGTATTTCCAGACAATTTCAGCTATGACTTTTTTTGGATATACGAAAATGAGTTACTACTACGAAACCAATAAAAAACTTACGACCACCAATCATTCGAATCTGTATATTTGGTTTCCCTTTCTCTGGTACTGGTGGAAGTGCACCAATTGGTAGTCGATCACCAAATACACCATTCATCAATTGTGGTAGATGTAACGGTTCTATAGTCTTTTTTGGAGCAATGGTGGATTCTGGTGATGGAAGTGGATCTTCACCAACAACGGGTCGATGACCCGTCCATTCCTCGACAAGTAATGGGAAGGCTTTGCGGAATCCGTGGCACTGCAATGAAATGAATCTATGAATCTATGAATCTATGAATCTATGAATCTATGAATCTATGAATCTATGAATCTATGAATCTATGAATCTATGAATCTATGAATCTATGAATCTATGAATCTATGAATCTATGAATCTATGAATCTATGAATCTATGAATCTATGAATCTATGAATCTATGAATCTATGAATCTATGAATCTATGAATCTATGAATCTATGAATCTATGAATCTCTGAATCTATGAATCTATGAATCTATGAATCTATGAATCTATGAATCTATGAATCTATGAATCTATGAATCTATGAATCTATGAATCTATGAATCTATGAATCTATGAATCTATGAATCTATGAATCTATGAATCTATGAATCTATGAATCTCTGAATCTATGAATCTATGAATCTATGAATCTATGAATCTATGAATCTATGAATCTATGAATCTATGAATCTATGAATCTATGAATCTATGAATCTATGAATCTATGAATCTATGAATCTATGAATCTCTGAATCTATGAATCTATGAATCTATGAATCTATGAATCTATGAATCTATGAATCTATGAATCTATGAATCTATGAATCTATGAATCTATGAATCTATGAATCTATGAATCTATGAATCTATGAATCTATGAATCTATGAATCTATGAATCTATGAATCTATGAATCTATGAATCTATGAATCTATGAATCTATGAATCTATGAATCTATGAATCTATGAATCTATGAATCTATGAATCTATGAATCTATGAATCTATGAATCTATGAATCTATGAATCTATGAATCTCTGAATCTATGAATCTATGAATCTATGAATCTATGAATCTATGAATCTATGAATCTATGAATCTATGAATCTATGAATCTATGAATCTATGAATCTATGAATCTATGAATCTATGAATCTATGAATCTATGAATCTATGAATCTATGAATCTATGAATCTATGAATCTATGAATCTATGAATCCACTCACTCTCGAATTATAGCTCTTGCTCTCCATCGCATATCGTTTCTGCTCCTCCGTATCAAGCGGAACAACACCAACCTCTGGTGTTGTATCATTCATAAAACTATGCAATCCCACTAAAATGGCTGATACAGTCCATCCCGGATTCCATGATTCTGGATTATAATCCGATATTGATAAGCAAAGTCGATGATTGGTGGCAAATCGTCCATTCGGTGTAATCATAACAATAGCAGGTGGTGACCATGGAAAGTTCTCCTTGAATATCACCTTCCCCCAATAATATCCGCCAGAAAAGTTAGTATCCGGTGATCCTTCGATACAGTAGTTCCAATCGAGTACATTGTCATCACTTGGCATCGCTGTGATACCATCAATCGGATCGTGTGTCAGTTTCATGTAATCATTCAATAAACGACGAGTCGCCGCTTGGGTTGCGCTTCCTGGTGGCGGGATTGTTACTCCGTACAACTGAAAAAAGTTCAACATTTGGAAAATACAGTACCCGAACTGCAAAAACGTATCAAGACCCTGGAGCGCACTTGCTCTATGCCTAACCTGGTTTTTCAAGTTTTGCAATTTTCCAAAAACTTTGACTGACCATAACTTTGTTCATTTTGCACATTTTTTGGATCGTAAAAAAGGAAAATGGAGCTTAAAAGTTGATCTATATTTTCCTTTGTATGATCATGCTGAAAAACGTGAGCTCGAAAGCTTAGAGCCCTATTTTCAGATGGATTTTTCTCGGCTCACAGGCATCGACGGCAAAATGTAAAAAACGATTCTGAATCAGCGTTTTTAGCTCTACAAAATGACATAGATTTTTTTAAACTGTGTTTTGAAGGTATATTCTGTACTTTTTTGTTCATTTTTCATTATTTTTCAAACTATACAAAATAAAAACTCACCCCAGGTTCTGCCATATTTTCTTCTTCTTTTCCCACTCAAAATCGATCAAGATCAGCTGATTGAAGCTTAAAAACTGCCTTAAAGCCCTGAAAAACAGTCAAACATGTTGTAAAATCATGAAATCGACAAGCAGGCGGTATATTTAAATATACACAACGATTCAGAACATGCTAAAACTTGAAATTTCTCAAAAACCTCCATTTATATTGTAATATCGGAGATAACACGTCTGTTCAAGTGTACTGCGGCCGCGGCAGACCCTGTTCAAACTTATGCACCCAAAATCTAAAAAACGAGAGGGTTTCATAAAATTATGTTTTGAAATTCGGATTCTACGTCCAAATATCTATGGAAATAAGCTCTATGAAAAAAATCTGAGCTCAATTTAATTAACTGCTCATCGAAAAGAGTTTTGAAATCCTAGGCCACGTTGCCGCGGCCAAACAGACGTGATAAACGCAATTGATTCTCAACGCGCCTGATTCTCTCCCTTTCGCACGCTCTCTCGCTATTCTCAATAGAGCGCGTTTGCATCTCTCCTCTTTTCCATCGCTGAACAATGAAGGGGAGAAGAATTACATGTCGTGTAGTAATATTTATGGGAATATAGTAAAGTTATAATTTTTCAGAGAAAAAGGGTTTAGTGGAAGTTTACACACAAAATTTGTGTACCTTTAAAAAAGTGAAATCAAAGCCTAAAGGTTAGGTTTAGGTCCGGGAAAATATCATTTTTCTAATGATTACTGTGTAAATATACCTAAACTTCCTATATATAGATACCACATATATATGCTCAAAAACAACCCCATTTTCCTCACATTCTATCATTTCACCATCTCAAGTTCCATATATATATATATATATATATATATATATATATATATATATATATATATATATATATATATATATATATATATATATATATATATATATATATATATATATATATATATATATATATCCTAATACCCTGATTCTATAAGTGTTTCAGTTCTTCAAAAACCCATCATATCTGAAATCTCATAATTCGATGGATTCACCTACTTGGCCTCCACTATCTTCATGATATAGATATCGATATTTTCTGCTGGAAGTAAACCTATGAAACTTGTAGAAGGAACTTACAGTCTGACAATAAAGAAGTTTCTCTATAAAAATATTTCTTATATCACAAGTCTCAGGATTCTGATGCACATCATTTCCGGTTAGGATTAACAATCCGGGTGTCTATTTCTATTGGGTGCCGTTGCCATGGCTGAATCCAATTTCCGTTGGATTATGGAGGGAGCAAAATAGAAAAACCAAAAAAGGTACAGTGGGATATCCAGTGGAATATTATGCTTCTTCATGAAATAATGGTATCGTATCAATGTGTGATCCTTTAATATAGTAGTATACAGTATCACTAAACGCGGTATACTGTATTAAAGGAGCACATCACTGATTGATTTCAGGATCAAAGACTGATAGGCATATCCTAAGCTTTTCCCCTTGAGACCAAACAAAGCGATAAACGCTACAGACGAATTGAGAACTGGGTTTGCACATAGAAGAGGTGTACTGTGTTAAAGGCGCATACCTCGAAAGGTAGTCCAGTTTGATGGACTCGCGGTCATATCGGAAGATTTTCGTTTCAAGACCCAAGAAAGCGATGAACGGAGGACGAACGAATTGGAATTCAAAATAAAATTGGTATACTGTATTGAAGGCGCATATCACAAAACCGGCGGAAACTTTTTGGACATACGGCTCAACTTTCCGATTCTTGTGGGTCCCAACATCTTACTGTCGAAGCATCTGTAATTATCAAAATATTCCAAAAGGTGCTGAAATCCCAAAAAAACATCACTTTGAAAAAATATTTCATTTCCTCTTTTCTCTCGGTCCCTCGAAAATGCACCATATTTCTCCCATTTGTATATTTTTCGGCTCGACCAATTCTATTATCTAGCCCCCATCCTCCGGAAGTGAAGGTGGAGGATTATCAGCTGATAACACATATATACTAGTCTACTCAACTGATTTCTGTTTTTCGATATATTCATGATTTTGACACTACACTATACAAATATTTTGTATTGCTAGACATTTCGTTTGATACATACCGTATTTCCTCAAATAGAGCGGTTGTCAGAGAATGATCATATCTCGGAATCCAGGATAGCTATCAAAAAGTTGTTAACAGCAAAATTGTAGAGAAAGTTATAAGCTACAAATTTGCAGTTGACAACTTTTTGATAGCTTTACTAGATTACGAGATATGATTATTCTCCGGCAGCATTTACATAGATAGAGCGGCACTGTAAAAGCTGTCGGAGAATGACCATATCTAGAAATCCAGGATAGTTATCAAAAAGTTGTCAACAGCAAACTTGTAGAAAAAGTTTTGATCTACAATTTTGCAGTTGATTACTTTTTGATAGCTCTCATAGATTCCTTGATATGATCATTCTCCGACAACGCTTCCAGTGCCGCCTTATTCGAGGGAATACGGTATGCCTTCTCGTACTTTTAAAAGACTTTTGAAACATCTGCTAAACCTAAACCTAATTTCTAGGAATGAAGCTTGTCAACCTCAAAATCCGTCTCAAATAAAACGCAATGTGGGCAATATTCACAGATTCGCAGAATTGGTCATGGCTCCATTGGTTGTTCCTATCAGTCACATTTTCCCTCGCTTCAATTGTACTTCTCTCATTTTTCATTTTCTTTTTCTATAATATTGGGCAAGTATCCACAGAATATCTTCAGAATCAACCGGTTAAATTTCAGAAATTGTTGCATTCATATATACCGAGAATATCGAAAAAATGAAGTTGGTGATAGTGAATCGGATATCACCAATATTGAAACGGGACCGAAGGATGTCACTTCGATGGATTAATTATGTATATATCTTTGAAATAAATTTTTCACAACTTTTTGAAGGAGCTAAACCTATCCTACAGTTCCACGAAATGATCTACAATAAACTACAGTATCCCCCCAAGTCATTGGGCTCGAGATTTTGAGTTTTGATAATATATGTGCTCCGCTTCTAGATATCAAGATATCGGTAGTATACTGTAGTTCCTGTTCTGTCTACTGTAGTATACTGTAGATCACTACTGTAGTATACTGTAGATCACTACTTTAGTATACTGTAGATCACTACTGTAGTATACTGTAGATCAATACTTTAGTATACTGTAGATCACTACAGAAAACCGTCATGATTCATGGAAAAACTGATGAATTTGAGTTGCGATACGGGAGCTAAACCTATCCTATGGTATGAGGTTAGGTTTAGTTCCAGCAATCTAACTATTTTTAGGTTAACTGGCCTCCGTATCAAGGTTAGATGCCATAGGTTTAGGTTTAGCTATCTTTGGTTCACTTCGAATAATCTCAGGCTTAGTTTTGATCTACTGAACTGAAAACACGGATACTGTATCCTAGAACCGCTTGATACTACAGTACTACCTATTGATCTACCTTGATTTTTTTAGCCTTCGAATTATCTTAGCCTCATTTTTCAGCGTGTAGTTTTTGTGTAAATAAAGTATCTTTATTGTATGAAGTGGAAAAGTTGAATTGGATACAAAAGAACGGGGAGAGAGGTGATAAGGAAGGATGGATTGATATGAGGTAGGGTAGGGAGGATATGGATAGATCAGTGATAAGATACGTGATGGAAGGACTGTTGGATATGGAGGAACAGGAGCTGGAACGGAGAAGGACCTGGTGGCTGGATCTAATCCTCACACCAGGCATTCTCCTTACGGATTTGCTCCTGTTCCGCCGGGGTAAGATCGCACTCAATCCCGTAGATCTTCCCAATATCCGCAGTTGATTTTCCTTGAATCAGAGTAGATATGAATTGAGCACACACATCCATCAACTTCTGCACATGAAGATAATTCGATGCCTGGTAATTGATATGATTAGTGATAATAAGATACCGTATTTCCTCGAATAGAGCGGCACTGCAAACGCTGCCGTATAATGCTCATATCTTGAAATCTAGAAGAGCTATCAAAAAGTGGTCAACTGCAAGTTTGTAGATCAAAACTTCAGCTACAAAATTGCTGTTGACAACTTTTTGATAACTATCCTAGATTCTGAGATATGATCATTCTCCGACAGCGTTTGCAGTGCCGCTCTATTCGAGGAAATAAGATAGGTAGATACTTACAACATAAAGGTGATAGAGTGCATCCTCATCCTTGGGCAAGAAGTCCTTATCCCACTGTGGTAGTGGGATGGACCTCTTGTCCTTCTTCTTGTCCTCCTCACTCGCCTCCGAATCATTCACATGCTGTCTGACAAACTTGACGACCCGCTCGAGTGTCTCGCCCTCAACAGCCGGACATGGCAATACTTCCACCTCCTTCTCCGTATCATCGTCATATCCCATATTCTTGAACATATCATCTAGTGTCTTGATTCTTCTGAGCTCATTTCGATTGATCTCAAATTTCTTGTCATCTTTCGATGAGATGGTGATGGTGCGGGTGTCGATGGTGGACATGGCTGGGATCTGGAATAGAATGGATATTAGTGAGGCTTGGGAAGGAATGGAAGGAGAGAAAGGGATGGTGTATCCACGATTCGAATGATTCAGAATGTACCAAATTTCATCACGATTGGAGAGGAAGAGACGCAGACAGTCAGATTTAGGTCATTTGATGTCCATGGAGCGCATTTGCATACCACTATCTAGATAGTCCAGATGTTGCTATCTAGATATGACATCTTTTCGATCGATAGTCTAACTCGTCTTACTGTATCGTCTTACGATAGATTCTCTGGTAGATCACTATTACTACAGTAGCCATCACACTATCCTCATAGTACTACAGTATTCGTCATACTGTAGATTTTTTGTGGAGATGGTTACAATAATCATTATTTTGGCGCATTCAGACTCCAGACTTCCTGGTGAAGTACCAGAGCGTATCAGGCTGATCAGGCTGATCGGGCTTTTGGTCGGGCGGGATTCATAGGTTTAGGTCCAGCAATCTTGTCTTTGGTGGTCTTAGGTTTAGGTCCAGCACCTTAGTGCTGGTTCATTAGATTTAACTATTATTGTTTTTATTATTATACCATCAAAAAATCTTTATTCATATCTCATGAAAAAAATTGCCACCACTTATGATCCGTCTTGCTCTCCGCCTTCTTCAATCCTTTCTTGCCCTTCTCCGATAATAAGGTTCCTTCTCTAATGGGTGTTCAGTTCTGAGGATATCAGTGTGATCAGGGTGATAAAAAAATACTTACTGATTGGCATCCATTATGCTCGTGTTTTGAATTTACTAGACAAATCTCTAATCGAATATTAGTAGTTTTGAAATTCGAAATGATTGAAATGGGTTGTTTGATAGCTGATATGGGTCACGTTGATTGCCACATATTATTTCGTGAATCAGGGTCACATTATCCGCCAGATTTTTTCATCGATATCACACGGAACAAGCCATGAGAGCATATCAAGCTGCAAAGTTTTCAAAATTTCAAAAAATTTGCAAAAAGTTTTTTTGTAAAATAATGTGACTTTGAGTGGACCCTACGTATCAGATCCTCCTGATTCCAAAAATGACAACGCCGACGCTATATCTTCAAAACTGACTGAGATAGCATCGGATAACTGAGTGTATATAGGGTGAACCAAACCCCAACAGGCTCTCTTTAGGGCCACATAAAATCCATCAACTATTTATCAATAAATATATGTATTCGTAATCGTTTCTTTGTTTTATAACATACCAATTTTTCAATGTGATCAACAAAAATTCATGGGTTTATGATTGGAAAATTGAAGCAAGTTGGTAATCTGTACGATATTTGAATTCACATTTTTTTCTGGTGGCTTTCGTATAGTGATGACCTAAACCTACGTTTGAAGCCGCTAAAACTAAATCTAAAAACACCACACACAAACTAATTACGGCTAAACCTAAACCTATCCCAGCTAATCCTAAACCTACGACAAGTAAATCTAAACGTAAAGTCACTAAACCTAAGCCTAAGAACACCAAACACAAATCAAAGATGGATGAATCTAAATAAATCTATGATTACTAATGTTGTGATAATTTTGATGCGAAATAGATTTTTTTTGTTCTAATAACCCAACAGTTTGAGCAATAATCGTTCGGTTTTTGTTGCTGCTGGTTCCTCCAATTCGTCCAAAGTTCGTATTTTTGTGTAAATGTGAGTATTCATCTGAAATTATAGCAAATATGAATAAATAAATAAATATTCAGACAGCTGCATTGAAAAAATAGCGTTTTATGGCTATGGATATGACAAATGATGGACATTTTCCACTCGATTTCTTCTATTTTTCCTTTAATTCGATTTCTTTTGCTGTTCAGTACTCAATAAACCGTCAGTTTCTATCAATTTCATCACAATTAGTTTCTTCGACTAACAGTAAAACTTCGTTTCAGCTTCATCTTCCTGTTTTACGGCTCGAAAAAATGTGCAAAAGGAATGAAGTTATGGTATAAACATGATGGAGTGATGTGTGTACCCTGATTTTCTAAAGCATTTGCATTTTCGAAAAACAAAGTGGTTTTTGTGAGGAAAAAGGACTAGATGATTCATCTTCTAGTCAATATGGTAGACCACTTTTCTTCAGATGAATATCGGAGCCGGAAATTGTTATTATTAATCAATTAGAAAAGCAAAAACATTTTTGTGCAAGAACAATTTATTTTGCAAACTATTGTCTGCACTTTAAAGTCTTAATAGACTGTCAACCGCGAGTAAATTGTGAGACTATACAATCCACATTTAAATACAAAAAAAAATATTAAAAAAGAGAATACAAAAAAATTTAATACATTTTGCACTTTTGTGCCTTGTGCATTTGTGCTCCTGCTGGACATGTGAAGGCGGTGACGAACTCCGGCATGTTGGCTACCAATTTGTTGATCCGATCCTTTCCGGCGTTCTTGAAACCATCTGCATCGTTGCGAATGGCAAATCCATCGAATGGTGTGGAACACATTGTCTGTAATTAATTGATTATAATTGATATAAATTGATATGATAATACCTGGGCCATCGACAAGAAATACATCTGGTCGTTGGTGTTCGACTCGAATCCAGCTAGAAGTGGAGCAGCTCCGTCCTTTTTCGCCATCTGATACGATGATGTGGCTCCCATGTGATCAGCGACCAATTCATCTTGTTTTGACTTGTCATTTGCTCGATCCTTTCCGTCCTTTTCGAAACACTGGGCCGATTTTTGGTACTTTGCGTCTTTTGTTGACTGAAGGACAACAACATCAGCAACCGCTTTTCCGATCACAACACCGACACCTCCATGCTTCACATATGATGGATAACCTTCGTCGAGAAGTTTATCATCGAGAAGGCGAGGAGTGACATCTGTAAGTATTCGAATGTGATAATGATTGATAACAAAAGGCTTACATAGGGTGTATGTGTCTCTGTTGTAGATCGTACTAGGCGGCAAAGTGTTGAAAAAGGCTGGTGGGTACTCCTTTGGTTTGGCCAGATGAGCAAAGTGTTGGCGCACTTGGTGCTTCTTCACTTCCGGATACGCTTTGTAGATGTCGTTCATCTTTGATTCATCGATCTGTACTGAACTTCCAGCAGCCATGTTCGTCGAATACTCTTTCGGAAAACCAACAACAGTCTTGATCTTCTTGACTTTATCGATCGAAGTGGTCCGTGTGGTGCCGACAACATTGAACTTCTTCAGCATTTCAACTTGTTTTACTTTGTATTCTTCTACCATGCCTTTGATCTTCCCTTCCTTCGTCTGATCAACGTTGTTGTTGTCGAATTTGGCCAAAGCTTGTGGGAGCATCTTCGCAACAAGCTGAAAAGTAAAAAAGTAAAGTTTTCGACTATGTTCACTCACTGCATGACAGTCCTTTTCACCGTAGACAACGGTTCTGAATTCCTTTTCAAGCTCAAACTTGGCGATCCCATTGTGGAACAGGATTCTTCCGACTTTAGTATCATCATTATTGATGTCTACACTTGCATCAATTTTCGTGGTCCAAGACGGGTACTTGTATGTATATACGTTCGCCAACATGAAGTCTTTAGGTGTTCCAACTGGGAACCAACCCGTCAACACATTGATGAGTAGTTTCTTCTTGACGTCGTTGATGTCCTTGATATCGGCCAATGGAACCAACTCGTTATCTGTCGTCTCCACGTTGTTGCTTTCATCGAATGCTTTGAACTTGTTGTAATCCTTGTCGATATCTTTGAATCCGAAATCCTGAAATCATGAGCTAGATGCGATTGTTTTCTTTGAGGAACATACTTTACTAGAATCATACTTGGTCCGGTCTTGAATGACTATCACCGCTTTTGGATTGATCTCATTTGGATCCATGAATCTAGACATGTCCAGTTTGAAAACGCCAAAATTGGTATATCCTTCTTTGGCGAGGTTTTCAACGTAGTCTTCTGGCAAATTGCTGGGAACATCGCTTGGAATGGCATTTTGGGCAGCTGTCATTTTGTTTTTGCTGAAGCTTCCACTCTCACACGCATCCCTCAACATTTTCGCGGCTTTCGGAAGTCCTTGATTTGTTGCCTGGGTATCAGCGATCAATGCTGAAATACAATTCATACAGTCATAATAATACTATATCAAATACCTTTGACTTGATCCGCACCAATGAACGAGACCTTGTCCTTCGCATAATCGTGACTTCCACAAGCATATTCATGGAAATCGTTGCAAGGTTGGGTGGCATTGTTGACATTGGCAGTCAGTGCAGTTGCATATCCATTGCATGTTGGTGTTGTACAGATTGGTAAAGATTGTGGACGAGATGGTGCGATGGTTGTTGCTTGTCCCTTTGATTCACTTGTCGAGTCGAATGGTTTGAATACGAATATGCAAACGACCACGGCAACGACAGCGATGATGAGGAGCAGAACAAAACCAGCAATGATCCAGTACTTCAACGGCCAGTTTTTCGGATTCAGCTTCGATCCTTCCTTCGCCTTCGCCTTCTTCTTCTTTCCATTCCCTCCTTCCGTGGCAGTCGACGACATGTCAACTTTGTTGTCAACATTGACGGGCGCAATGGCGCTTGTACCGGATGCGCTCGGAACGAGTGGTTTTGGTTCATCGTCTTGCTCGTCTCCTCCTTCTTGATCTTCTACCAAATGTTTCCAGGGTTCTCCTCTTCGCCATGCTTCAAATGCAAGCTTATTGCCAAGGGGTACTCCTTCTTTATCTGCCCTTATCGCTTCATCGATATCATCTTGGTGCTGTTTCAATTCCATAGGGGTCAGATTGCCTACGATTTTTTTTAAACGAAGCCTCGCTTCTTCGATACAAGGGTGTTCGACGTAGGGTTTGTTGGCAGCAGTCGAATTGGTGGCAAGCGATTTGGACGCATTTGAATCGACAGCTGGCAACTTGGCAGTATTCTTCTTGGCAGCAGATGATTTGGAGCCACGTGAGTTTTTGTTCGGACCAGACGATTTGGTAGGTTTTTTCGGCGGTTTTCCTCCTGCAAATAAAATGGATGATTTCAGAAAGCTATAGTCGTAAATACGACCCAATTCTATCGGTTAGTCTTAAATAATCACATAACATGGACCTTTTCAACGCGAAAACTATATGACTTTCCACAGAAATGATTCAATTTTGGTGCTCGAAGCAAAAACGGGAGGCGAAATGAAAATTCCCGAGAAAAAACTGTCAAACTAAATAGTTTCACAGCTTTTTTACTCTTTAGCAGCTACTAAGCATCGAAAGAAAGAGCTAGAAGCAGCAGAAGCATGGAGAAGCCGATAAAATAATTAACATACCTTCCGCTCTTTCATTGTTTTTAATTGACGATGCAATTCCCATTTTATTCATTTGGGCGAACCGCTTTGAATGCATTCAATTGATGAACTGATTTGATTTGACATCTGGGCGGCTCGTCGAGTTGGAATACACGTATTTAGGTCAGCCACGTCGATTCACGCCAACTTTTTTCGATAGCTTTTCGTCGGATAAACCTAATGCCCGTTATAATGGCAGAGGAGTTTCCTAGGCCACGGCCACCAATTAGTTGAGGCGTTGACGCGGTGGGTTTCGATTTTCAGCCATTTTTCCTGCTTTTCTGTATATTATATTGATTTATTGTCTTCCTATGTCTTGATTAATGTGTTTTATATCCGACAATTACGTCTCGATAGATTTTGATCTGTTTCAATGCCCCAAAATGCCCTTTTTGAGAAAAATCTCGCCGCTCATTTTAATATTGTTTTCTACGCAAAAGAGTTTGTTTGTTTTGTTGCAAATGCATGAAAATAGTTTGTGTTAACGTTGATAGAGCTTTTCTTTTGTATATATTACTGTTTTTTTGCCAAAAAATTAAATACCGAGCAGAAAGACCTCTCACGCTATTCTTTTCGAAGAATGTAATTCTAAAAACTATATTCATGTAAATTCGAGCCAAAATTTCCATAGAGACATTTTATATAGTTTTTCCAACATTTTTTGGGTTTTTGTCTTGATAAAAAAATTGATAAAAAAATAAAAATCTTTGATAAAAAAATTAATATTATTTTTAGCTTCAAAGTACAGATATCGAACGCAAAAACGGTGAAACTGTATTTTTCGTCAACTGCGTCATTCAGCTTTCCTGTCTCCTTATATTTGTGCTCCAGACGCTCAGAAACCTCTCTTCTAGATAGAAAAACTGTTGATATCGGTGAATCGTCTTGATTCACTCTCCTCCGTCCAAAATAAGATAATAACCTCTATTCATCGAAATCTATTCTTCCTAGCATTTATTATCTTCAGTCCGCTACACATTTTAATTTAAAAAAACGATTTCGTCATCTAAAATCTCCAATTTTCCAGAAAGTGCTCGAATCAACACCAAGCAATCATCAATTTTGCATCAAAATGGCAAAGAAAATCAGATTTGACAGAAAAAGGTCAAGGTAAGCAACAAAAAAAGTTTCTTCTTTAACAAACTGAATGCATTGCAGCTTAAATCGATGGAAATGTGATGAGGATGATCAGAAAAGAAAGAATCGACGATTTGGAACAAATAAAGGAAGATTCGAAGGAAAACAAGAGAGAATATGTTGGATTTCAAAAACTCGAAGGCGGTGTTCATTCACTTCATTCGTAAGTTATTTTCGTAAATCCTTCTTCTTTCTTCTTTCTAGTTGAAAAAATATCAAAATCTCTTTTTTGTTTCTTTGATTTTCTCTCTCCTAATTGTTCATTTTCATCAGCCCTTTTCAAATTCTCATCGAAAACTTCGTTGACGACCTAAGCCTTCTATATTTCCAGAAAATGCTCGAATCAACATCAAACAATCAACAATTTTGCATCAAAATGGCAAAGAAAGTCAGATTTGACAGGAAAAGGCCAAGGTAAGCAAAAAATAAGTTTCTTCTTCAACAAACTGAATGCATTCCAGCTTAAATCGATGAAAATGTGATGAGGTTAGACTTGACAGGAAAAGGTCAAAGTGAGTCTAAAAATGGTTTATTGTTTCAACAAAAATTACTAATTTCAGCTGAAATCGATGAAAATGTGATGAGGAATGAATGAATCGATGATTTGGAGCAAATGAAGGAAGATTCGACGGAAAACGAGAGAGAATATGTTGAATTTCAAGGGATTTGTCGATATTCCGACGGCGATTCGATATAAGAATGTGAGTTTTAAATTAGAAATAATTAGTATAAATACATGAATATTCAGACAGCTGCATCGATCAAATATCATTTTATGGCGATTGATGTGACAAATGATGGATATTTGGATGAGGAGGAGATACGAGCATGTGTGAGTTGATTATATTTGTCTGATTATCATTAGAATCCACTATTTTCAGTGTTATTCGATGTCAGATGTGCCAACAATTGATATAATAATATTGATAATTAATAAAACTTATGTAAACGTCCATCAATAAAATAATAAAATATTCTGGTGTTAAACTGTTTTCTTTTCTTTGAAAGACGTCGAAGCGGATATTCGAAGGACAAATCAATGGAAGCATTAAGTAAAAGAAAGAAGCTCAATTAGAAAGCATACACGTGAACTCTAAATCCACACGTGAAATACTCCAACAGAATTCATCATTAATCCATTCATTCATATCAATTGTGATCATTTCGACCCTAACTCTCGTTGTAATTCGATACTAGTAAGTCAATCACTCTCTCTTATCACTTATCACTTATCAATTATCAGATGGTGTTTGTGTCTAAAGTCTCACAACTGAGCTTGTCTCCTCTACCAATTCATGAGCGTATTCTGACAGCAATTCGGGCTCATGCCGCTGCTGATAACGATGCCATTATATTTGTGAGTCATCTCTTATCACCTTATCACTATCTTATCAATTGTAGATTGATGCTGAAACAACAACAAAGAAGAGATATTATAGAGAAATTGAGCCGGCTGTCAATAGTTTGGCAACTGCATTGATCAAATTGTAATCACTTATCACTCTTATCACCCCTTATCATATCATTCAGAGGTTTCAAACCTGGTGATGTTGCTGCTCAAGCACTTCCAAATACTTCCGAATTCCTAATCAACATGCTTGCCGTTCAAAAGTGTGGTGGTGCGATGTCAAATGCAAGTGCAATATTCACTGATTGTATGTTTATCACCCCCCTTATCATATCCTTATCACTTATCAGATGAACTTCAAATGCAATTCCGTGATTCCAACGCAATGTTCGTTTTCACCGATGAAGATCGTTTGAATCGTGTGAGACGAGCAGTCGAGAAATCACCAAATGTCAAGAAAATCATATGCAAACGAACATTCCCGATGAAGACTGATTTCCCGGAGAATGTACTCGATGAAGCGGAATTGCTCAAAACATCAGCTGAGCCAATCAATCTAGAATATCAGTATGTTGATATCAGTTGATAAGGGGCTGATAAGAAGTGTTTATAGACCCGACTCAATCGCCCTCCTTCCATATTCATCTGGTACAACTGGCAGACCAAAAGGTGTCATTCTCACACATAAGAATATATCAGCAATGATGGATATAGCTATACAGTAATCACTATATCAGTATCATTATCATTATCATATTATAGTCACCTCGAAACGGAAGTATCTCAACCGATGTTTGGAAAGGGACAACCAGCAAAATGGACAAAGGAACATGTATTATTGATATTACCATGGTATCATGCATATGGATTGAATACAATGTTAGAGGTGATATATCAACTGATATGGGTTGATATGATATGATATTTTGTAGAGTGTAATACTTGGTATGACTGGATTGGTATTCAAGAAATTCGATCCAATTGTGATGCTCAACCGTATCAAATTCTACAAGATCAAGCTGGCCTATTTTGTTCCACCAATGTTGATATTCTTGGCGAAAGATGGAATGGTGCCAATATTCCGTATCGAATCATTCCTGAAAGTGATCATGACTGCCGGTGCAACAGCCGGCAAACAACTATGCGAGGAAGTGAACAAGAGATTCCCGAATGCATGGCTGTGTCAGGCGTATGGAATGACTGAGATGGTGCAGTTTACGACATTCCCAAGTTATGAACATGGCAATTGTTTCGAGACGGTCGGCAGTTTGGGTGCAACATATGAATTGAAGATTGTTGGTCCGAATGGGAAAGAAGTGACTGAAACGAATCAAGAGGGCGAACTACACTTTCGTGGTCCGACACTTATGAAAGGATATTTGAATCATAAATTGGATGATGTATTTGATAAGGATGGATTCATTCAAACTGGTGATCTTGGAACAATTGATGATAAGGGTAGGATTAGTGTAACTGGAAGGATCAAGGAACTTATCAAGGTTAATGGAATGCAGGTATATTTGAATAATGACTATATTCGTCCTATAATATAGGCTTAGGTGCCACCAGTTGAGATTGAAGATGTCCTCCTACTCCATCCAAAAGTCAAAGATTGTGCAGTGATTGGTATAAGCGACGAACAAAGTGGTGAAGTACCAAAAGCATTTGTGGTGAAAAAGGATCATACAGTGACTGAAGCCGAATTGACGGCATTTGTACAATCGAAATTGTCATCGTACAAATGGCCGACTGGCGGTTATGAATTCATTGATTCGATACCCAAATTACCATCTGGTAAAATATTGAGAACACAATTGGCGAAAATGGCGGAGGGTGATAGTGAATCGGAGAATGAGAATAGTCAGAAGTCGGAGAAATAATGATATCAGAAGCTTTACTTTATTTACTTGAAAAATGAATAGATTTGATTTGATTGATTGTTGCTTTTGTTGATAATTGATAAGAGAAATATCAAAAGGATTGAACGATTGTAGGATCGATAATAATGACTATCAACAACAAACAACAAGAACACAAAACAACACAACAACAACTACAACAGCAACCACAACAACACCAATTTCCGATTTGATCATCGTCAGTCTGAAAGGCATAGATTCATAGATCCTTACTCTAGTATTGAAGAATCACATTTGTTCTACGATGGGATGTTGATTGTGATTTGGCCGTTGATACCGGTGATACTGTATTCGGTTGTGATGATCCAGCCGATGTATCACTCATTCCCGATGGCCTAAATCAGCCTGATATACTCTGATATCCCCCTGATCAGCCCATACGTCTTGAAATCCGAGTTTGTTGCCGATTTGGACGAGTTGGTCATGGACGAATGTTAGCTTTATTTAACGAAACATTTTTTTTCGATTCATAATCGTTTGCATCTATTTCACGTTCACGGCCTGCGTATCGATTACAGTAATCTACAGTAACCAAAGAAATTAGCAGTGATATGATAAGGATATTATGAAAGTATCTAGTCAAGATATTGAAATTTCTATGATTCAAGGAATGTGACTTATTGATGGTTGTCGAGTTGCCCTTTTTCCATCGAATTTTAGAGTCTTGGGTCTCTACGCGAAAACTACTGTATTTATACTCATTTCGATGCGCTGAATTACAGCTTTCAGAATAGTAAAAGATTTCTGAAAAATATTGACTTTCAGCTCAGTTATAGCCAATTGAAAGTGGAATACTTTCTCAGAAAAAAAGTTCAAATTTGAATTAATTGATAGTTTCTCGTGAAAAACGTATTTGTTCCAAGTTTTGTGATGCTCCGAGTCATGATTTACTCTGATTTTCTGCAGGTTCGATGATAACTGATAAGAAAAATATGAGAATATCAGCGTCTGATATTATCACTGATTTGATAAGGAAATGGGGGAAAACACTCTAGTTATTTGACAGAACCCAAAGCTGAGAACAGCCAGATGAAGATAATCACGACTTATCATTATCAGTGATAAGATAAGGAACTAATGAAGGAACATAGTCAGAATATTCATAAATTAATTGGAGCTTCCTGATGTTCAAGTTGCTCATTTTCAATCGAAATTTTACTCGATTACTCGATTCGAAAGTTTGAATATTTAAAAATTTATGCATTTGAAGTGACTAAAAAGCGTGGAATATGTTGTACTAATCAAAAATAACATGAAAACAACAAAAAAGTTATCAATTTCCTGATTGAATCGCTTCGTTTTCCTGGAAATCACTGACGTATCCGAGGCTTGAGCTGTCTTCACTTATTGCTGAAAAAAAATATTACATTTTTTGGAAGAGAGGTGGAAAAGGATGCTTTATCGAGCAATACTATCAGTGAAAACCAACCAATTTATGTTGAAAATTCACTTTTTTCGTTTTTTACTAGAGATAAGTTTCCATTTGCTCTCTAAAAAACTATTTTACTCAGATTTTTTTCAAACTGCAGACTTTTAGCAATTGGACTTGTTTCTGATATTTCATGAATAAAGCTTTAATGCTTCAATTTTTATTAAATTTGTTCAAAACACAAAATACTCACCTGCGACACATCGAATATCCTCAATCACTTGCTTATTTCCATCCGATTTCTCCCATTTTGTGCCCAATCCACAATGCTTTTTCAATGACCATTGCATCGATCAAATTGATAATGGCCTCATGTTGCTTGATAGAATCTGTAAATAAAAAACTATGAATATCTGCATATCTAGAACGGAAGCTTTTAACACATATACGTCAAAAAGAGCATCAATTACAGTAACCCAAAATGGAGAAAGCCTCTGATTTTGGGGTACTGTAGTTGGAGTTAATCCTACAATATTTTACTGCAGAATACTCCATGGCAAATAGCGTTATCTAGGTTTTAGACCATGTTCTACATGGCCTGGCTTTATTACTGGATCGTTCCGTGTAAGGCATTCTATTACTTTTTTGAAATTTCAACTTTCTGACATGAAAACTTCAGCACTTTAGCAACTTTTGGGGACAATTCAATATCAAAAATAGACATTGGGGAGAAGAATATACTAGAAATTTTCGTCAAAAACTGCATTACTTTCTCTGAACAAAATGGTTTCCAGGTTTAGTGATTCATATTATTTCTTCAGAACTTCGGCAACTTTTGGAGAAAATTCAACATCGAAACATACAAATCAAACTGAATGGGACATTCGAGGAACAAAACATATCAGAAGTTTTCGACAGAAACATCAGAACAAGGTGGCTGGAGAATTTTTTGTTTTTGATATTTTTAGGTTTAGTGATGATTCATATTATTTATATAATTATATCATTTTTCGGAATGCAACTTCATGAATCCAAGTTTCAGAAAAAAACTTGAAGATCATCCCTACCAAACTATTTATGAAAATCATCAAGTATGTCGACAAAAATTTCAGAAAATCATATCCCTCCTTCTTTCAGCCAAACCTTTCATTTCCCTTATTTTACTCCTAGATATAATCTGGATAGGCTAAGAATTAGTTTTCCTTTTTTCCCTCCAAAAATTTCACAAAAACAATCACGTGTATCGACAAAAAACAAGAACCGATTTCTAAAAAACGTGAAAGTGTCCACGTCATATACTGTCCATTATTCCACAACTCAAATCATTCATCAAGTAAATCAGTATACGACAAACGACGATAATACACCTCGATTCATGAAGATATTCGATTTGATCCAGTTTCGGATCTTATTCATTCTCATATGCGTCTTTGGACAAATCAGCGCAGCGGATAAACGTAAGTTTTTGAATATTTTTTGATAAATCAAAGAAATACGTTCTTTATCCAGAAGTCTGGATATAAAGGTATATATTTTCAGCCAAAATCACTTGTAATGATGAAAGAGCTGGACATGTGGAAACGACCGATTTCATAGACAAGAAAGAAGAAAAAACGGGCCATGGCCCTGGTTACAAGCAAGAATTCTTAGTCGCAATGAGAAAGTTTTCAATATACAGAGAAAACAATTCGCCTAATAATAGATTTTGTCGTAAGTTGATTTCGATTAAATAGTGAAACTTTACTTGTTTCAGCGATTCCACTCTCTTTCACTTTCAATAAAGAAGAGGAACGAAAGAAAATTGTTGAAAAAATGAACATTCTTGATGATGCTAGCTACAATTTGGGAGATTACGCCGACATTGCTCTTCCATTTGGTTAGTTTATTTTGTGTATTCGCTACAAATTTCGGAACCATAGGTGATCCACAGGATCCATAGGAACCTAGATTCATAGATTCTTATCATAACGCGCGTATCAGGTCATTGAAATGTCGAAGGGACCCCTCCATCTTGTCACTCACTTTTATACCATTGACACACATGTGCATGATGGCCGAGTGGTCTAAACGCGCGTCTAATAAGCGACAGATACGTACAGTTAAGGGTTCGAGTTCGAGTCTCGACCATGCCGTGTTTGGGTTCACGGCCTCGTATGTTAAGCTCATTCATACGTGACGTCCCCGCTCTGTAGCTTAGAAGATGGCGGTTTACCATCCGACATCATCGTTATTGTGGTTTACGTGGAGACTCAGTCACCATATCGCCTTCAATACTGCATTGACTAGGTGTAAATGTGTTGATTCCTATAAGCTCTGGACGGGGTCAGTTTTGCACTGTTTTGAGATAAAGCACCAACATAGGTAGAATACTCATACTCTTTTTTAAATAAAAAATGCGGAAAATCTACAACTTTTGGGGAAAGTGGGACTCATGAGCCGACCCAAAAATACTTCAAATCTCAAAAAGTGGGATATTTTACTTATGTTCGGCTCCGAATGATTGAAATTTTTGCAGACAGCACCACAAAAGAGCAATGGAACTTTCGTGATGGCGAGAAAATTGGAAACTGTGAAAGAAATTCGGATTGCTTCTCATTGAATGATGACAAACATCAAGGATATTGCGAGTTCGCTGCGCAACCATCAGTTAAATTTTATTTGTTAGTTTCCAAGAAAATCAGGGCCAACATATGCCTGTGAAATTTTCAGCGCTGGGATATTCTTCCCTGTTCATAAAAATCAATATCGGGAACAAAAGGAACATAGATTTTGCTACAAAAGTGGGTTTATCCAATCATTATATATCAATAATCGAATATTTTCAGTTAGAAGGATAGAATCATCCACATTCATTGTGGTTCCATATAACGTTGGCTTAGTAAGCTGCAAAGATATTGAATCTTGTGATGGTAATTATCTGAATCCCTACCTATTGTGGGATTGTGTGGAAGCGCCGGGTATCGGGTCGGCAAAGTTTTGTGCAATGAGTATGTACCTACCATCGTTTTTTTTTTCAAGAAATTTTGAATTTCAGAGTACCAAACAACTAACCTATTTCCTAAAGCACCTATTCCAACTGTTAAAGATGACGACATTGACAAAGTACTTCTCCCATATTCAACGACTTCCAATTCAATGATATCGAAAGACGGAATAATCCCTATCGAGGAACAATGTACGTCTAATGCGCAATGTGGACACTTGACGAAAGGCAATGTTATTGGATATTGTATGGCAAGTCGACACAATTGGAATCATGCCAATCACAGGAATCAATATGGTAAAAATGCGACGTTTTGTTATGCGAGTATGTTATCACTATTTGTAGACTTATGATATACCATCAATTTCAGTGATTCCCGAAAAGTTGGAAACCTACTTGATGGACCGTATGAAACAAGGACCGAGAACGTGTAAGCTTGTCAAGGAATGTCCGACAGGATATGCATGTCGAAAAGTGGAGATCAGAAATCTGACTCTTGGTGAAGATGTTTATGCATGTACTAGAAATGTCACAATGTCGCCCGCATTCTTCCGACACAAGGAGCCATTCAATAGTGGTCCATATTGTGGGTTATCGCCTCATGATATAGAGATGTATCTAATTGATTTGCAGCCAAAACTACTCCTAGAACACTGTTGACCGATAAATATGCTGCGAATGCTTGCTCAACAAACAGTGAATGCACATTTTATATCAATCATACTTCTGGTCCGGAAAACGGTTTCTGCTCGCCGAGCATCAAAGCTGGAGCAGCTATCGATGATGCGAACGTGAATCTTTGCTACAAATGTACGTTTTCTACTCATCTTACATGAATTATACAATATTTAGTGTTGAATGAGCCAAAGATTGAATATATCCTACCGCCAACCGGACTAGGAGCGTCGATTTGTACCGACCACGCAAATTGCACAGTCGCTCATTCGTACTGTCGAGTATCAAAAGTGTACAATTTATCCTTACACATGTTTTGTGTCCTAGGTACGTTAGTTTTGTTAAATAAGTTGATAAATTACTTGGTTTTCAGACAAATGCATCTTTGGAAAGATCATCTCACAAGAAACATCGGGTTATGTGTGGAAGAAGAGCGGTATTAACAAGAAACTATACTGTCGTAAGACTATATACACATATTGACTTGAGACTTGATTCATTTTCAGCGATTCCATATCCATCGGCGATCAGAAAAGAAGACGCGGATATCATAAGTGCCACCGTCGACAACGAATCTAGACTAGTTGCCGAGAAGTTTTTGAGTATATCATTTCCATTTGATCCGAGTACAAAGGAGCAATGGAATTTTGATGATGGCTACAAGATTACATACTGCACAAAAAACTCTGATTGCTCATCATTGGATGATGACAAGTATCAAGGATATTGTCAGTATGCAGCGGATCCGACGAAGCTAGGAACTGTAACAGCGGATAAGACGCTTCAAAAACAGGATGAAGTGTTGTATTGCTACAAAAGTAGGCTTTATAAGGTTTTTAATACCTAATTTTGACATTATAGTGAGAAGAGCAGAGTTCCAATATGTTCGATTCCCGGATGAAATTGGCTTGATACCATGCAAAGATCGATCTGTTTGTGATGGACAAACCGAAAACAAATTTCTGTTGTGGGATTGCCAAAAACCAATCGAGCCAAATATGACTTCTTCATTCTGTACAATGAGTAAGTTTTCGGGAGTAACATTTTGAGAAATCACATTCTTTCCAGAACTTCAAACAACTGGTTTCTTGCCTAGTGTAGATACACAAAGTTTGGAAGCATCAGACGCCGATAAAGTCCTACTTCCTTATGGTAAATTATCACAAAATGTACAATACTACTATACTACTTTAGAAATGGACTCTCCTCCTCGACTTATACCGAAGGACAGAGTATTGGAAAGAGCGGATACATGCACAAGGAATAGCCAATGCAATCACTTGAACATATTGGGAACTTATGGATATTGTTATGCGAGTAAGCACAGTGGAGTTTACAAGAACAGTGATGGTAGAGCTGGTGCAGGAGCACACTTCTGTTATGCTCGTAAGTATTCAATAATGTGTATTCGGTGTAACAGAAACATTACAGTGATTCCGTTCAACAATGAACAATACGAGATAGAGTATGCGAAAGACGGACCAAAAGATTGTGCTGCCACTTGTACTACTGGATATAGTTGCAGGGATATGAAACTGAAATACGTAAAGACTACTGGAATACGTTTGTGTACCATAGGTGAGAGGAACTTTTAATACTTCCCATGTGTCACTATTTTCAGATATATATCTGGTGCCCTATTTCTTCACTGAGAAAAAAACACCATTTTCAAGTGGTCCGTATGGTAAGTAATTTTCTTCTGTTTAGTGAAGCATGTTTTCAACTTACAGCTAATAATATGTTTAACGTTCTACTTGAAAGAAATGAAATCTTTGACAATGGTTGCTCCAAAAACAAACAATGCTCCATTTTGGGATCGACTAATAGTTTCTGTTCAGAAACGATATATCATTACGGCGAAACGGAGATGGATGCTCCAGTGAATCTTTGTTATAAATGTGAATGATTATTTTTTAAGCAATAGAGTAATTATTTCAAACCTTACAGTGGATGAGGAACCGAACTTTGAATACTTATTGCCACCAGACCAACTTGGTCCTATACGTTGTGATGACAACTCAGACTGCAGAAGAAAAGAATATCGACCAACATCGGATGTCCCGTTTTGTGGTTCAACCAAGTATGGTAAGAAGAAGTTTTGTGTGAGAGGTGAGTTATCCTAAGACAATAAATTGAAATTCAGAATTATTTAGGTAGACCAAGAACTGCCCTGTATACCGATGTCAGTAAAATGGACGCGACAACAGAAGCAATTAGTTCAATCATTTTTCCCTATGACAAGTACTATCTGCAACCCCTGCCAATTGCTCCTAATGACTCATACACATGCTCAAAGAATGAAGATTGTTTTCTTCTTGCAAATGATACTACTCAATTTACTGGATATTGTTATCCTAGTATTGATCAATCGAAGACCCCGCAAGCACCGAATGACGCCTTCAAACTCTGCTACAGATGTGAGTTATAATCTATCGATTATTATCAAATGCTTCTCGTTTGTAGTAGCCAACGGAGATAAGGAGTTTGACATGAAACTAGATGATGTTGGTCCAATCAAATGCACAAATGATGATGATTGTGAAGGCGATAATAAATGCGCAGCAGTGGAAAACGTCAATTTGTGTGTCAAAGGCGGTGATTATTGCTCGGATGAGAAATGGCCAGCGGCAGTTGGTACAGTTATCAACGAGAAAGGATATCAATACAAGACGACAAGTGTGAAAGGTGGACAAAAAAACGTCTATTGTGGTGTGCCGTATTCGTCTGAATTCGGTTATCCGGAAATAACGACAATGGGTGGTCAGTTAGACGTTCGGATCAACGAATATCGAAACGGATCATTCGGAGAAGTCGCATATCCATATGAGACATTGTTCAAGACTCGCTGGAGCTTCAAAACCAAATATTGGCAATTTCGGACTTGTACCAAGAACTCGGAATGCTCATTTTTGGATAACGACGAGTATATTGGGTATTGCAAGCAAAGTTGGAAGCCGACATTCACGACAATACACGATATGGAGCTGAGTGATGATGCGTTTTGTTACAAAAGTGAGTGATATGACTAGATGATATGCACTCATTTGATAAATTTTAGTGAAGAATACCATTGATCAGTATATTTTCTACAAGGACAGACAGGGACTTATCGCATGTACCGACAATGCAAACTGTACAGCTCACATTGAGGATATCAATAATGAGTGGAAATGTCGGGAAGTGAGCATTTCGAATGATAAGGTGGCATTCACTCGTAAATTTTGCACAAATTGTAAGCTCACTAGCATCCTAACTCTGACATAATTCCATTTTCAGCCGCTCTACGGCCAGCATTGTTCCATGGTGTGACATTCTACAATATCACCTCGAAAATGATGCAAGATAGTCTTCAAGCACTTGTTGCTAATCGAAAAGACGAATTCGTGCCTGAATATCCCACACTTGATATGGAATGTAAAACTAATGAAGATTGTGACATTCACACGACGAAAAACTACACGGCGTATTGCTACAATACTACTCATCATTCTGCATCAAATGACAGTTTCAGTGCGAAAAAGGATCAGAAGTTTTGCTTTAGATGTAAGCTTAATACCGGGAATTATCAAAAAATCAACATTTTTGCAGTAGCTAACGTTCCATATACGTATTATGACGTGTATCCGAAAGATGTTGGACCAACACAATGCAAAAAGAATCAAGAGTGTCATTCATTGGGTAAATATGGTGAGAATGACAGTTATTGGTACTGCAAGACGCTCACACACTATGAGGAGCCGAGAATGAGGGATGTGAAGATTTGTGCGAGATGTTAGTTGATATAGAAGTATCTAGGATTATATACATGTTGATTACAGCAAAATTGTGTCCTGACATTTCCTTCCCACTACCAAAGAAGCATTCATGTAAGATAAAGGAAAAATGTCACTCTAATTCGGGTAAATTGTAAGTATCAAAGGATTATATTCAATTAGTAACATTCATTTATGCAGAGGAATGTGCTATGCAGCAGTCGAAGAGGATCAACATAATATGTGTTGTGAATACAATATGAAGAAGTGCTCGAATGGTGGATATCCATCATTACCAATCCTAACCTGCCAAACACATGACGATTGCCCTGCTGATGATAGCATCACCGACGATGATCATAATAGAACGGAATATACATTGTTGAATATTACGAAATTTGGACAAGAAAGACCGATACGAAGATGGTGTGATACAGCACAGAATTTGTGTTGTGATGGAAGTCGAACGGGCAACAGTTTCGAAGAGACATACTGCGATGATGGTGCCACCGTTATTCGACAACAACCGTTCTGCACTTATTACAAACCATGGAACAAGAGATCGGGTGAATGCCTACAAGATCCGTACAATCATACCAAAGTACTTGGTGGCAATTGCACTTTTGGTCATTGTTGTCCGTCGAGTGAGTTGCTTATCAGTTACGGTGCATTTTGTATAATCCTTATCTTGTAGTTCACGTACCAGTCCAAATCTCCGAATTTTTGCCCGAACCTCCACCACCAGACATTGCCGGATATGCAGGACTGACGAACACCAGTTGTATAATGGTCCGACACGAGAATCGATCACATCTGAACTACTACCGGGTGCCATATCGATACAAATTCGCATATTGTCACGAGGAGTCTCGAAAAGTTGTGTTGATTGGACGAGGTGATATTAGTGGATACTTGATGGGTAGGACAACGCAGCATTGCACATCCGCCAGTGATTGTCTCGATCGAATGTGTGTGCGGGAGTACACGGCTCAGTCAGTTTGCTACAAGAAGATTGGTCCCAAATTTCCACTTCGTTTCTACATGATTCTCCATTTCATCCTCGTATATTGGGCGTGGCAATTCTACTGGCAATATCAAGATTATGTGCCCATCGCCGTATTGAACGAATGGTGCTACCGTAACCGCTTCATACCGGATCTCGAGAAGGTGGCAGAAGAGTTTGAGGATATCACGTGGTTCGAAGAAGAAATCGATGTTCTTGGATATCATGCTCATTCGATGTCATTCGAGAACGAATTGTACCAATTCTACCGTAGAAGACCGTACAATGCCAGTTTCGTTCATATGCCATTCGGTCCGCACTACATTTGTTGTGCTGCACCATTGAGTGAGGAACAACTCGAAGACGGACTCGACAGAGGACACACGACGGAGGAGTTCATCAATCTGATCGTTTCCACGAACACCGAAGTTATTGTTATGTTTGGCGATTGGTACGAATTTGGACAAACTCGAAGTGCAGAGTATTTGCCGTTGCCTGAAGAAGATGTTGTCAAGTTTAAGATATTCAAAGCCGAAACGGATGCCGAATACAAGAGTTATCCGTTCTGTTATCCATGGGCTATTGCTGCTATAACTGAGTATGTTTCCTAGATTCTTTGTTATCAATCCGAAGTGTTTTTTGCAGTCCTCAAGGTGATCCGGATGGTCATGAGTTTTGGCATTTCACATATCCGGGTTGGGGCGAGGAGGAAACGCCACGCGATGTTGAAAAGTTGCTTGGTATCAGGGAGCTTATCGAAGCGCCGGAGTTTGAGAACACCCAAATATTGCTCCATTGTCGTCGAGGAATCCTCCAATCAGCATCATTCCTGGCAATGCTCTACTTTGCGCAAAGATGTACGATCAATCCGCGTCTTGATATGATTAGTTTGTTGCGAGAGTTTCGCTATCAACGTCCCGGCACTATCACCAACTCATATGATTGGTTCTACCTCTATCATGGAGCTTGTTCTATGATGGTTGAGGTATGTCGAGACGAAGTTTTTGATCTACCGAGGAGTTTTCAGATGGGCGCCATTCAGCAAGAAGGAATGTTGGACGTACCATTCCATGTATGGCAAAGAAACCAGATCTCGTACTACTCGGACGACGATATTGATAGACATCAACGATGGCAAATGTGCGACTTCTCTGCTTCATTATTGGAGTTTGAGAACGAACAATATGAGGAATTGGGGGATATTGGCGACTTTAGACTTAAATGCGACTACACCTTTGGATGGGAATAATGTTAGAATATTTCCGAGTCGAATAATAACATTACTAGCTATCGATTTAGCTGCTTTCTTGCTCTTAGTTGAATAAATGATTGGCGATATATGTGTTTTACATTTTAACAAGCGAAAAATGGGTTTCAGGTATTTAAAATGAATGACAAACAGCTTTCTTTTGTTTTGATTCCGGTTTCCAAGTTTCCGACATTTTTACAGACAAATAAGCCAAACACTTATCGATGGACCTTTCAGCAAAGAAAAATGCCTTTTCACTTAGTGATATTCACATATGAAGTGTTTCTTTTGTCGGAAAAGTAGGAGGTATTCTCAGTTAAGGATGAATTACAGAAATACAAAAGTTGTGGTTGAATTTCGCATGATATCATTCAAAAAAAAGATTCGAAAAGCGTTTTTCCGGGATAAAACAACTTTTTGTTGGTTGACAGAAGCTTTAATTTCTAATACTCTATGCCGAAAATGCGGAACAACAGATTCATGAAACGAGTAAAGGGATACGAATATCTTTCCTTTTTTCCTCGTTGCCAGAGGTAGAATAGTACTTTATCAGTATGTTATCAGCACAACTACAAAGTTACGAACAGCACAATACACATAACACATGAAATTAAAAAAATAAACTAACCTTGGTTTTGTCCCTTGAAACTTCTCGCTTCCACCGCGACGACGGACATTGATCCACATCCGTCTGGAAAAAATAAATATATTGATTGCAATTGAACGTTTTTGAGTGAAGAAATTGTCGAAAGAAATGAAAATATGAGATGTTTCAAAAGTTAAAAGATTCTGAGCAAAAAAATGCATGGAAGCTACGGAAAATCTATCAAAAAGCGGGAAAAAACTCAAAAATTTGATATTTTGGGTGTTTCCTCCTCTTTCAGTAGTTTAAACCAAGAAAATTAGGTATCCCTATTTGAAAATAGATGCGATTTGATAAAATTATATTTTTTATATTTTTTAGATGAACATTTCGTTTAAAATTATGAAAAATTGGACTAAAAATGTTTAGAACACCGGTTTTTCAAGGTAAAAATGTTCAAAAGTAGAGAATTACAACATAATATGTTTAAAAAGATACAAGTTACATATTTTGAGCAAAAATGAGCATGGGAATTCCAGAAAATCCATAAAAAATCAGTAGTAACTCGAATTCGATGTTTTGGAACTTTCTATAGGAGTAGAGCTATAAAAACAGGAAAATTGAGAGTCTCAACACAAGGATGGATAAATTTCGACAAATATATAATGAATAAAATTTTTTTGAGATAAATTTCATATAAAATTATAGAAAAATATAGATTTTTAGCCGTTTTAATTGAAAAGTGCTGAAAATTTTCCATTTCTTCTGTGTGGAAATGGCCGAAGTGGGTTTCTAGGCCAAGGCCATATTTTTAGCATTTTGAACGGTAATTTTGCATAAAAAGGAGTAAAATTTTATGGTCTGGTGATAAAATTGATGTTTAAAACGTTTTTTCATTCATAGAAAATCGACCATCGTTGCTCGATTTCTCTCAAAAAGTGGAAAATTATAGTGTTACAAGACGTGTATGACAATGATATGTGTAACAACTGATATTGATATCATTTATTCAATCGACAGTATCAATAATTCAAAGATCAACACCATGTTGTTGTGGTTGTTTGTGTTGTTTCTTGATATCCGTATCCAAATTGATCACTTTTCCGCCAACCTCAACTCGTTTCGGTGTCAATTCCACCGGCTCATTCGACAATCCGAGTGCCTCACCCGACACAATTCTCATTTGTACAGTGAATTCCACCTTGTTCTTCCCATCCGGCGTCTCACCATACACCACAATCTTGTTGCCACTTGTTGGTGCAACTTTTGGTGCCACTTTCTTGCTCGATCTCGTTGACATGTTGTCCAGTGTGTTCTACAACTATTCATATATCAAGCCAACTCTCTATCGTAACCTACAATTTGAGTCTTCTGTTGCACCATTGGTGCACCAAACAACGACTTGGGTGGTGGCACCTTTCTCTGCATTGGTGTCAACTTGGTGACATCATACACCACATGTGGTGGTGGCATTGCACCAACCGGAGCTGGTGAGCGTGTTGCTGGTGGTTCAACCGTATCCATGGCTCGTGTACATTTCCCTTCCCCCGGGAACATGTACGTCGATGGTGTTGCAATCTTTATCGGCTGTTTTGGTGGTTGTTGTTGTTGGCGGACAATCAAGTCGTTCTTGTTCGGACCCGTCGGTTGTTGCAAATGCACACTGTCATTCTTCTTCGATTTCATCGATTTGGTCGAAATGTGTGATTTGGCAGTGCTCGCCGTACCAACATCCTCTTGGATTCGTACCCTTTTCCTTCCACTGCTCTTTGTGCTCTTTGTGCTCTTTTCCACCTCGGCTCCTCCCTTCTTCGGACGACTTATCGATTTCTTTGATTTTGTCGATAAATCAGTCGATGGTGCACCACTTCTCTTCGATTTTCCACTCATATCCCCTCTATTCTTCTTCCCTTTCTTCTTCATTTTTCCATCTGCCATTGTTTCCTGCTCCTTCATCTTCTTCTTTTTCGACGCCAATATTCCAGTCATTCGCGATTGTCTCGATTTGGCTGTAGCAACCGATTTTTGGCTTGATTTGCCGCTTTGATCGTCACTTTCCGAGCCACTGGCACTGCCGATTGATGCGGTTGATACGCCGGTCTGAAGGATCATAGATTCATATTCCCTAGATACATATCTACCTTACCCCAGTATTCGAGAATGTCACATTCGTGATACTATTCGGTTCCTGTGCCGATTGTCTACCAAAAAGTGCTCCTTTTCTCAAATCATTCAATAATAATTGTGATGTTGATTGTGATTTGGCCGTTGATACCGGTGATACTGTATTCGGTTGTGATGATCCAGCCGATGTATCACTCATTCCAGTTGGCCTAAATCATCTTGATATACTCTGATATCCCCCTGATCAGCCCATACGTCTCAAAATCCGAGTTTGTTGCTCCGACAGCAGTACGTGTTGATTGTGAGATGGCAGTTGGTATGTGATGTGGATTGGTTAGTGTTGTCGCAGTCATCATACTTGGCGAACGGGCTGTCGGACACACCGATCCACTTTTTGAAGCATTTAATTGTTGCTGCTGAATATTGATGTGTTATCAATTGATATCAGTTGGCTGATAATGATTACCGATTTGGACGAGTTGGTCATTTTCAATCGATCCAATGGACGAAAGCTAGCTTACTTTTCAAACTGATTTGTTTTTGATTTTTGTTCATTTGTATCTAGTTCACGTTATTATCGACAAATGTGGGTCATAGAATTTCATAGAACTAGCATAGAACCTTGAAAATTAATATAGAACTATCCATAGATTCATTCATATATCTATGCATAGATATATCCATAGAACTATTCATAGAACTATTCATAGATATATCCATAGAACTATCCATAGAACTATCCATAGAACTATCCATAGAACTATACATAGAACCATCCTTTATTCATAGATTCATAGATTTTCCCATGCCGCATCATGGGAAATAATACATCCTTTTTCTTTTCAAAAAAATTTTCTATATATACTGCCTCCAAAGGAGACATTTTCATATTTTTCATATCACTATCAGCCCACATTTCCCTCAATTTCCTTCCTCCTTCCAAACTATAAGTTTAATTCCTTCTCCAACCTTGTAATATTTACCACCATGGGTGGTCTATTTATGCAAATTTGATAGGCAATATTATTTCTTAACGGATTTCATGAATATTTAAATAGGCCAAAAAAGTGGGCGGAGCTTCAAAATGCAAGTCCAGGGCACGCTATTGTGTATATTATTTCATAATAAAAAAATATGAGAAAGGAATGCAATAACGTTTTTGTTCCTGCACATTTATCGATTGTGTGGGAGAGTGTTCGCCTGGAAATTGTGAACAAAAACTGATAACAAACGCCATTTTCTTCCATATTTTCGATGGACATGTTCCTGAAACTTCCCCGTTCATATCACCGCCCACTGAGCCGCTCGTTGTCGTCCTCCCATGTGGTCTAGTGGTTAGGATTCGTGGTTTTCACCCACGCGGCCCGGGTTCGATTCCCGGCATGGGAACTGCTATTTTTGCGCACCTTTCCATATAATTATATTATCGGGTTCAAACGAATCGACACTTCGTTGTAGATTTACGAATTCATTAGCATCTGTGTGCCTTTAAACCGTACTCTAAAATACCACTAAAATTGGTGGTACGGTTTAAAGGCACACATCTCAAAACAGCTCTTCGCTACGAAACTTTTTGGGGTTTTCTAGGCCACGACTGCCTATCCGTTTGAACACGATAATATGGCTTCGGCAGGTGTAAAGCCGCACTTCCTGCTATTCACCAATGCCTAATTGTTGCTCAACGTCTAATGAGCCGCATAGCCTGTCCAGCATCTGCCCTTTTCTCGTAGACTTGTTGTGTATTCATTGAATTTCATATTTTATGGATCATAAAGATACATGAATATAGGAATAGTGAAAACAGATGTTGAGAATTATTCAGTGACTCTTTTCTTCGTTCTATCTTGTGTCTTTCTTCTCTTTTTTCAAGAAATCATCAACTTTTATGGTGAAATCCTTGATTTTATGTTTAAAAACTAAATATTTTGAATTTTTTCTTGACATTTATGATGTAAAAACTATAATTTCAGCCCTGCAAAATCATATTTTTCCAAAACTTTTGTAAAAATTCAGCAATGCGCCTTTAAAACCGTACTCCACATTTTAACAAGTTTCGGTACACTATGACGCAATACTGCACAAACGTTTTTTTCGAAAATTGAAAATTTGCTCATTTTAACTCAATTTTTTGTTCAAATTACTTCAAATTAGACAAATTCTGCAGTCTAATCCCACGGATTAGGCCGAAATTTGATTAAATTGTTCTTTTTCGTGCATTTCGCACTATTTCTAGGCGAAAATCAGTCTTTTTTCACTCATTATAATGCCAGATGTTTATCGACTGCTTTCGAAGACCTTTATTATCAAATTTAATGTACTTTTATCTATTTTACCCATCAAAATACCTCTCCCTTTTCAAAAACAATAACAAATGGCCGCGGCTGTGCATTTCCTCTTCCACCCGCCTCCTCTCCCGCATTCGCAGCGTTCCAGTTGTTTTTCTTATCGCAATTTCATCACCTCTGCGCCGCTCTTTCTTGTTGAAATTATTGATATTTTCAGATAATAAAAAGCAAACAAATGACAGAGCTTTCTAAGGGAGCTCTCCTTGATTTGGAGAAATTCTCGCCAAACTTGCTCAATGGGATACTCGATTTGCAAAAGTCCGCAGAGTCTTTTGTGCATTTCACGTTTGGACCGAGGAAAGTTAGAGGTAAGATATCGTTTTTCGTACTTACCAGGGTGCAAAAGCTGAAAAAGTGAGCAGATTATGCAATAAAAAGCGCTCCAAATGCGAAAAACTTCTGAAAACAAGGGTTTTTTGTCCTACAAAACATCGCAAAACAACATTGGTATGTTTTTCAAGCTGACGAATCGTTGTTGCATCATTTCAAGCTGTTGTTGCTACATTTCTCAGTAGAAAAAGCTGAAAATGAGCCAAAGAGCAGTTGAAAACTTGTTTTTCGCAATGAAAATTATATATTTTGCTTCGAAACCGGATTTCTGCTTTCAAAGACTGAAATTAGTGCTTAATGATGCAAAACGCTTCAAGGAATTCCGAATTTAGCCGAAAATGTTTTTTTTAGATTGTTTGGAAGTGTTATCGGCTTATATTTACTTATAAAAGCTGAAAATGACCCTGAAACCGGTCGAAAAACTGTTTACCGTAGTAAAATTCAAGAATTTGGCTTTAAAATCGATTTTCGCTGTTTCGAAACTGAAATTTATGCACTACAATCCGAAAAAGCTCCAGAAAATTCAAAAACGACACATTTCGACAAGGCCTGCTCAGTTTGAAGGGCATTTTAACTCATTTTTTGTCGCAAACGCTGAAAATGAGCCTGAAATCGTTTGAAAAGTTGATTTTTTGTAATAAAAAACATGCCGAACATTTTTGAGCGTTAAAAAACTGAAATACATGCTGAATTGTGCAAAAAACTCCGAAAACTACCAGTTTTTCGCTCCAAACTGTTCTTATGTCATCATTTTCTCTTCCAGATGTTATCCAGCGTGCATGTGAAGCTCCAGATCAAATCAATCAAGTATTCGAACTCATCGAAACAATGTTCGCCTATCTAAACGGTGAAATTAATGATCATCTGAGTCTAATCAAGGCGTCAAGGTATATCCACATAAAATTAATTTTTAAAAAACCAATAATTTTGTAGATGCAGCAAAGAAACATTCGATAGTCTTGCCAAACGACTCGCCATATTCTATGAAATCGCACAAGGAGTGGATTGTGTTGAGGAGTTGGCCGATAATCCAAATTTGATCAGATTTGTTGATGTTGTGAAGAAAGGCGTGTTGGACAAGTATGAGGATAGCAAGGGTAGGTGGTTTTTTTGGCAGGAATTAAACCTATATAGGGTAACCTATATAGGGGCTAGGTCCAAAACAAACAGTATTCCTGTCAGTAGAGCGCGCTTGCAAATCCGGATGGGTGGGGGAAGGGTCACTGCCACGACCTCCCAAGCCAAATACTGCCTATATACAATCGGCAGGATGATAAGAAAGTGTGTAAGCGCGCTCTATTGCGAAACTTGTGCAAAGTCTTACAGTAACCTATCCAATTTTGGGATTTTCTTAGGATTCTAGATTATTTTTCCGTTGACATACTGTAGTATTTCCCAAGAAAACATGTTTTTTGTTATCCTACAGCTTCCAGAAGTCATGGCTACATAGTGAGAAAGAAAATTCTAGATTAAAATTCCCTCATGACATTTCTGAACTCGCCCACCTGCATGATATTCTAGGAGGGGGAGCTAAACCTCAAAAAGAGGAGGAACAGAGAAACATAGATAAGCGCCACCCATAAATATCTCCACAAATGCCAGACAAATGAGAAAGTAGGCATGTCTGGGCGTTTCAATCGTGTGATTTCGAATAATTGCCACCTTTTTAAACGTTAGCTATCATAAAACATCTGTTATACCGAACACAAAGAAGTGGTATTTTCACGGCTTTTGTTCCAATTTTGATTGATTTATGATGATTCTCATCCACTTATTCTTTCAGGTTTCACATCGTGGGCCACATTGCCACTCCACATCCGTCACTTCTACATGAACGAGTCAGACGAATCAAGCGATTCCGATGATGGAATCATGAATCAGTATGCACGTGAAGATGGCGTCATATCAGGTGTATCGATAGAAAAGGCGTCTAATCTTGAGGTGAGGGTTTTTTTGTCTATTTTGAAGAGTAAACTGGTTAAAAAATGGAAAAATGAGAAAGATACATGATTTGAAGGCTTTTGATACCTTGATACAAGAATTCCAATCTGAAAATTCTTCTGCTTCGAAAATATAAACTTTTTCAAGTTGTCCTTAAGAATTTCACATCTTTTTAGCATTCAGCTTGTCTCGAGTTCCCACGATCTCAATAAATACCACAAAATTCAGAGAATTTAGTCATTCAACAACGATTTTCCCACAAACAGTCATATAATCTGAGAATTTGCAGGATCGTCACACCAAAACATTCACCAAAAAACTCGAAAAAGTGCTGAAATACTATGGATGTTTGAATCCAGACGCAAAAGCCACAAAAGATGTATTGAAGATCAAGGGAAAGTTTGTGTTGAAGGGGAAGGATGCGGATTCGGTTGTTGATTTGTGAGTTTATGCTTCTTTTTAAATTGAGCGCTTCTCTGACTTTCACTAATTCAAATCCCGGAAATTGATCAAAAAATTGAGAAATTCTCAATTTTAGATGAAAAACAGTTGAAAATACACCAATCAACAACCTTTCTTTACAGATTCCTATCAGTAATCTTCGCATCCCTCAGTGATCATAATCTCGAAAAAGAGCATCAATATCTATTCATGAAGCTACTCAAAAAATCATTCATGTTGATGGAATTCGACAAAAAACAATACTTATCGGAGAAATTGATACAATACTATTATCGGCATAAGGATGGGGAATTACCGAATTTGGGAAGATTTATTGAGGTGAGATTTGTGTTTTTAAAGAGTTTTGAAAAGAAAAACCTGTTTTTGGAGTAGTTTCTGAGCTTTACGACAAAATTAAGCTTCCAAAACAAAAATTGTAGCAGAAAGGCTTGTTTGGGTCGAAATTTTTCAAGTTTCGGAGAAATCTTTAAATCTTGTTTGAATAACTTTGTAAATATCATACCACGAAAGGAGGAATAGTGTGTTAAACCAAAAGACGTAGGGGTTTCGTTGCGAGATATTTCAAAGGAGCAGACTGCTTTTCCGCTTCTCTAAAAGAAATATGTCATTTTATATTTAAAATATTGAATAACATATGACAAAGTGTATAATTCCAGAACTTCCAAGAAGGCTTGACAGCCGCATTGAACGCAATTCCACCAGATCATCAGACACTTCATAAGGATCCGAAGGAATTTGAGAAGATTCGCAATGAGGTGAGTTTTTTAAAACAATTTGAAACGATCTGGTGTAAAAATGAGGGAATTTTGATAGTTTGAAGCTGAAAAAACGCTTGAAATTTAAAAAGAGCATAGTTTTGTCATAGATTTGCTCGAAAACCTTCTATAACCTATAATTATCCACATTTTTGATATTTTCAGGTAATGTGGTATTTGATGATCTCTCCACTCACCACACTTCATCAAACATTGACACTTTGTGTATCCAACAAGAAATTGGTGCCGGCTGTTATGACGGTAAACATTTTTTCTATATTTCCACACAAAAACATCCAAATATTGCAGATTTGCCGCTCAATTCCCGAAATATTTCACAAACGAGTCGTCGATACGGATATCGAGCCAGAGCCACGACACGAGCAAGAGCATCATCGACACGAGCGTCGACACACTGAGCCATTGGTCATTATAATCCTTCGGAAGTTGTTCGCCGTCGGACGTCAAACATGGCATCGTGAGGAGGAATGGGATAATGCAACATATATTGCCACAAGTTTTGTCAAGTCGAAAAAGAAGATTGGTTTGTGAATTTTGGAATATTTAGACTCAAAACCATCATTTTTCAGAGAAAAAGGAAGACAAAGATGATGCTCTTCTGGATCCATACTCATTGATTAGTTTCTCGATTGATGAGATGTTCAACAAATCATCGGCCAAATCAATTGAGACATTCCTCAAAATTCTATCCCGTTTGCTCGCCAACAACCCGAATAATCGATTGAAAGCGAATTATGGTTTTTCGATGACAATGTTGCATGAGAAAGTGGATGGATTGATTCTGACTGTACCATTGATGATGTTCTTGTACGATTCATTGATTCAATATGATGGACAACCAGGAGAGATTACTATTCATTGTAGAGATTTGTTGAAGGCGATTGGGGGAAGATTGAAGGGTTAGTGAACTTTTGATGTGGTGTTTCATAGAATTCCGAAAAATCATAGATTCAAAATAGTATCAACATTTCATAGAAGTTCCATAGATTGTTGTATTCCATAGAACAAACAGAATGTTGAAATCTATGAATCTGTATCATAGAATCATAGAACAAATCAGTGTTATGTTGAGTTTCAAGTATATGCAACATAGAACCAATGGTTTCTCTAATTCTATGCTGTTCTATGGTTCGTAGATCTGTTTTTGTAGTTCTATGAAATTCTATGAATCATTATTTTCACATATTTATGACTCTATACGATTCCATGCAGTAAATTTTCCACGATTCTATGATTCTATGCAGTTCTATGGTTTGTAGATCTGTTTGTAGAACTATGATGTTCTATGAACCTATGAATTGATGAATCTTTGAATCTATGAATCTACATATCTATAATTCTATGAATCTACGAATCTATAAAATCGATAAATCGGATATTCCAGAAGCCCAACAAACATTCGACCGCGATTCCGTCCATTACCTCACCACAACCTGCTTCAACAATTCACCATGGTGGGTGAAATACGCATTCTTCACCTGGTTCGAGTATCCATTGCAACGCCCGCCAAGACAAATACCATCCGGAGTGTTTCTCGCCCTTCCACAAAATATCCAAGCCGATTTCGAAATGATACGCGGAGAGAGATCAGCAGCGTTGGAATGCTATTTAAAATCGATTTTCGAGCTGGGCTTGTTTGATGTCGATTGTGCGATGGAGTTGTTGGATTTCGGTCTGGGTGCACGACTATCGGATGATAATGTCGTTGAGAAGATTGTGTTGGCATTGGTGGATTGTTTCGGGAAACGAATGGCGAAAAAGAAGGGCGGAAATGAGATTCATCAAGTTATTCGCAAGATTTTGAAGGTATGTTGGTTTATATTTCATTGAAAAAGCTCTGATACAAATTTTGATATCCGCGATTTTAAAACAATTTTGACACCAAATATTGCAAATTGTGATAAATTGATAATAATATCACTGATTCCAGATGCTGAATCCAGTTCTTGACTTGAATCAACCACTCAAAACCTGGTCATCATCATGCTTTGAGGCAATTGAAGATATTGCATATCTTATGGTTCTATCAAAAGCCGTCAAGGTTGCATTCGAACAGGTACGCATTTTACAAGAAACTGTGTGAGTTTTTCAACCAATTTTCAGCAACTCGTTCAGAAGAACCACTATCAATCACAAATAAAGGATAGTAAGTATGATGAATTGACGACGGCGAAGGATAATCATTCGTATTTGGTTGAGATTTATTGTGAGACGGCGAAGATGCATGTTGATCAGGAGGTGAGGAGGAGGAGGATGTGCAAAAACATAGAAAACCGGTGTTTTTTTGTCAGAAAAAGCATGTTGATTCGATTTTCCATGACCTGAAGCTTCGAAATATGTCCATTTTGAAGAACATAGGGTGTAAAATTGTTAATTTTTTGCCTGAAGTGATAAATGAGAAACCTCTTTTCTTGAAAAAAATGGTAAATAGGAAAAGAAAAGAATGTCTAAGCTCTCTTTAACTTTGTTATTTCGAAAAGTTATAATCAGAACGATTCTGGCTGGTTTCTGTTTCAAATTAACTCCAAAATATTGAACTTCGTAAAAGATATCTATGAAAAACCTAAAAAATCACAGCAATTTCTTCAACATTTATAAAAGAGCAAAAAAATCAGACTATGGCTTTCTCTGTGACAGCTCTGAAAATGAAAATTTACCGATTTCCGCCAAATTTATGGCAAAACACTCTTCTAACTACAGTATATCAAAAAATTGGAAATCAGAACGTTATTAAATGATTTTCTGCTTCGGAATGCTCATTTTTTTGGAAAACTAGTTCAAATTGCATGGTATTCTTGAAACAATCATGCTTTCCTGCTCCATCTGAGCAGACTATCCCTCTCTTTGTTCACACAATATGTCCAATTTTTCAGTTCGAAGAAGTGCAGAAGTTCAGTGAAGAAACTCACAAGATTGTGTTTGGTCCAGATCCAAAGTGAGTTTTCCTAATCCATTTCCATCAAAAACCCTTTTTTTCAGCAAAGAAGGCTGGAAATTCAAGCAAACGTTGGAGAAGAAACAACAGAAGATATTGCATCAATTCACAATGCTCTTCACCGAAACTGCATCAATTACACGACAGTTCGACAAGATTCCGGTGAAATTGGAGCAATTGTTGAAAACGATTGTTGATAAAGAGCCGGAGATTCAAAAATCGATCATGAACAAGACATTGGATGATGTATTGACTGTGGCTAGAAAGGTTAGTTGAAGAAGTTTTTGAGAAATTGAGAATTTTATGCAAAAAAAAGGAAAGTTGTGTATTTTCACCTGATTTTGATGGCAAAAATTGTGAAATTGACACTTGGTATCTCCTTTTTGGCATATCTTGGGGTTTATTTTTAGAAAAATAGACTGAAATTGACTTTAAAGCGATTTCCCGCGGAAAAATATGCAATTTTTCGAAATGCTTACTTCTGAAGATGAAAAATCGAGAAAAACTATCCAAAAACATGAGAATTGTCATGAAAAATCTCAAAAATTCATCTGAAGATTGTTTTCCAAACGAATTTCACACTTTCGATCAAAAAATCTAGAAAAACCTTCTATATTTAGCATTTATCAACTATTCTTTGTTTCAGGAAGAAGTGGTGTATGCCTTTGCGCAGTCGATGCCGAAGGTTGTAGAGCCGGATGAGAAGGAAGGTATGGTGCCGGATCAAGAACTCGAACCAGTCGCACCATCACCACACTCCGCCATCACACCATTCTCGCCACCAAGATCGGCACAATCAGCGGCTTCCAATCATTCGGCGGAGAATCGATTGTTTGAGAATAGCCTCGGTGAGCAATTTTTTATCATAAAAGGCGGAAGGATTACGGTAGTTTCTACCGTACTCCTCTACCTTCACAGCTTATTAGTGATTGTCGCTTTTGCATTATCGTGTTCATTTTCGCAGATCGCCGTCAAAATCGTCGGCCGAATTGGAATTTCAACTCGTCGAACAATCGAAGCTTCTCTCCACCTCGCGGATTCTCAAATAACAACCGTGGAGGACAGCAGCGGCAGTTTGAAAATCGAAAGCCGCAGAATTGGAACAACAACCGACCGAACATCGCGGATCCACATATGCTGGAATACAAGGACCGTGAAAACTTCAACAGAAACGCCAACCAGCCGCGGAACTACGATCGGAGAAGAAATGATTCGACAAACTATGATGACTCGAGAATGCAGCAATCGTCATCGAGCGGATCGAACTACAATAACCGGAGAAGAGACCGATCGGACTCGAGGAGCGATGACTGGCACAACAACAGAAGAGATGACCGAGGAGCGAAGAGGGATGAGGAGCCGATGAGATGGACGGAGCCAGAAGAGTGAGTTTTTTTCAAGTTTAGAATTAGAATCGATATGACTTATTGAAAAACTAGAATATTGAAAGTTAATGCAGTTTTTTCATATTTAGAACAAATTTTCTGCAAAAACTGACGTATTATTCGAAAAAAATGAGAAGAAATTTAGAGGTAGTGTGAAACAATTATAGAGCCATTCACATTTGAAATGGTTTCGAAAAAATCGAGCTGTAGAAAAAATTGTTTTGAAAATATAAATAACAGATCATCAAGTATTATCATGTTCTCACGTTTTTCGATATCTTTTGGATATATGATGAAACGTATTTTGATAGGGAGATTGTAATTCTTGTCGCAAACTCATGAAAAAAGTGCAGAAAAGTCTCAAATTTACCAATAAATCAACTAGTTTCACTACAAATTTGTATACAAAGAGTGGGAAACAGAAAATAAGGCGATTATATAGCTTTTGCACTTTTTCCAACAATATTTGTTCGAAATAAGAGAAAAAACTTCAAGAATTTTGATTAATTTTCGCTAACATCCATAGAAAATTACGTTCTTCTCAATGAATATCGAAGTTCCCTATAAAAGAAGCTTTTTGTGATGACTAATTCTAAATCTAGAATATTTTCAGTTTTCCGGAACAAGTGCGAAGTGGCTTCGACAACTTCCAACTTCGGGAGCAACAACAACAACAGCAGAATCAACGAAACGGGCCGAATCAGCAACAAAATAACACGGGTGGACCAAGAAACGGCAATCAAGCGTCGTCGTCGAACATGAATAATTGGTCGAATAATTCGGGTGGTGGAAGACCGAACAATCGTGGCGGAGATGGTGGCGGACGAGGTGGTGGACGTGGTGGAAGATACCAAAACAACAATAACAACAGCCCGAGAGGCCAATGGCCGCCAAAGGAGCGAAATGGAGGATTCGGAAAGAATCATAATAATAATGATAGAAGAGGTGGAGAAGGAATGGAGTTCAACAATTCCGATGCATGTTTGTTTTTTTGAATCTATTTTTTGTAGTGAAGTAGCCTTGTGTTCCGTGAAAAATGTCATGAAAACACTGAAAATTGAATGTATGGTGCACTTTTTGTGTGAAATTTTGACGCTTTGCACATTTTTAACCAAAAAATTCGAAGTTCGCAGATTGGAATCATTTTTTGACTGGAATATAGCACAAAATTGAAAAAAAAAATCACGAAAAAATAAGGAATTAGTAGATTTAGAATCAATAATCAAAATTGTGAAAGTTTTTGTCGAAAAAAAAATCAAAAAAAAAGAAAATTATATATTTTATGACCTTTTTTTGTGAAAATTTTCCATATATAGCACAAAAAGTAAAGGATATAAATATAGAAGATGCGAAATTTGTTTCTTGAAAGTTTAATCCTTCCAAAAGTGCAAAATAAGTGAATCAATTTTTATCAGATTTTCAAAATAATCAATTTTTTTCAGCGGAATTCAACGCGGATGAAGTAAAACAGCAGATATTGGAAAATTTACCACAGGTGAGGATTTTGAACGATTTGAAAACTTTGAAAAATGGGAAAAGTCGCAAATTTGAAAGACTCGAATAGCCAAAAAAACATCACATAAGTAGAATACCGCGGAACTTTTCCGTCCACGGGTCCAACTTTTGACACTTTGGAGTAATTTTGGGTCGGATCATGAGCCCCATTTTCCACAAAAATTGTAACTTTTCCTTCTATTTTCTCAAAAAGAGAGAATTTTTACGCAATAGTTTTACGCAATTTTTAGTCGAGCACGGCTCCCACTTATCAACTTTTTTTCTAAAAAAAACCACGGGTCCCATTTTTTACCAAAGATTCTACCTATCAAAGCCATAACATATTCCTTTTCAAATTGATAATTTTCCAGATCACCGGTGGCTTCCACAAAGCACCAACACCACAAAGACGACGAGGTGGCGGATATAATTAATTTTCAAGAAACAATCCTGCTGAATCGTGTGTGTTTTTTTCCCGTTTTCTTGTTTTTTTTTGTTTTATGTATTCATATACCACTGCTTTCCTCTCTCTCCCAAAATGTTTATTAAGCAATTTTCAATCGATATATACGACCACCTTTCTATTCCTTGTTATTTCAAATTCTTGTGTGTCGCCCGCCTGTCTATTATTTTTCGACTGAATTCTTGAAGTTTTTCACTTCTGCACATTTTTTTTGCATGGAATAAAGTTTTTGGGTTTTATCAGGATTTTGAAGGTTGATAATCTACTGATATCCCCATTTTGCGCCAATTGAGATTCCGATGATTTGGCGTTGCACCAAGTCACACCATTGGTGGAGGGTAGTGTGAATGCGAGTATTTTTTATCATTTTTATATAGTGATAAAGTTGAGATGATACGACTATATCAGTATGATCAACATGATTAGTGTTAAGTTATCAATGATAACAATTATCAGTCTGATCAACACTTTCATGTATATTTGACTATATTCGAGGATGCACTTGATACAACTTTCAGATTCCTAGTTCCACATAATATATGACATTTTTATGAAAATGAAAAAATATTTTACCGACAAATATTCCCAAGTGATCTTCCAATAACTTTGTTATGCTCCCTCTTGTTGTGAGACTCACATTCCTTCTTGATATCTTTCACTATATATGGGCGGCTTCTCTTCTCAAATGTCTGTAATTCACAATATCATTATGATATATACCCAATCATTCATTTATTACCTTCAAAGAACAGAATTCACTATCACCTGGACATCCACTGATAAGATGAGTGATAACTTGATAATCAGACTGATATCCACTATGATACAGTACCCTAACCGACGGTCCACCATGTTTCAGATTCCATAGTTCAACAGCAATTGAGGCGGTGTAATCTGGCATAACACCTGTGAAAAGGTCTTCTTTGAGACCGAATGTGTTGAGGAGGGCGTAGATAGTTGTGCCACTCTGGAAAATGTGGAAATGAAAGATACCGTATTTCCTCGAATAGAGGGGCACTGCAAACGGTGCCGTAAAATGCTCATATCTCAAAATCTAGAAGAGCTATCAAAAAGTTGTCAACTGCAAACTTGTAGCTGAAATTTTGATCTACAGTTTTGCAGTTGACCACTTTTTGATAGCTCTTCTAGATTTCGAGATATGAGCATTATACGGCAGCGTTTGTATGCCGCTCTATTCGAGGAAATACGGTAGATGAAGAATTTCTCGATTTACCGATGAATACGCTTGATACTTGAGTTCAGAGATTTGATCGCAATTGGATAAACGTCTCTTCGATATACACTTGATTTTCCGGTTCATGTTATCAATCATTGTGGTTAGTAGAGGTCCTGAAAAACTTGTGATATACACCGTATTTCCTCGAAAATATGTAGTGGCGTTGCAAATGCTGCCGTATAATGCTCATATCTCAATATCTAGAAGAGCTATAAAAAAGTGGCCAACTGCAAAATTGTAGATCATAATTTTCTCTACAATTTTGTAGTTGACAACTTTTTGATAACTATTTTAGATTCCGAGATATGATCATTCTCCGACAGCGCTTGTAAAGCCGCTCTATTCGAGGAGATACGGTAGTATCAACAAAATTCACAAATCGGATTCTACATGGAAAAGTATATCTAGGGGTATATATATATATATATATGGGTCTGAAAAAACGATCCAAAACTTCCATACCTCCCCTCAACCGTATCAACTCCGGTAATGGCACTTCAACACCATGCATAAATCTGAAGAAGAGCTTTGATATATTTGTCATTTTGACTTCCACTTCCTCTGTCATCCAGTCAGGTTGACTCATATTATACTTCTTCTGAAAATAAGTATATATACTAAACGATCCAAAAGTCCAAATGTACCTCATATTCAACAATATCATGTGTCAAATATGTTTCTCCAACCCCGAAAATCATTCGAGTTTTATCTTGTAAAAAATGGAAAAAAATCACGATTTCCAGTCTCGAACTTCACCCACCGATCGGTTTTACCCAATTCGTCTTGGTAGATATCACAAGCGCGATCACAATATACAAAGTAGTTCAATATATAGTCATCCTTCTCAGCGACCACATTTATCGGTATCTTGGTCGCCTCATAGTCAAACATTCCAAATAAATTGGCTCGAGCCGAATCGACTGTTCGATTTGAATCAAATGCTTGAATATTCACTTCCTTCGGATTATATGACTTCAATAATGGGTGACTTGTATTGATATACATATTGTATAACAACTTCCCAAGTGTATATTGCTGTTCCTTCCCAATGATTGTCAATTGCGCTAAATCTCTTGGGCAATACTTGTGAATATCAGATGGATATCTATCCAATGGTGTACGTTCACCATATTTCCATACTACTTGGGAGAGGAGGATTTGATCTTCATTGGTTAGTTGGTAGGGTTTTGGTGGATGGTCCAGTATCTAAAAAACAATAGGATAGGAGCTGAAATAGTGGATCAACATAGCGGATCGTGATATCCATGGACAGTTGTGAAGAATGTCAAGAGACAAATATACACAACCAACATTGCGACTGATGGTAGTGAATGAATAAAGAAAATGAGGCAATTGATTGGAATTTTTCGAATATTGCCTTTGGGGAACCGCGACGCAGCCGTGACGCGAGATCCCAATTATATGGTAACAGATGGCTCTGATGGGTTTATTGATGTAACTATCAAACTGATATACCGTATTTCCTCGAATAGAACGGCACTGCAAACTCTGTCGGAAAAGTGATCATATATCGAAATCTAGAAGAGCTATAAAAAAGTTGTCAACTGCAAACTTGTAGATCACAACTTTCTCTACAAGATTACTGTTGACAACTTTTCGATACCTCTTCTAGATTCCGAGATATGAGCATTTTCCGACAGTGCCGCTATATTCGAGGAAATACGGTAGTTAAGATTTTTATTTTGTAGTAAGTTCAATCTTTCATTTTTCAAATTTATATCTTTTTTTGGAATACATCCCTAAAGTACCCTAAAGTATCCATATCATTCTTCTAAACGCCGATACAATTTTCTTAAAATCACAAGCATAATTACAACACATTTGAATGCAAGTGGACAAGAATGGAACAAGAAGTAGGTAATCAAATGCTTGATATCCAAGACAGGCAAATAATAACACACTGAGTGATAAGTGTCGGATCAGCATCCTTCTTGTAAAAATATATGATCCTATCAAGTATATCGACACAAAATATGGATCACAATTTGGTATATAACTGTTTTCTCGATCGAATAGCAACTCAGCCGTGGAGAAAATCCAGTAATGGAGGAAATTGTGAATGGTGTATACTGTGTAGATCACAATCAGGGAATGATAACTGATATCAGTGATACCATCATCCTTAAAAAACTGATATGATAAAGAAGTATGGATATGCTTACCATATCAAAGTGAAAGAGTACAATGAGCATTGCAATATATCGAACAACTCCTTTGAATGTATCCCGCGAAAATATATCAACTGGGCAATCTTCCATATTCTTTTCATATTCTGCCATTACTATATCAATATTCACGATATTTTCTTCATCAACAAATGTACCAAATGATACGGCGAGTGGAGCACCAAAATAAAAAATTAAGGAGAAGGCAAGTCGATTGAAAATTCTGGCGGCTGCATCATGGCAATAGAGTTGCTATAACCATTCAATTATTTTGTGAACATTTCATCTGACCTACAGTAAGACATACAGTAAGAAGCAGCAAGATGCAGATGAGCAACTGTAATACAGCAATGATTGCCAATTCGAAGGATGTCTGTCGACGACGCAGTTTATTGTAGAAGTAGCAAGCAGCAGTTGTGACTAGAAGTGATTCGAGAATTCGATAGGTAATTTTATCTTCATGATTTAGACTTTTAAACGGCATTGGTTTACAGAACATGAGGATGCATAGCATGAATATTTGGTCGCAGAGGGCCATTTTGGTATGGATTTGTTACCTCATATGGATACGCAAGATCCCGCGTTGTTGAGCAAATAAAGGCACCCATGGAGCGCGTTTGGATTTGGAGATGGTGTTATTTACAGTAGGAGAGATACTGGTAGATCAGAAAAGTGATGATCAGACTGATAGGTGTTATCATTAATCAAGCTGATCATGAAGATATAGGTTGCTGGAAATGTCGTTATCAATCTCGAATTTTAGATATTTTGGGATACGGGTTGAAGGAGCACAGCGAGCTTGCTCCTTATTATTCTGTTCGAATTCATGTCAAGGTTTGAGGGTTGATCAAGTTTATAGTTGTTATCAGTGATAACTTACCACTAGTCATCAGTATGAATACTCCTAGTCTTACTGTACTTCGGACTCCTCAAAAATTGAGACAATAATTCTAAACCTATCAGAGCAACATGGAGAGACGACCGTACCGGAAGAGGGAAGAGGGTAAAGAGAAAGAATGAATGAATAAGGGATGGAATAGGCGGGTGTGAGCAGCAGGTGATAAGAGGTCAGATGACCAGTCCTTGATACTGTAGCTCCATTCATTTAGTGATCGAAATCATTTGCAGTCACTTGTTATCAGTAATCCTGACAATTTTTTTCGGCTTATTTCAGAAAAATAGGAACAAAACGTTTATTTAAAGATTATGGAGGGTATTCTAACATTATTTTGGCCCACTCCGCCATTTGGTTGAACTGCAAAATTGACAATATATGTAACATTGACTACTTAAATGAAATGCTTACAGTCCAGTTCTTGTAGTCCACTCCACATGCTTGTGGGAGGCACCAATCTACTTTATGGCAAGATATTGGGATCCTTCTTGATCCACATTCTGTAAACACAAATGATTAATTATTATTTTGTTGCGACGGAAGTCCAACATTATTTTTGAGGCATCCTTCAGTTCCATCCATGGTCCGGATTGTATTTTCATCAACAGTTTTGGTTGTGCTTCTTCCGTGAAAATGTTCATCATTTTGCCTCTTATTCTTTCTTCCAATTCCTGAAGTTTCTTGAATAAACAGTTTTAAGTTAGATTACAAACCTCCTGTTGTTGACGTTCTAGAGCTTGATATTCGTCATAAAGTTCCTCTTCCTCAAAATTTCCCTGTTGATCTTGTTCGTCGTCAATCTCTGTCCTCCAATACGATCGGTTTTGAAACATCCATCCCCTGAGGTAGCTCAAATATTCCGGCTTTTACAAAAAAAATCCAAACCTGTCTTGGAAAAACCAATCTTGGCACGACAGGATGTTGTTGTTCTAAAGCTTCATCAAGTCCTTGAAATGTCTGTGTTGAACTTGTTGATTGATATTTTTAGTGTTTCTCAAAATATTTTTCAAACCCTCTTCAATTCCTTCTTCTTGAGATCTCTCGTCCATCTGCAACAAGTCACCTATACATGCTATCAGTATCAAAAAAAACAAGCTACCTCTGCATAGGTGTTTTCCAGTATTGCTTCCTTTCTGTCTCCTTATTTCTTCAACACGCTGAAAGTTTATTGTTCTATTTCTACAGCTAAACCTAAATTACAAACCTTGGATGGTCTTTCTCCATGTTCGACATTTCATCGTCATTCGCATTTTCTTCCTGAGCTGACATTGTTTCCAGCAATTCTAGAGATCCCTCGTCCATTTGTAATAAACACATACAGTTTACCCTCAAAATCGCTGCCGGAGAATAGTCATATCTCGAAATCTAATACAGTTATCAAAAAATTGTGAACTGCAAATTTGTAGAGGAAGTTATGTTCTACAAATTTGCAGTTGGCTACTTTTTGATAACTGTTTTAGATTCCGAGATATGATCATTCTCCGACAGTGCCACTATACTCGAGGAAATACGGAATATCAAAAAACAAACTACCTCGGTATAATTTATTCATCCTACCAACTCGGCTTGTTTTTGGATTCTTCATGATTGTCTCTTTTTAGGCTCTTGGTGAGTTTTCTGAAAAAATTATTATAGTCTACTAAATAAAACTATAAAACTCACATTTATTGGTAAACATGTTGATACTAACAACTTTTTTTTATTTTATCATAACTGATGATTGGTTTAGGTTCAAAAGAAGCCGCTATCACCTGAAATGTGATATTTATTTCATAAACATATGAAAAAATAAAAATAAAATGTGAAAATCAATGAAATCAGCAAGTAATTGAGGATGGAGCTAAACCTAATAGAACAAAGGAGTGAATGGGGAGTACCACAGTGTACTGGGTGGACACCTGGGCCAAACACCCTTGCTCTCCATCCCGTTCTCCACTATCTCACTCCATCGGCCCCAGTTTTAGTGGACACAGCTATTAATCACCATCTACCCCTTCTCCGACTACTCATCTGATTGTGAATGTTTTCGAAATACACGTTTGAAAAGTCTGTTGTATACAGCTGTAACATCTGGTATCTACAGTATTCCTGGCCATCTACAGTATCTCGTGGCACCTACATTATACCTTGACATATACGGTATCACTTGACTATATAGTATACTTAGAAATCTACAGTATCCCTGGACATCTACAGTATCCTTGGACATCTACAGTGTCCCTTGGCAGCTACAGTATACCTTGACATCTACAGTATTCTTTGACATCTACAGTATACCTTGACATATACAGTATACCTTGACATCTACAGTATTCACGCACATCTACAGTATCCCTTGATATCTACAGTATCTCTTGATATCTACAGTATGTTTTGGCAGCTACAGTATCCCTGGACATCTACAGTACCTCTCGACATCTACAGTAACACTTGATATTTGCAATGTCTTTTGACACCTACAGTATACCTGCATATCTACCATATACCTGGGTATCTTCAGTATACCTGGATATCTACAGTATCCCACAACTTCGTCTATCAAGTCTTTTAATCGTGACATTTCGATTCTTATCAACTGACAAAAATTCTCATCACTTTTCATTTTCCAAAAAAAAGTGAAAACACTAAAAATGAATCTTTTATGGATATTTTGTATCTATCTAATCAACTGTGAACCACAATGGAGGCATGCCGTCATTGTGAGTTTTCATATTTTTTCAAAAGATATATCAATCCATCCTAGTATATCACCGAAGGTCCATATGCTCATTCGATACAAAAAATGAGCACAAATGAGTCACTTTGGCTGAATATGACTCATAATTATACTGGCGGCTCTATCCAAAATATCGAGGGAGCTGAGTTGAAAATATTCATGCCATTTTATCAAGATATGAATCAAATGGTGATAAGCAAGTATAATAATAGTCGGATTATCATGAATATTGGTCACTTATCTAATGTCACTAGATTCGGTTATATCAATGCATTACTATTTCAGCAGTTGATACCACAGTGGGAATGTGTGCCTTTAATACAGTACTCCAATCTTAAAGGCGCATGTTACAGGGCAACAAAACTATTTTGTAACCAGTGGACCTGGAGTTAATCCTAACCTTCCATGCAACCGCCGGGATAAACTACTCAATCTAGTTAAGAATCAACCCGACTATCAATCGACATTCAACACTTCTGAAGTATCCCAATAACCTGATTCCTTCCTAAACCTAAAACATTGCAGTTCACCAAACTACTCGAAAACTTATCTAACTACTCATCCGACCCCCTTACCGATGATAACTATCACTTATTCATGAACAAGTTGGATCTTGAAGTGGAGCTTTTCCCGAATGCTTCAATATCAGCGGACTTGCTCATTTTGGAGCAGCGAGCTCAAAGTTATATCAAGAAGACTTTGAAATATAGGAATGGAATATTTGATGATTCGTTGGTTGTGAAAGGGATGGATATTGGGATGGAGATTCGACGACTTCAAATTGCTCCGATCCTTATGAACTTCACTATGCCCCGGGATAATAGTACAGTATATATTCAACAAGTCACAGCTGAAGCCTTCTATCTACTCCTATACGGCTTAGGTTTAGCTCCATACAATGTGAAGGATGGATTGTATCCAGCTGGTGGATCGATGTTGGTTATGGATGTTTATGAGGATGGGAATCGGACAGTGTTCCAATTAGCATATATACCAAGACAAGCTGTGGTAGATAGGATTAACTTGACGGATAAAGTGGAAGGATGTGGGATGGAGGTGTATTGTGATTATACGAATATTGAGAAGATACGGAGGGATAATGAGAGATGGGGAAGGAATTGTGATGTGACAAGTGATGTACCAGATGTTGAGGCGACTTCCGTAGATACTCCGCTGATTCGGAATGTTGGTCCACAAAAGTACTCGGAATTGGGACGATCGGCAGCTGAGAAGTCGAAGTATTGTAATTGTAGTGAGGTATGAATCTATGAATCTATGAATCTATGAATCTATGAATCTATGAATCTATGAATCTATGAATCTATGAATCTATGAATCTATGAATCTATGAATCTATGAATCTATGAATCTAGTGAATCTAGTGAATCTATGAATCTATGAATCTATGAATCTGTGAATCTGTGAATCTATGAATCTATGAATCTATGAATCTGTGAATCTATGAATCTATGAATCTATGAATCTATGAATCTATGAATCTATGAATCTAGTGAATCTATGAATCTATGAATCTATGAATCTATGAATCTATGAATCTATGAATCTATGAATCTATGAATCTATGAATCTATGAATCTAACTTTCTATAGAATCCTCTATCCGGCTACTGTGGCGCAATCTGCAATCTAAACAAAAAGCATAATATCTATGGTGCACTCGCTGGTGTCGCCATTCTTTTGGTGATTGGTGCAATCGCCTATATTGTGATTCGATTGAAGATGAACGGTGAGCCAATTTTTGGTGCAATTTTCCACCAAAAATACCATTTGTAGATGGAAAAAAGGGGAAGAAGAAGACGAAAAAAGTGAAAAAGAAGGAGGAGACGGAACATAGTGGAGTATCATCAAATACGGATCAAAGCCCGAAAACTTGATAAAAACACATTAGTATTTTTTGAGACATATAAATTTTTGAACATTTCTGTTTTTTTGTTTCGACAGTCTCCTTTACTACAGTACCCGATTCAAACATGTTTTTTTTATTTTTCAGTATTTTTTGAGGCTACTGTAGAACATTTTGAGCTGGACAAGATTGTGCAAAGCAAATGCACCCGGGATACTGTAGATGTCCAAGAATACTGTAGATATCGAAATATTTAGCTGAAATTGGAGTTACACACATCTGACATTTTTGCTACAATATGATTCAAACATGTTTATTTTTGGAAGTACTGTAGCACAATAAGAGCTGTGTTGGTTAGAAAAACAAAAAAAAACGGTTTGCGGAATTCGGCTGGACAATCGTACTGTTTAGAGATTTTCAGCTGATTTTGCACACGTGTATCCATGATATGACCAAGATTCGCTGGAAAGTTAGTTGTCTTGAAATGCCTTGAAGAAATGAAGACTTACTGATAGTCCTCCATTTTTTATGATTATGAGCTCTATCCTTATATTCCGTCCGGTTTTCTTGTCAGCCAATAGTCCGCATTCTGATATGTGACAGATATATCAGCCAAAATTTGATTGTTTTTCTACTTACCATCTTTTTACATTCTTGCCCTCCTGCTTGTTTTCTGCTCAATATCTCCATTCTGATACATTTCTGATAGATCCAAATCATCCCCGCCGAAGCTGTCCGACTCGGTGAGTCGATGGCTGTTTGAATTGGCACAAATCATGATGATGTGTCCATATTCACATATTTTGTACCACACTCTAAAAGTACATAAAACGTTTCATGGCATTACAAATACCGTATTCCCTCGATTAGAGAGATACACTGCCGAAGAATGATAATATCTCGAAATCTGGTAGAGCTACGAAAAAGTAGTCAACTGCAAATGTGTAGATCATAACTTCCTCTACAATTTTGTAGTTGACAACTTTCCGATAACTGTACTACATCCCGAGATACGATCATCCTTCAACAGTGCCGCTCGATTTGAGGAAATACGGTAGTCACCTTACCACTTAATTATAAGGTTGTATCCGCATGTTTTCTGGCACATTCTCCACTTCTTATCATTATCACTATCAATCTTGTGATAACACACAACTACATCCTGTCTGGCTGGAAAACAGTCTAAAATGCATAGATCATTATAGATTTATAGTCAGCTTACAATATAGGTACCTTTTATCTTGTCCATCCGTCCTCGCACAGTTGTTCCTTATCACTATCAGCTCTCCTGTGATAACATGCTTTTATAGTCCCGTCAGACTGATTGTCTGTCCCATAGCCGATATTCGGAATCAGTTATTTCGTTGTATTCTTCCAGAATGGATATGTGATTCAAGTTGTTTTTTTATTACTGATATTGATTTATGCTCCATATGGATGCATTTTATTACCCTGAAAGTATCAGGAGTTACTACAGAACATGGTAAAGCAAAAACAGGATAACTGAAAAAACCAGATGAAAAAAGAGGATACGAAAATGGAGCCGACAAAAAAAGCAAAAGAGCCCAACTGTCCTGCTCAAATTGACAAATGATGTCTAGTCGGTGTCACATACAAAGACTTGACAAATCACCACTTGAAGTGAAAGAGAGCACAGAAAGAGTAGTAGTAGGAATAAATGAAGGAGTGTGTTGCCATACTTCGAGTGGTGATTTGTCAAGTTTTTAATGTGACACTGACTAGAAACCATATTTCAATTTTGTCCAGAGAGTAGTGTTTTCAAAGTGAAACCAGGTCTCTTTGTAACATTGTATGGAGCTCCAGAAGTACCCAGATTTTGCCGTAAATCAACTACGCGACGTCTTTTTGCATGTAGAATCCGATTTTCGAGTCAATTTTTGCTGAAAAATTCTGGGGAACGGTCGACAATTGTGTTTGAACGCTTGGAAACATTTTTTGAGTTAAAGAAGGATAGACGTTTCAGGGGTTTTTTTGCTATCTAGGGTTCACTTTAAGTCGAATCTAGTCGAATAAAATTAAAAAATCGTCAAATTGTTCAAAACGGACAAAAACGACAAACCCGCAGAATTCCATGGCCGTTATTGTTAAGCCTATTTCGGGTTTCTAGGCCACTCAGCCACGGCCACGAGCCGAGAAGAAAATAAATTCGCATCGCAAACTAGTTTTTGATACATTTGAAGGGTTTGGATGAGTTTAATAAAAATTTCAAGCACAAAAAGTCATTATTTTCACAGAATTTTCTAGTTTTCAGCAGTTTCTGCTGATTTTCGGTTTTTTTTCGGCTCGTGGCCGTGGCTGAGTGGCCTAGAAACCCGAAATAGGCTTAACAATAACGGCCATGGAATTCTGCGGGTTTGTCGTTTTTGTCCGTTTTGAACAATTTGACGATTTTTTAATTTTATTCGACTAGATTCGACTTAAAGTGAACCCTAGATAGCAAAAAAACCCCTGAAACGTCTATCCTTCTTTAAATGCTCAATTTTTTTTTTGAAAGACGCGGCTTGAAATTTTGATTTTGAATATAAAGATGAAATTTTTTCTTCATTAACTGATGACCGGAAAAATCTTGAATAAACATGCTTCGTCACTCGATCTCGCATTTTCAGACATATTTTCAGCAAAATCAAGAAATGGTCGGATGATTCAAGTCGAATGGTTATCAGTAGAATCCGTAGTCTACTTCCGTAGTGGTTTTTTTCTAAAGTTCTGCGTAGCTTTGATTTTGGTGCACTTTTATGATTTTAAAGTGACTTTTCTAGCTTTAAAAAGAACAATGAAAGATGCGTATCCAAAATTTATTCAACAAAACTTGCAAGTCTTTGCACATTGTTGTTTCATCATCGCATTATACAAACTATTATTACAATATGATATCATCGATGGACACTCATTCTGACCCTTCGAGTTCAATACATCAGCACATTGATAACAATCTGTTGATTTACAGCAGTTGCCCGGGGATATCAGGGTGTATCCAGTGGCGCACATGTTGTTGACAGCGGCTGGAAACGTCTTGGTTTTGGTAGAGGTAGATCAAAAAGGTACAGTAAGACTCACGAGTGGTAGCACTCCGACATGCCAAGTTCTGTTGATATGAGCCAGCAATTAGGGCAAGGATGATCAAGACTCGAAGCATCTTGCAAGTGTTAATTTTTCAATCATCACATGTTCCCTTTTATGTGATCCTTGTTAGCAGGTGGGTATATACATACATCACTTTGATCTGTGCCGTTTGTTTGTTCATTTGGTCGAACAAGGATATTTGTGAATGATGTCGAGATTTTTGTTGGCAATTTTTATGTATCAAAGGTCGTGAGGTCAGATGGTTTTTTGAATGGATTTCCTTGATAGAATCTGTTCAGCTATATTGAAATTTTTTGATAGGGTCAACAGAAACACTAAAAACGCCGTCGCAGAATGATCATATCTCGGAATCTAGTACTGGTATCAAAAAGTTGTCAACAGCAAACTTGTAGAGGAAGTTATGATCTACAAATTTGTAATTGACTACTTTTTCATAGCTCTTCTAGATTCCTAGATATTATCATTTTCCGGCAACGTTTTCAATGCCGCTCTATTCAAGGCACTTGAGTGTCCGTTGAACCCAAAAATTTGATCCCCAAAATTTTCAGAGAACAAGATTTAGAAAAAAAATTTATGAGTTATACTACATGATGAAATATATTACAAATCTAAACATATTATTGAATCTTGAGTTTGGTTTGAATTTTGCAAAGCAGTTCATAAATTGTATGAACTTTGTGATTCAAGGATTCAAAGAGTTCGGGTAAAGCTTCGTAAAGAATTATATGATCTAGTCGTCCAAGCTCTGGATCTTGTCCTGGAATTTCTTCGGCATTGACCAACACATGAATGATACATCGGAAAAAGAATATGTAATGCATATATTCCTGAAAGTGTGAAGGATCAACAGATCAACATTCAAAAAAAACTCACCGGCGATTGTAAAACTGAAAGAGTTATCAGTATTTCGATATATCTAAAAACTCCATTGATAGAGAATGGGGAGAATAAAATGCCTTTGGTATATGCAGCCTCACTTTGATATTGTTGTATAATCTCGACTGGATTCTCACCATTATCGGTAAAACTGTCATATGTTGGTCCCAGGATGAAAAGAAAATAAAACAATAGGGGAGCTTCACAAAACCAAATCAAGAAGAACAGAATTAGGCTTGAATTTGCAGAAATGTGCAACTCTGGCTTAGGAAAAGCTAACTTAGATAAGATAATCATCATGGTGAGCCATGAAGACCACACAAATCCACAATATATATTGCGTGTGAAAACTGTAGAAATCACGCAATTCAATTCCGAACAATCCTGGAAAAACTATAATGTGACTTGAAGACAACATCTTGCCATTTTTGGGCGATACCAGCTCATTAAATGTTTGAATCCGTTATATTATTTATTTTTCTTGCCGATATTTCATTTTTAGTGTCCAAAATCCTACTTTTATTTTTCGCAAATTCGGCTTTTTATTTTGAAATACGCGCGTCGTTCCAATTCTGAAAAACGCCGTCAGTGTGTTTGCAGATAGGCATTTAATCCTATGACTTCGTAAATCTACACTACTACGGTAGATGTCGTCAAGTAAAATGCAATAGGAGAAGTTAGTGCAAACACACTGACGGTGTTTTTCATAACTGGCACGACGCGCGTAGTTCAAAATTAAAAGCCAAATTAACGAAAAAATATAAATGAAATATTGGCAAGAAAAAATAATATAACGGATTCGAACATTTAATGAGCTCAAATCGCCCAAAAATGGCAAGACGGCGTCTTTAACTATGAAGGACAGCCTAAAGGGGATTTGAGCTTGTGCTGAAATTTGTACCATAGATTTGTATCAGCCTGGAAGGTTCATTAAAAATTTATAGACGCCACAACTCAGTTTGAGCCGTGATAAATTTTTCGCAAGCACGTGCTGAGTCACGGAAGCCGTTGTGGAACTATGTTTTTTTTTGCGATTTGGATCCCCGAAGATCATTTTTTTTCGTTTGACTGAAAATTTCAGAAAAATTTATCTCAGCTCAAATTGAGTTCTATAAATTTTTTATGAACCTTCCAGGAGACTACAATATTTCAGCAAAAGTTCAAATCCCCTTTCCGATGTCGTCGATACAAACCTCTAATTTTTTGGTGAAAATGCAGGGGATTAAAAATATTGACCCGAAAAATATTAGAATAAATACAAACTCCGCGACAGCATGATTTATTTCAACTTTTGTGTTCATCGTGATTAAAATAAGTATTGTGAATAATAGAATGCCTAGAGTTGATTCATAGTTTTGTGAAGGGGTAGAAAAGAAAACCAGTGAAATAGCAATCATTAGGTCACATGTAGCCATCGGGTCAGCTGGAACGATTTGTCAACGATACAGGTAGTATATAGCGTACTCCAATGTGACCGCGCGGGAAAAATTATTAGGCCCTCTTGGAAAATGTGCCTCGTTTGCGTCTCACGCCCTTTTTGCAACATGACCTCACATACCGTATATCCTCGAGTTGAGCGGCACTGCGAACGAATCCGAAGAATAACCATATTTCGTAAGCTAGAAGAGTTATTAAAAAGTAGCCAACTGTAAATTTGTAGCTCATAACTTTTTCTACAAGTTTACTGTTGACAACTTTTCGATAACTGTATTATATGTGCCAAACTAACGGCTAGGAATAAAGCAAGTGCGCTCCTGGGTCTCGACGCGTTTCAAATAATTTTTGAACGTAAATACAGTAGCCGAACTGCAAAATCGTATCGGGACCCTGGGGCGCACTTGCTTTGTTCCTAGCCGTTGGTTTGGCACTTATAATACTAGATTTCGAGATATGATCATTCTCCGGCATCGTTTGTAGTGCCGCTATATTCAAGGAAATACGGTAGTTTTTTAAAACCGTCTTACCATTTCCGCAGACTGTTTTTCTCTTAAAACTAAGTTTTGCAAAATTTTTACTTTTGGGGATTTCTAGTCCACGAAATTCGTGAACAATAATATCTACCGTATTTTCTCGAATAAAGCGGCACTGCAAACGCTGCGGGAGAATGATCATATCTCGGAATCTAGAAGAGCTATCAAAAAGTTGTCAACTGCATTTTTGTAGAAAAAGTTTTGATCTACAAATTTGCAGTTGACTACTTTTTGATAGCTCTTCTAGATTTCGAGATATTATCATTCTCCAACAGAGTTTGCAGTGCCGCTCTATTCTATACCCTTCTCGAACGAATGACAGCTAACACCTTCTTCAGTATCGTACGACTACGCTCCCTTGATGCTTTTATTTGCTCAACAACGCGGGATCTTGCGTATCCATATGAGGTAACCATTCCTCACCAATGGCCCTCTGCGACCAAATATTCATGTTATGCCTCCTCATATTCTACAATACACTACCTTATGATGGAATAGAAGCTTCCTATATACTTTTCAAATCTCTTGTTTTAACAAGTCTTGTGTGCTACCTATATCTACGATTCGTGATCGAACAAGCTGTGACTGGATTCGATCGTCGCCTTATTGCAGCAATGGCCACTTTATTACAGTTTTCCTACTGTTTAGTAATATATGGTATTGCTGATGAAACTGTAAGGCTGTTGTAAGATTTTTATATAATAATTAAAACTTTGCAGGGAGTTCTCCGTTATGCTGAATTTACCGCTTTTGGTTACTTCTGTGACTTTTTTACGCGCGATTACTCGCCAATAGTATCGTTCATATCTCTTGCCGTCTTACCGTGTGCTGCATCAATTGGCACATTCCTTGACAATGATGAATTTTTTAAATTTGAACTGGCGCCAATATCACCCGGCGCTTTGAGATATTTCGCGTAAAAATCCCCGTGCGCCTTTAAAGCCCACATTTTTTTCGTCCTCGTTTTTTTCACGCTGCAACTCATTTTCTTCTTCTTTTTCCGTTTTCCTATCATCAAAAAAATAATTTGCAGCCAAAAAATGCGGTTCTCAACCGCAATTCTACTGTTTTCCGCCATATTTTGGGCCGGAAAGTGCCAAAATTTGAATGACATCGTCGGAACGGACCAATATATGATGTTGACGCAAGTCGGATGCAGTTTGTACGCTGAAGCCGACATTCATGATGCTAAATGTCCACTTGTGCCAAGATTATTGTCCGAGTAAGTTATTTTTATTGAAAATCCTTTGGATTTTAGGCGAAAAACGCTTTTTCCTCCTAAAATACCGATTTTCAATGGGAAAAATGCGGTTTTCACGACAAAACTAATGATTTTTACAGTAACAAAAGAGATCGATGCCCACTGAACCAAGAAATCGTAAACATCCACTTGATTCGTGATCCAGAAGGTGTAAAATCGCCAAAAATCGTCACCCTGTTCCGCTACCCGGATGCTCTTCGTATTATCATTCGTGATTTTAATGTAAGTCGCCTAAATTTTCGAAATTCTTCGAATAACATATGGGTTTTCAGTTGAGCAGCATGATAACAGTGAATAATGATAAAGTATGGCGCCTTGACGCAAAAAACAATCTCCCATTCAGACAATTCTCGCTTACTGGCTCTCATATGCGTAACATTGGTGTTGTGAGTCGTTTTATTGCTCATTTTATGATTAAAAGTGGCTTTTTCAGAAGTATTCCCTCTACGATTCGGTTGCCAACACCTTGTACATCTTCAATACAGGAGCCGACTCGGAATTCGAAGCACATGGATTTTATTTGGGTGATTTATTCAATGGTGAGTGATTAGAGGGGTTCTCGAACATAAAAATATGCGAAAATTGCAGATGAGAAATATACCAACAATTATTTCTCGCAAATCGCTCTCACACTCAGAGCAGTCACTCTTCAAGGCGATATCAAGAGAAAGTTCGATTTCACTGAAGATCCATACACCAATACCGCGTATTACAAGGAATACAACGTCGAGAAGAATATCACCGAGGTTTTCACATTTCCAATCAGCAACATTTGGGATATTTTGATTGCTGGGAAGTCGGGCAAGAAATTGTATGAGTTTGGTGGAACAAGAAGTCATATGACGTGAGGAAATGAGATATAATTTGTGAAAATCAATTTTTTGCAGTGGAGGAGGTGTTATCGTGGACAGAGAATTGCAAAAAAAGGACACGGAGGTGCTTGTACTCAATCACTACACCAACACCACGAAGAAAACGGAGAATTCGATGTATTGCCAGTATTCGATGCAATTGGACGGAACGATGTGGTCACGACTTCCGGTGATCTTCCTCAAATACCAGGATTATTGTTTGGTTAGATATGGACCGGAGTATGATCGTGAGGAATGCGATAATCATCATATCGAATGGTTGGAATCGAAAGGACATGCAACGGTAAGGAAACGAGAGAGTTATTGATTAAAAAAATTATTGTAGGGTGAAGAAGAAAGCTCATTGGACGTAATGAAATGGTTGATCATCTCGGTCATCGTTCTCTCCGCAATCGTCGTCCTCCTCCTTGTCTACATCTACTGGCTTCGCTCGACATTTGTCACTGATGATGAAAGAACTCATCATAATGAGGTTTGTTGTCTTCTATTGAAAAATATAATTGAAAATATTTAGTATGAAACGGAGGCATCATTGTTCGTCGCCAAGCAGCGCAGTTTCCCATCAGCCTATCCGGATCCAGCACTTTTGGATGTTTCGGTCGATCGATGGAACTAGAGAGTTGGCACAAAATCTCTGAAATTTGTTTCGAAGATTTTCCCCATCCATAAATTATTTCAATTTTATCCGCAAACTGTTGATGTCTCACTCCAATTTACGCTGTTCTATTTCCCCATTTGTCGTCTGTTTTTTCTCGATCTGTTATTGTTTCTCTCTCGATTCAAAAACTGATTTATTTGTGTTTTTTTTATTAAAATTATTATTCCAATTTTCTCTCTCTCCCCGTAATATACCCGATTTTTAAATAACTCACAGAAATTATTCTATTTTTTATTCGTATAATACATGGTTTTTGTTGTTTTTATCATTCGATGTTGTTTGTACTAGGAGAAAAGAAGATTTGGCGGCCAAGTGTGACCTAAGTAGATGGGTGCTTTTGACCCAAGATGGAAAACGAAGGACAATGAACAAATAATGGAGTGGAATATACTCACTCCACAATGTGTTTGTACTGTATATTCCATATACACATTAGAGTTTTGGCGGCGAATATATTTGTGATGTTTTCTTCGTGTTGTTGTTAATTCCTTGCATGTATATTGATTGGGTGTTCCGCCAATGTTGGTGGATTGTTGACACCAAACACGATTGAGACATATTTGGTGGGATTTCACCACGCTTTGGGTGTCAATCTGCCGAGTTTTGAGAATTTTAAACACGTTTTTTTGGTGAGTATTTCACCATTTTTGGTGCTAACATTGTTTTTCACACCAAACAACTTTGGCGAAGTGCCACCATGGTTTGGGTGTGATTTTACCAACTTTTGAGCAATTTTTTTTTGGCGAAATTCAGGCAAAAAAGCGGTTAAAATGAGTGAAAATTCCTCTGTTTTTGACAGGATTCTGCTAAAATTCGTCAAACTTCCTCGTTTTTTTCTGGTGGAATTCACTATTTTTCATTTCATAGATCCATAGAACTTCACGACTTCATAGATTCTATGATAGTTATGACGCATAGATCCATAGGTCAAAATGTTTCTTCCATAGATCTCTATATAACTTCATAGAACTAAATGTATCGTTTCCTAGATTCAATGGCTCTATGAATCGATAAATCTTTATATTCCATAGAACTTTGATTTATGACATATTACCCATTTTTCATTCTATAATCGACCATAGAAGTTCATAAAACAATGAATCACATCAATTTACTGTTTCTATCAAACATAATTCATTGAAATTGTTGTTTTTTCATAGATCTACGATGTGTCATAGATTTTATATGTATCTATGAGCCATAACACCATAGATCTTCCAGATTCATAGAATTTTCAATGTTCCACCGTTTTGATGGATTTTTCATAGAATTTTCACTCTTCTTGTCATAGATTTTCGTAGAACTATGAAAAAGACATAGGTTCTGATATCTATGTAGCATAGAATCATAGAATCGTAAATAGTGTTTCATAGAATTTTTGAATATGTTGCATAGAATTTCATAGAACCGACGTGACGTGAATAAAAGCACTGTTTCATAGAATCCATTGTTGTTGCATAGAATACATATATCACCATGGAACTTTATAGATCCATAGAACTTCGCCATAGAATCCTCTAATCCCATAGAGCTACACGCGAGGCCAACTTTTGCCATGGTTTCATACAGTAATCTACCAACTCAAAACCTACAGTAATCTCCTACAGTACAAATCCATTTTCCCTCCAAAAATGCCCGTCCATTCTCTCAAAAATGCACCTGAATAGTGTAATATTCCATCATCCTCCTTCCATCCCATTTTCCCATTCAAGTACTTCTCCTGTCCTTCCGTATTTCTCTCGCCGACTCTCTCAATTCCACACACTCTCTCATCCTCACTTCTCTTGTTTGTTTTCCAAATTTCTGGTGGAATTTCGACTAGAACACTTGGCATTTTTTGTGCTGTTTCTCTTCTATTTGGCGGCTCCCTGCGTCGTTTTTCTCATTGATTTGCATGCTTTGCTCATTTTGATCTACTGTAGGGGTACTGTAGATGGAGTACTGTAGCTTCCTATTGTACTTGTGTCTTAGACTTACTGTAGGACTACTGTAGCTAGTCTCTGACTTTTTTTGAGCTGAAACCGCTTCCTAGACTTGAAAACTCTGAACGTTGTACTGTAACTCTGAGAAGATAATGTGGCTATACTGTAGTTGGATTACTGTAGCTTCATACTGTAGTTGTGTCATTGGATTACTGAAAAGGTACTGTAGCTGAGCTTAAAAGCTCGTTTTGACTTGAAAACGTTGAAGCGGTAGTTACAACTACTTTAATTCTGAAAGATACTGTAGGGATACTGTAGCTGGATTACTGTAGCCTCATACTGTGATTATTTTCATGTAGGTACTGTTGGAGTACTGTAGCTAGTCTCTGACGTTATTTTTGATGTTTCATCGATTTACAGTGCAAAATACTACTGTAATTACGAGTACTGTAACTCCGAGAAGTTACTAGAGGCATACTGTAGTTGTTTTTACGGTTACTGTAGCTATACTGTAGTACTGTGGTTTGGTTAGGTTACTGTCACTCTAATACAGTGAGTGTACTGTAGCTCTAGTTAGGATTACTGTAGTTGTGTCCTAGCTTCTCAGTCATACTGTAGCAGGATACTGTAACCAAACTACTGTAGTTTCTCACTTACGGGGTACTGTAACTTCTAGGTTACTGTACTTTAACAATCCTACTGTAGTAAGGTTTCGTCAGTCAAACTACAGTAGGTTCTTGGTTACTGTACCTAAAACAAAATATGGGTTACTGTAGGTATACTGTATTTCCATAAGCCCCTCGAAATTGTTGAAATTCCACAAAAATTCATGTTTTTGGGGGATATTTCGACAATTTGATACGAATCTACATTGAATTGATGTCTCATTTCAATGGTATCTATGGTTATGATCTACGCGCAGATCAACCGGAATATACGCTTTTTCACACCCATATTCGAATATTGGCTTTTTGTTTTCCATCCATCCTTTTTTGATTGATTTTTTGAAAAGCATAGAACTTTGGGATCTATGGAGCATAGAATCATACATAGAATTTCATAGAACCTGCATAGATATTTGTATCTATGGTCATAGAATCATAGAAATAGTTATCATCATATATCATAGATCCTCGTATATATGAAGCATATAATCATAGAATTTCATAGATTCTACATAGATATTTGTATCTATGGTCATGGAATCATATAACTTGCTATTATATAACATAGATCTATGGCATAGAACTTTCCATAAAAGCTTCGAAGTTTCATAGATCTACAGAACTAGTCATATGTATGATAGGTTCATAGATCCATAGAATCATAGAATATCATAGAACCTACATAGATATTGGTATCTATGTACCATATGACCATAGAACTTGATGCTATATATCATAGATCCGCATATCTATGGCATAGAACCATAAAATTGTTGCTGATCCATAGAACTTTGGGATCCATGGTCCATAGAATCATAGAATTTCATAGAACCTGCATAGATATTTGTATCTATGTACCAGTTCTATGCTATAGATCCTTGTATCTATGTCATAGATCCATATAGAACTTTGATATTTTTTTGCATAGAACTCAATATCTATGATCCGTAGAACCATAGAACCTCCGAAAAAAGATTCATAGAATTCTACGGCCATAGAATCATAGAATCTTTGCATAGAACTTCTCAATTCTATGAATCTCCTCCTATCATAGAATCATAGAAATTCATAGAACCTTTCATAGAATTTTCTCCATAGATCTACATATGACTAGTCATATCTATGATAGGTTCTATGCATAGAACCTCAACTTCATAGAATTTCACTTTCCTATCTACCAATGATCTATTGGAACAATTTCATAGATCCATAGAACCACATACAGTAGTGGTCATAGAACTCCAACAAATCATAGAATCCATTCATAGAATACCTGACCCTATTTCCGTGCCTATAATAATAATCCATCAATCTTCGCATCCCCCAATCATTATAAGAATTGGAAATTAGCGGCTATACAGACAGAGGTTACCTGGTTCAACCCAAGGTCGACCAACACTTTTTGAACCGATGAAATGAAGGAATTTCGGTTTGAGGTATTTCATAGATCTTTGGTTCTATGGTTCTATGGTTCTATGATTCTATGGTTCTATGGTTCTAAGGTTCTATGGTTCTATGGTTCTATGGTTCTATATCTTATTCCTGAAAGGTTACCTCCATAGATCCATAGAATCATAGATGTTCAGAAACTTCCAAGAATCTATGATTTTCGAATAAATGATGGAATTTCGGTTTTCGAAAATCATAGATCTTTGTTGGATTCTATGGTTCTATGTTTTATTGCAAAAATTTATGACTCCCTATTCCAACAAGATTCTATGATTTCTTCTCTGAAATTCCAGCTTCAACTACTGTAGTTTTATTCCCATAGATCCATTGAATCATAGATTTCTGAAGAATTCTATGGTTCCATGATTCCCCAGAAAAGTTCCGTGATTGCTAACTTTTACTTCCATAGATCCATAGATCTTCATAGAATTCTATGAATCTAGTTTCTCATAATTTCGGTGTTCCAGAGAATTTCTATAGAATTTTATGGATCTACGATTTCAGATGGGTTCTATGATTGTTGGCTTTTAGATCCATAGATCCATACTTCAGGATTCTATGAATCTATGAATTTCACTAATATACATTTTTACCGGCAAATCAATGAACTTTTTCAGCGAAAGCTGCCTTGATTCTTTGAATTTCTCCTATCAGTACGTACTTTGGCTTTTTACTAAAATTTTCATACTCTTCTATAATTTCTCATTTTATGTGTTGCATGTCATTTAACAAATCACCCTTTGAGCTTTCCAAATCCTTTCAAAACGTCGAAAAATATCAATTTTGAGCCGAGTTATGATGATTTGAAAAATGCTCATTTTTTGAAAGTCGATATTTTCAGCTCAAAATTTTAAAACTTTCATATTTTTCAAAATATTTTAGAGTACAGGAATTCAGCTCAGTTTTTCTCGCTCTTTCCAAAAATCCAAACCATATCTGAAAATATGCATTTTCAGCCAACTTATATCCATTTAAAGTTGCAATATCAGCCACCCACAAACATTCCATGCGTCATTTTCCAATCAAAAAAATGACAAATTTCCGGGGCATTTTCAGAACAAAAAAAAGCATTTTTATGTGTCGCCCCGAAATTGTTCCATTCAATTTGTTGTTTGTTTTTGTGATTATTTTTGTGTCGTCGTCGGCCCCACCAACCGATAATCAATTGATGATTATTTGCTTTTCTCATCAAAATCACATAATTGTTCGCTCTAGTCGTTTTTTGGTTGCCTAAATATAGCCATTTTGTCGGTTTTTAAGCCATGACCGAGTTTTCCGGAAGTTGTCGGATCCTAGGCCAACAGGGATTTAGCTTTTTGGTCGAAAGTTAGCCATTTCGGATTCTAGGCCACCGATGGGTTCTCAAAATTTGAAAAAGTTGTGGAAATCGCTACTTTTGGCGGCCGAGAATCCGACAAAGCTTCAAAACCCAGTCATTGAGAATTCTAGGCCATCAAGAATTTTTTTTTGCCGAAAATTTTTCCGGAAGTTGTCGGATCCTAGGCCACCAAAAATTGAAATTTTCTGGTCGAAAATGAGCCACGTCGGATTCTAGGCCATCAAGAATTTCACTTCTTGGTAAAAAGTTAGCTATTTTTGATGGCCTAGAAATTTCAGAACTTTCTTAATTGGGTTTCTAGTCCCTCAAGAATTATTTTTTTTGTCGAAAAAGAGTCTTGGAGTTTTTGGAAAGTTGTCGGATCCTAGGCCATGCACTTCTTGGTTCAGAATCAGTCATGTCGGATCCTAGGCCACCATTAGGTTTCTCGAAATCTGAGAAAGTTCTTGAAATCGCTACTTTTGGTGGCCTAGAATCCGACAAGTCCTTCAAAACTCTGTCATTTGGGTTTCTAGGCCACCGGGCACATGACCTAGAAATCCATATATTGTCGGTTGCCAGGCCACGCGTAGGAAAGTAAGGCCATCAATGAATTTCCAATAAAAGTGACAAAGTTACGATTTTTAATGGCCTAGGATCCGACAACTCTCACAATTTTGGGTTTCTAGGCCATCAGTTGTTGATTTGTCGGATCCTAGGCCTTCAGCTTTTCTATCTTCCTTGAAATTTCCAAGTTAGGCAGTCAATCTCATGGTCTAGAAATCCAACTACCTAGCAAGTTTTGGTGGCCTAACTTCCCAACTTGTTGTATCCTAGGCCCCCAAGTGTTAAAGGGGGGTCGAAGCGCAATGTAAAAAGTCAACAAAAACCGCCTTTCTCGAATCATTTCTCTCGCTCGTCGTTTTTCTCTATTGTACATACATTCGTAAAATTGTATGTAAATATGATATTTGCCTCCTCCTCCTCCTCCTCCTTTTCACTCTTCATAATTACCGGTCGCCCAACAGCATGAACAATCATCCCCCCTCATTTCTTCTTTTTTTCTTTTTTGATTTTTTTTGTCAAATAATTGCTTTGTTTTGATTTTGATGACCGATGTTGGGATTCTAGGCCACCAGATTGGTGGCCTAGAAATCCAAATAACTATAAATTGACTGAAAATTGGGATTTTTTCTAGATTTTTTGGTAGCTTTTGATAATCTGAGAATTTGTTTTGTTTTTTATGGCCGAGGTTTGGGATTCTAGGCCACCAAACTCATGGCCTAAAATACCAGATATGGCTGTAAGTTGGCTGAAAATTGAGATTTCTTCTAGATTTTTTGGTAAATTTTGATATTCTGAAGCGTTGTTTTGTTCATGATGGCCGAGGATGGGATTCTAGGCCACCAGACTGATGGCCTAGAAAACCAAATGTGGCTGAAAATTGGCGGGAAATTGAATTTTTTCAGATATTTTTCGATTTTTTGATAGAATTTGAAATTCTGAAATGCATCAGATAAGTTTTGAAAATTTTTAAAAATTTGATTATTTCGAAAAAAGTATGCAATCTTCAAATGACTGTATCTCGGCTGAAAAAAAAGATTTTTCAAAAATCTCTGAATTTTTGGAAAGATCAGGAAATTTAGAGTTGATTTGTTTCTATTGCAAGATTTTTTGAAAATCTGAAAAATCTGAAACTCTACCCTGAAAAAGTTGAAAATTTCACTTTTTCAAAAATTTTGAAAATTTCAAATCTTCATAACTATCTTCAAACTGAATATTTTTCAACATTTTAAAAAGTTTTGGAAAGCTTGAAAAACGATCTATCGAATGACATACAACACTACATGTGAAAAAATTGAAGAAATCTGAAAATTTCAGTCAAAACTCGATGCTCCATTTCAGCCAAAAATCTCAATTTTTCACTTACTCTCTATTTCCTGGACTTTTCCTCATATCACATTTTTATTAAAATTTCAAGCTTCCCTAAACCTAAACCTAAACCTACGCTCCGCCCATTAGCATTCAAATTCCACTGCCAAAAACAGGCCGAAAACCGGTCAAATTAATCCCCAAAAACTGACCATTTTATGATGATTCCCACCCATTGTTCCTCTGGACACAGTGTTCCTTTAAAGTGGGGGGTACTGTAGCCAAGTACTGTACTTTTTCTGAAACTCTGAGAATGAGGCGCACGCGCCTGAATACCACAACCCTTTACACCACTGGCGCTGCTTGCCCTCGTGGCTCAATCGGTAACACTTTGCATTTCGAATCTCAAGGTCACAAGTTCGACCCCCTACCGGTTGTTTACGTGTTTTGTTAAGTAGTATTATCCATATATCATCTTCTCGGAGATATCGAATTTGTTATCATTATCATTTCGCGTATTGTCTCTATCCGTGTTTCTCTCGAAAAGTAATAAAACAATTGTATATTGCAGGATCAATCAAGTGCGGTGCCCCATATAAGGAAAAGTGAGTAACTTTTATTTGCATAACACTTTTTTTCGAACTGATAAAAATAGTTGCTTATCACTAAAAACTGTCATTTTTTTTAGTGTGATCTACCATTTTTTTGTCAACAAAATGACATAATCATCGAAATATGAGTCATATATGACACCCCTCTTTTCTCGTTTTTCGCCCCATTTTTTTGTTCCGAAATTTGTTTTCTCTCATTTTTCTTCTCTTTTATTTTAACATCAACCAAAAAAATAATCTGGAATAAATTACAGATTATCATTTTTCAATATTTTCCCAAAAAATTGATTTTTTTCAAAAAAAATTTTTTTGCTCCAACTTCCAGCTCCCACAACTTGGCTCATTCCCAATATTTTTTCAATTTCTAAAAACCATCAGAAAGCCCTAAACCTAAGCTTCAAAACGCGCCCCAACATGGCATATTTCGTGTTATTCCTAAGGCATATAGGGAAGGAAATGAACAGAATATGTGTCCTTGTAAGTTGAGGGAAAAGGAGGAAGCAGGTTGTTGGGGGAGGGGAAGGAGTGTATGTCAAAGTAATTATGGAATTCCCCTCTCCTTCCGTCCTTCCTTCGTCTTCTAGAAATCGAAATACCGTCAAGTGGTTTTGCCTTTTGTGGATATTTTGGAAGGCGCATGTGTGTAGTCATGCCATGTGAATATGTACTTTTCGACGATTCGTAGGCTTAGGTTTAACTCCATCTTTTTCTAGGCTAGTCAGATTCCTGCTAGATATGTTGTATGCATGTTAAACCTATCCTTAGGTTTATCATTTGAGGCCTGTCACTTAGGCTTGTCAAAATTTTAGGCTTGTCAAATTTACTAAAAATTAGTTAACAATACAGTTAAAACTATTTTTTCTTCAGATTCAGAGCTCATTTCAGTTTAGGCTTGTAGACTGTTATAGGCCTGTCACTCAGGCTGGTCATTTAGGCTTGTAGTAACTCTAAGGCATGGCAAAACAACTATCATGATACTTTTAGGCTGGTAAATTGCTATTTTTAGGCTTTTCAGGTAATTTAGGCTCATACTTTCTGAAATCTAGGCTCGTAGAAAGTAGATAGGCCTGTCATTTAGGTTTTCCAAAAGTTAAGGCTGATCGTTTAGGCATGTAGTAAACCTAAGGCCGGTCAAAACTCATATAATAAAACTTTTAGGTAGGTAAACCGGTTTTTAGGCATTTCAGGCAAGGCAGGCTCCTAACTTTTGAAATCCAGGCTTGCCAAAAGTTTAAGGCCTGTCAAATAGGCTTGTACAAACTTTAAGGCTTGGCATTTCAAAATCTGTTCGGTATCGAAAACTATCATATTTTTCCGCAAAATTTATTTTCGATCTTCCTTACTTCTTCACTTCACTATATTCGTTTTCTGAAAATCAAGGATACTCCCAACTCTATCTACCCATCCATATCCAGTTCCTTCCTCCTCCCTCCTTCCTCCGCAACCCGAGTAAATATACCTCCTGCCCCCCCCCCCCTTCTCCATACAGTAGTTCCACCTAGTTATTTGCCCTTCCACCCTTCCTGTCTCCTCTGTTAGTCTTACGGATATTCTCCCTTCCATTTTTTCTGCCGCTACCCCCCCCAATTTTTCTGCTCATCATCAACTTTTTTGTAACCTACAGGTTGAGGCTTAACTCCATTCCACGCCCTTTTGGCTGGTTGGAGAGGAAACGAACATGTGTTAGTTTCGAGATGGAACACTTTTTGATTACCTTTGAGTTGTTAGGCTTGTCAGCTAGGCTTGTAAATAGTGATAGGCTTGTATTAAGGCTTGTCAAACTTTTAAGGCATATTTCTAGGCATTTAAGGCCTTCCAGACCCCTAAAAAGTGTGCAACTTTGAACTTTTTTCAGGCTTGTTAGGCAAGTTAGTTAGGCTTGTCAGCTAAGCTTGTAAATAGTGATAGGCTTGTATTTAGGCTTGTCAAAATTTTTGAGGCACATTTATTGGCTTATAGGGCCTTTCAAACAACCTAAAACTAAGTAAATTTGAACTGTTTTTAGGCTTGTCATAGGCTTGCCAGTTAGGCTTGTATTTAGGCTTGTCAAACTTTTGAGGCCTCTTAGACTACCTAAAACTGTGTAAATTTTACCTGTTTTTAGGTTTGTTAGGCTTGTTAGGCCTGTCAGTAGGCCCTGTCAGGCTTGTAATTTCTCATAGGCTTGTCAGTTAGGCTTGTCAAACTTTTTGAGGTATATTTCTAGGTCAATAAGGCCTTTCAAACTCCCTTAAATTGTGTAACATTGATGTGTTCTAGGCTTATATTCAGGCTGGGTTAGAAATTTTAGGCATGTCCATTTTTACTATTTTTCAGGCTCGTCACATTTTTAGGTTTTTAAAATTTGATAGGCTTGGCATTTAGGCCTGTCAACTTTTAAGGCAAAGCATTTAGGCTTGTAACAACACTTTAAAAATAAAAAATTTGTAAGGATTCTCAAAATAGTCGAACCTTTATTTAGGCAGATCAGGCGTTTCAGGCTTGTCATTTTCACGATTTTTATAACTTTTTAGGCTATTGATAGGCTTGGCAGTTAGGCTTGTCAATTTTCTAGGCAAATCATCTAGACAATCCTAAGGCCCTGCCAAAAATATTTTTAGGCTTGTCACTCCAGACACTTAGGCATTTCAGGCCTGTTCTCCCAATATTCCTTGATAATCTAAAAATACCATCAAGCAACCAGTTGTATTCAAGCTCAATTGAGCACACATACAAATGTATCAAAAGCGAAAGAGTGTGAAGAAATGAGAGAGTGCGGGCGAGAGAAAAAGAAGGAGAACAGTATTCGATATTGTTAGTTATTCATCATTGTGTCAACATTTTATGACACCTCAACCACCACCACTTTTTTATTCGACATTCGTTCTTCTTTTTTTTGCTTGATACATCCTGGTAGGGGCTTGATATGCTTGATATGCTTGATATACATGATATGCCTGATATTCCTTCATATTTAGGCTTGCATTCAGGCATGGCTTGAATTTTGTTGATTGACGATTTAGGCATGTAATAAAAGTATTGATAATAGGCTCGGTAACTTTTTCTGATATACCTGATATACCTGATATACCTGATATACCTGATATACCTGATATAGATGATATCATATTTAGGCAAGTAGGCAAATAGTAGCAAAAATTCTGATATAGGCAACTTTTTCTGATATGCCTGATATGACTGATATGCTTGATATACCTGATATACCTGATATGCCTGAATATTCAGATATGCCTGATTTTTTGAAAAAATAAAATGGCCAGAACTTTGATGATTGTGGCATGTAATAAAAACCTTAATTATAGGCTCGGTAACTTTTTCTGATATGCCTAATATGCCTGATATACCTGATATGCCTGATATACCTGATATGCCTGATATAGATGATATCATAATTAGGCAAGCAGGACAAGCCTATATCTCAGGATTCGTAGTGTTTTGACATGCATGAATTGCCTAAAATTTTGGTACTTTGATTTTTTGACATGCCTGACATGCCTGAAACTGAATTTTTGTCATTTTTTGATTGAGGCGGGTAGTGACAGGCCTAAAATTTAGGCCTGTCAAAAAAATTCAGGCCCCTTTCTACCAAGCCTATATTCCCCCGGTCATATCGTAATTATCACCTTCCACCAAAAAAAACGAAAAAAAAAACTAGAAAGCAGTGGGGAGGAATGGCCAATAAATCATTGAGGAATAACACTTTCACTTAATTACTAATGCCAGCTAATATACGTTATTATTGTATCATATTTAGGCCTGTTAGGCCTGGTTTGTAGGCTGGTCAGGCATGACAAACCATTAGTTAGTCTTGGTTTTAGGTTTAGCTCCAGACTCCTTCTAGTGAAGCTTGAAAAGCATATCAAATTTGTTAAACCTACAGTTCCGCTAATCCTTAGGTTTAGCTCCTACCTCCTTCTAGTTAAGCTAGTCAGGCACGGCTGTTAGGCCTGTCAGGCATGTCAAACTTGCTAAACCTATTTTTAGGCCTAAAATTAAGTTTAGCTCCAGAATCCTTCCAGTTAGGCTAGTCAGGTACGAGTCTTAGGCTTTTCAGGAAAGTCAAACTTGCTGAGCCTATTATTGAAACTGTTCTTAGGTTTAGCTCCTACCTCCTTCCAGTTCTACTAATCAGGCATGGCTTTTAGGCCGGTCAGGTCTGTTAAACTTGTCAGACCTATAATTAGGCTTGTCCTTAGGTTTAGCTCCCCCCTTCCATCCAATTAGGACTGTCAGTCATATCAAAATTATTAAACCTATAGTCCAGCCAACGCTTAGGTTTAGCCCCATATTCTTTCCAGATAGGCTTGTTAAACCTATAGTTCCTCTAATCCTTAGGTTTAGCTCCTACCTCCATCCAGCATGTCAGGCCGGTCAAGCTTTCGCATTCTCCCTCTTCCTTCTCTCAAAATCGATATGTTAGTTAACTTTACACTTCATCAAGTGCTCCGCCAAGAGCCATGAGCACCGAGAGAGCATGTCGAAATGAGAGAGTAGGCGAGAGATTGATAACAGTCCGTTTTTCAAATCACTCTTCATCTTTTGTCATTTTAGATAAGCCTTTTTATTTATTTCTTGAGCGCACTTTTTGCTGGACGGGAACTTATCTGATAGGTGGAATTGGAGGTTTTTGATGAATTTTTGATGGGAAATGCATGTTTTGAACCGATTTATCGTTCTTTGAGCAAAAAATTTACGTTTATATAATTTTTGTTGAAGTGTGTTTTTTTTTCAAACGAAAATCTTGATTTTTGAAAAAATAATTCTATGAAAAAATAAACAAACCAAAAAAAATTCTCTGAAAAATACCATCAAAAATCTTTGAAACATTGCATTTTTCCAATCAAACACAAACCTATACATGTTCCTTTAAGCCTCATTTCTCTATCACTCTCTCATTTTCATACACTAGAACATTGATCTAGGTTTACCTCCTACCTCCTTCTAGTTAGGCTTATCAGGCATGGCTTTTGGGCTTGTCATGTATGTCAAACTTGCTGAACCTATTATTAAAACTATCCTTAGGTTTAGCTCCATAGTCCTTCCAGTTAGATTTGTCAATAGATAGCTTTGAAGATACTAAAATTTCTTGAAACCCAAATTGTTGGCATTTCAAGTTAATTTTTTAAAGTGAAAGTTTCGAAATTCTCGATAAAGTCGAAATATTTCATATTTGACATTTTTCGCGAAATTCCATGCATACCGATAATGTCATCATTTTCGCGTTTTGTCTCATCATTTATTACTCATCGTTTTTCCATTTTTATATTCCTCTACCGAACAACTCATTGAAAATTAATTTTTACTCTCTTTTTCCTAAAAACCTGAAAAAAATCTTGATCACCCGTTTTCCCGCTCAAAATCTCGAATTTTTCACAAAAAATGCCCCAAATTTTTCCAGTCTAAAACTGTTGATTTTCATCGAAAAATATATAGAGAGAGAGAGTGAATATATTTACACATGTATTTGTACAATACACAACATATGAATATGTACATTGAAAAGTAAACAATATTGGCAAGAAATGGAAAAGGTGGCGAGAAAATAAGGAGAATGAGAGAATGTATATTAATAATAGGCATGTAAATATACGTAATATAATAATAATTCACTCACCCACGGTCGCTTTCGAACCAAATTTGTTGATTTTTTGGGGTTTTTTGACTGAAAATCTTGATTTTGGGCTGCTTTTCTTGAAAAATCACATTTTTTAAACGATTTGTTTGAAAAGTTAGGTACTTTTGGATCAAAATATACTGTAAATTTGAGCTCAAAAATACATTATCGAGTGAAAATTGTGATTTTTTCATTTTTTTGCTTGAAAAATCACCATTTTGCGAAAATTTTATGGGGAAAAGTGGTATTTTTATGAAAAAATATACTGTAATTTTGAGCTGCACAGCTCATTTTCGACCAAAAAAGGTGCTCCTCGAGAAGTTCCAACTTTTTCTATTTTTCGAGATTTTCGTCGATTCTTCGAAAATTTTCGGCTAGATATCGTGATTTTTTTTTGAAATTTTTTTTGTTCAAATTTTGACCTGAAAAGCACTTTTCGATAGTTTTCGGTTTTTTGCTTGATACATCCGGGTAGGGGCCTGATATGCCTGATATGCCTGATATGCTTGATAAGCCTGATATATCTGATATGCCTGATATGCTTGATATGCCTGAATATTCAGGCTTGTCAGATCTTCCTGAAAAATTTGAATTGCTTGAGTTTTGATGATTAGGTGTGTTATGAATTATAGCCTTGATTATAGGCTCAGTAACTTTTTCTGACATACCTAATATGCCTGATATACTTGATCTGTTGATTTGCTTGCGATACATGATACGCCTGAATAATCAGACTTGTCAGATTTTTTTTGAAAAAACTTGAATGAATTGAATTTTGATGATTGATAAATTAGGCATGGTAACTTTTTCTGACATACCTGATATACATGATATACCTGTTATCATATTCAGGTTTTATATTTGTTTTTTCTCAGAAAAATTCTAGATTTTGGCTAATTTTCCAGCTAAAATGCTCAAAAAATTTTTAAAAATGCATGTCAAAATTTCAGAAAAATTTCCTGTTAGTCTTATTTTTTATATGAAAAATTCTGTTTTTTTTGTAGTTTTGTGATGATTTTTCTTCATGTTCTTATCATTCTGATCCAAAATTCCCTTTTTTGCCTGTTTTTTTCGGTTCAAAAACGTTTAAAATTAGCAAAAAATCATCTATTTTCACTATTTTTCATTAAAAATTCAACTTTTCCGCCATTTTTCCTTCGAAAATCCCAATTTTCCACCTGTCTCCACCAGAAAAACCATGTTTTTCTTCTCTTCCAAACCCCAAAAATCCTCCCAAATCCGCCCCCAACCAAAGAGAAGAAGAGGGAGGGCGAAGATACGTAATAACAAAACAGAGAGAAAATGAGAAGAAGGGAGGAAGGAATGCTAATAAATCAAAGCTTATTGTGTAACAATCACATCTTTTTTCGTCATTATGTAACTACTACATATCAACTGATTACATATCACTCTATCATATCACTTTTGTGTGTGTGTTTCATTTTATCATTGATAAGATTACAGCCGTTTTTTTGTTGAAGCGGTTGATTTTATCGATTTTCAGCTGGTTTTTTGACCTGAAAATCGGGATTTTGACAATTTTTTGGATGCAAAAAAATTTTGAGGCAAAAAAAATTTTTTTTTTCACAATTTTTGGCCCCAAAAATAGGGATTTTTGAGCCAGTTTTCCATGAAAATTCATTAGAAAAAGAGTGATTTTCAGCTAAATTTCGTGAAATTTTTTCCATTTTTCAACTATTTTTGGCTGAAAATGTTGAAAAGTCACATAAAAATAGAACATTTTGAAATGTTTTATGAGAAAATTTGAAAAAAAATAGTGAAAATTTCCATTTTCAGTCAAATTTCCTATCTGAAATTCTGAAAATTTCAGTCTTTTTCCACGATTTTTTTCCCAAAACAACTCTCCAGCTAATCCTTACGTTACACTTTTCCTACTGAAAATCATGATTTTTCCACTAAAAACTATTATTTGTTCGTCTCATTTTTTTTATTTTCAAAAATTCTCTTTTCCAGTAGAAATCATGATTTTTCTACAAAAATTCACTTTTTTTCATATTTGAAACTTGATTTTTTTGACTGAAAATTAGTCTTTTCAGCTGAAAAACTAGCTTTTGCTCAAAAAAATTTCCACCAAAAACTGCAATTTTCCGACTGAAATTCCACTTTTGCAGTCGGAAACCGCGATTTTTTCAAAAAAATTTCACGATTGTTCAGTCAAAAATCGTAATTTTTCAACGAAAATGGGCTTTCTGATCCTTCTCATATCCACTTTTTTAGCTCAAAATTTCTTTTTTTTTGTCACTTTTTTTTCACTATATCAAGTTCCTATCACCAAAATAACCTATCAAATCACTTATCACCTCCCCTTTCTCATGTCTATTTTCAAAACCAATTCAATTCCCCTCGAAAACATCCCTCCATCCGGCTCATTTCTCCTATCCACCCATCCATCCCTATCCTTCCCGTGTCAGTTGTAACAATCTCTTTCTCTGCGTCTCTCCATTCACCATACTCTCTCCCTCCCCGAATCGTCCAGACATCATCGATACGTAAAAAATAGAGAGACAAAATATCATTCCAACCCCGCCGCTCTCTTCTTCAATTGATTGTGTTTTTTCCAGACTCTACTCAAATTCAATCGATATTCACTTGTGGCATATCAACTGATACTACCTGATATATCGAGATGTACGCCGGAAACCCCATTCTTGATGTAAGTGTACGGTAGAGAGGATATCAGCATTTTATCAGAGGGTATCAGAACCATAATAAGATATCAGACCTTTGTTAGAGCCTAGTAGGATATCAGACCTTTATCAGACCATAGGAGGATATTAGATCCATATCATGGCTTCAGACGAATAGTATATCAGACCAATAATAGCATATCAGACATTTATCAGAGCCTAGTAGGATATCAGACCGTCATTAGATCCATAGCAGGATTTCAAACCCTTGTCAGGTCCTAGTGGTATATCAGGCTCATAATAGGATATCACACCATTTTCAGAAAGTAGTAAGATATGAGACTTTCGCCAGGAAATCAGATCATTATCAGACTCATAAGAGGATATCAAATCTTTAATAGAATATCGGATCTAGTGTAGAATATTAGATTCTTGATTTGGGTATATTTGAAAAATATTGAAGTTTCAAAATATCGAGATAATCAAAAATTCGATCATGAGAGTTGATATCAAATGAAAAATCCTGAGATTTTTTCCAAATTCTGGTATTTTCAACTTCTAAAATTTTCATTTCGATCAAATTTTGTCAAATACGGAGGTTCAAAAGTTGATTTTCAGATATTTTGAGAAATTTTTTTTTCAGTTTTTCAAATTTATCGACAATTATATTTTTACAACAACCGAAATTTTTTTTTGAAATTTTTGTGAAGATTTCAATCTTTCATCATGATCAGAAACGATCAGAAAATTTTTGACTTTCCACAAAATTCAGAAATAAAGTATTCGAACTTTGTAAACTTGACAGGAACTTTTTTTTCCGATTTTTAAGAGTTTTTTTCAATGTGTTATTCAATTATCTGATTTTGGTAGCACTATCAAAAAAATTTAACTTTTTAACTTTTTAATACAAGCTACAGTATCAAATATTTATAATGTTCCGTTTTTAGGATTTTCAGTTTGCTAAAAATTCCCAAAAATTGATAATTTTGCAGGAAATCAAGAAGGGGTTCAAGCTTCGAAAAACCGTCACAGTCGACAAATCGAAGCCAATTTTCATCGCAGAAGGCGAGGATACCACCGAAATCGACGTCTCCAAAAATGCGCCAAGCACCGGCATCGCGCCACCAGGCAAATCGTTGGCGCAAACTCCGTCACCTTCCTTCTCCTTCATCCCACCACCAATTCCCGGCGGCATTCCACCACCACCACCACCAATGGCGTTCAGTGGTGGAATCCCTCCACCACCACCTCCACCAATGGGTGTGATGGCGCCACCACCACCACCAACCGTGGCGAGACCCAAGACACCAGTGAATCCGGCGTTGGCGAAATTGGGCGGAAAAACGCCTGGAACAGTGGATAGGGGCGAATTTTTGAAGGGTATTCAGGGTGGATTCAAGCTGAAGAAGGTGGTGACAACGGATAAGTCGGGATTATTTGTGGATGATGAGATGAGGGAAAGGAGTGTTACACTGATAGAAGCGACACCATCAACGTGAGTGATTTTGGTGGGAAATGGTGTGAAAATTCGGATTCGCCATGGTTTGATGGCCTAGAAAAGTTGATTTTGGGTTTCTAGGCCACCAAGTTGAGATGGCCTAGAATCCGACAAACAGAAAAAAACTAGGTCATAACTCAAAATCTGGCTGAGTTTTTCAAATAGTCCGATCCTAGGCCACCAAACATTTTTCGCCGCATCCCTTTAATAAAAAATGTGATGACTTAAATGTCCAAAAGTGGGATTTCTAGGACATATATACTGCTGGCCTAGAATCCGACAATCATGAAAAACTAGGTCATATCTGAAAATATGGCCTATTTTTCAAACAGTTCGATCCTAGGCCACCAAATATTTCATGCCGCACCCTCTTTAAGAAAATATTTGATGATCTAACTATCCAAAAGTGGGTTTTCTAGGCCATATATACTGATGGCCTAGGATCCGACAAACCTCAAAAGCTAGGTCATATCTCGAAAAATGACCTAAATTTTCAAATTATCGGATTCTAGGCCATCATCTATTTCCTGCCGCACCCTCTTTAAGATACTGTTTGATGGCCTAACTTTCCGAATTTTGGTTTTCTAGGTCATATATACAGATAGCCTATAAATCGAAATCTATGTAATTTTTGACGCAGAAAAATCGACTTTTGATCTATATCAAAATCATGATTAGGATTTCTAGACCATGGGCTAACTTTCTCTAGGCCACCATCATTTTTGAACTTTCAGTTACATTCCACCTCCATCCCGCAACCGCAGTCCTCGTCCTCATTCCTCTCTTGGCTTCGATTCGGAGGACAACAGGTATCCATCCCGGCTGAAGCTAAACCTAAAAAAAGTACCTTCTAGATTCCACACACCGGAGCCCAGAGACGACTCACCAGAACAATTATTAGGACAGAGACGACCAATTGTGATGAGGAGGAAAGGCGATCCACCGGCACCACCACCGGAATTTGGATTTGATTCGGAGAAACAGAAAATCACATCGGAAGATATTGAGGTGAGGGTTTTTGAGGGGTTGTAACTTTTTAGAGAATAGTTTTTTTGAAAAAGTTGTCAACTACAAAACTTCAGCTTTCAGAATTATTTTAGATAGTAGAGAAATATTGAATTTCGGATAAGTTATGAGAGTCTAAAGATTTAGTGACATAATTTGGAAACTCAAAGTTTTGAAGTGTTGTAACTTTCCAGAAAATGATTTTTCAAAAAAGTTGTCAACTACAAAGTTGTAGATCAAAATTTCAGCTTTCAGAATTATTTTAGATACCAAAAAATATGGAGTTTCAAGTAAGTTATGATAGTTTAAAAATTTTATCCAAGTTATAGCGGCTTGATGTTTCGAGACATTGTAACTTTTCAGAAAATGATTTTATGAAAAAATCGTTAACTATAAAGTTGTAGATCAAAATTTCAGCTTTCAGAATCGTTTTAGATATTTGAAAAATATTGAGTCTCAAAAAAGTTATGACAATTTAAGTAAGTCTAACCAAAAAAACTATACAAAAAATCTTACTTAGGTTTAGTTCGAAATCTATTAGTAGCACAGTCTGGACTTCTCGAATTTTCTGATTCTTCATAATTGAAACAGCAAAATTCTCTGTAAATCTTAAAATTTTCGATTTTTCCAGAAAGAAATCAAAAAAGGATCAGTTGCATCAAAAATGGCGGCGTTGATGGGCAATATGGGATATTCAGCAGGTAAACTTTTTGATTTTTTTGAAATTTTCGTCGGGTTTCTGAAAATATGATACACTACAAAGTTGTAGATCAAAATTTTAGCTCTTCAAATTATTGTAGATATTAAGAAAATATTGATATTGAAGAAAGTTATGATAGCTCAAAGATTTGTAGGATATTTTTTTGACAATTTTGGTTTGAGGGGGTGTAACTTTTCGGAACACATTTTTTGAAAAAAGTTGTCAACTACAAAGTTGTAGATCAGAATTTCAGCTTTTCAAACTATTTTAAATTTTCAAAAAATATTGATTTTGAAGAAAGTTATGAGAGCTCAAAGAATTGTAAAAACATTTTTGACAACTTGTGTTTGAGGTGGTGTAACTTTTTGGCAAATTATTTTTGAAAAAAGTTGTTAACTATAAAGTTGTAGATCACAATTTTAGCTTTTAGATTTATTTTAGATATTTAAAAAGTATTGATTCCGGAGAAAGTTATGTCAATTTGAAAAAAATATGGTATCCAAAAGTCCAAAAAATTCGACATCATACTCCATTTCAGCAGCATTTTTTGATATCAGAAAATTGAAAATTAGATGTTTTAGAAAAAAAGTTTCACATTTCTCTCAAACTATGAAAAAAATTTTCAATCAAAATTCCATCTATAATTTTCAGATAAATGTGATGCAGTCGGTACCGGCACCCTTCCCCGTGCCACATTCCGTCGTAGTCCCCTCCGCAGTTCAATGATGTCCTCCTCATCAGAAGTCAATAATAATCGTGGCGATTATGATGAAACAACACCTAAACCTAAGCCAGTGTCCAAGTGGCATGTTGATACTAATTATGGATTGAAATCGGCGTCGAGATGTGAGTTTTTTTGAAAAAAAACTGTTGGCCTAGGATCCGACAAAGTTTGGTCATGTCCATGACCTAACATTCCAACTGTTGTCGGATCCTAGGCCACCACCCAACTTTTGGTTGATACCTGAAAAGTGAGGCTAACTATAAGTCGGATTCTCAGCCGCTGGCCTAGCAACCACTGATGGCCTCACTTTCTATATTTCATGAAAAAATTGTTAGTGGCCTAGAATCCGACACAGTTCGGCCACGGTCTAGAACTTCAGTTTCCTAAGCCATGGCCCAACTTTCCAAAATTGTCGGATCCTAGGCCACCAAGCAACTTTTGGTTGAAAAAAAATGAGGCTAAGTCGAGTTCTCCTCCGAGAAATCTTAAAAGTTGGTGGCCTAACTTTCGATATTTCCATCAAAAATTGTTGGTGGCCTAGGATTCGGCAAGGTTCGGTCACGGTCTGGAATTTCAGTTTTCCAGATCATGACCTATTTTTCCAACTACTGCCGGATCCTAGGCCACCAGTAGTTTTTCAAACGGCTTGGAAGCTTGAAAAGCTGGTGGCCTAACTTTCGACATTTCGGAAAAAAAATTGTGGCCTAGAATCCGACAAAGTTCGGCCATAGGCGGGAATTCCAAAGTCAGGACATAAACCTAACTTTCCAAGGATTCTAGGCCACCAACCAAACTTGGCCTAGAAAACCAGTGTTCTGAAAAGTTAGGCCACTATTTGTCCTGGCCTAACTTTTCCATTTTCTAGGCCACTAACTAAACTTGACTTAGAAAAATCAAGTTGTCGGTTCCTCGGCCTCATGACCTTGCCGAACTTTTCAAATTTCTAGGCCATCAGCTAATCCTAATCCTATCCCAAACCAAACCTATTCCAGCCAACGTGCCCCTCGAAAAGGAAAAAGAGGAACCGCGAGCCTCGTCCGTGATGCGTGACCGTTCCAGTTCCTGGCTAGACCTAACCCGACCAGCGACCGTCGAACGAGCACGAACACAATCACCAATTCCATTGTGCGAACGATTGGAACTGGATGAGATGGATTTCGACGAGCTGGTCGAGCGGGAGATTGAGAGAAGGGCGGCTGCCAAAGCAGCGGGTCTCGCACCGAAAACTAGAAGGAAATCGAAAGTATTGCCGGAGCCGATATCGGTTAATACGACACTAAGTGCACCACCACCGGTGATACAGGAGACACCACCGACGCCGGCTCAAAAGAAGACTTATGGATATATGACGAAGAGGGAGGAACCGGTGATTAGTAAAGCGACTAATACGGGAAATAGGTTGGTTTTGAGATTTTTCGAAAATGTTGAGTTTTAGATAAGTTATGAAGTTTTGAAAATATTAAGCGGCCTGATTTTTAAAATATATTTTTCAAAGCTTCATATCTTTTTTCACAACATTGTAGATCAAATTTTCAGCTATTTAAATAATTTCAAATTTCAAGAAAAAAACTTAGTTTCAGCAAAGTCACAGTTCTCTGAAGTTTTCGAAAAATAATTTTTGAAAACAATTTTTTAAAGCTTCATAACTTTTTTCAAAAAAGTTTTCCAAAAAAGTTGTCAACTACAAAGTTGTAGAGCAAAATTTCAGCTTTTAGAATCTTTTTAGGACTCTGAAAAATACTTATTTTCAGCCAAGTTATAGCTGTTTGAACCTATTTGAAAAAAAATTTTTGATAAAAAAATTTTAAAGCCTCACAACTTTTTTCAGAAAATTTTTACGAAAAAGTTGTCCACTACAAAAATGTAGATCACAATTCCAGCTTTTAGAATCTTTTGAGATATTTGCAAAATATTAATTTTCAAAAAAGTTATGAAGCTTTGAAGTTTTCCATTAAAAATTTTTGATAAAAATTTTTTTAAAGCTTCATGACTTTTTTCAAAATTTTCATTTGAAAAAGTTGTTAACTACAAAATTGTAGCTCAGCATTTCAGCTTTTAGAAATTTTTTTAGATTTTTGAAAAATATATTTTTTCACCAAAGTTATGAAGCTTTGAAGATTCTCAGTCAAAAAAATGCGATCGCGCTCCGCCGAACTCTCCCCGAAATTCAAATATTTTCAGACCAACCACACCATCAACAGTGTCACCAATCTCCTCCGCCCCATCACCATCCTCCCTCTCAGCGGGTAGCGTATCACCAGACACCGTACCCAAGAAGCGGGTGGATAACGCATTCGAGAAGACCAAGGAGAAATGGGGTGCACCAGCCGCCACGACACCATCACCATCAGTGACACCAACACGAGAAGTGACGCCAACGAAAAAGGTGACACCAGTGGTGAATGCACCATGTTTCGCGGTGACGCCTGGGGAGGCGAAGGGCGCCGCCGCCGTCGCCAAGGAGAAATCGAAGGCGCGCAAGAAAAAGGCGGTTGAGGCGCAAGCGGAAGCTGCTGAAGCCGCTGCCGCCAAAGTTGTTGCACCAACACCAATTAACACCACACCCATTACTACACCTGTCGTTGCACCAACTAAACCTAAACCTAAACCGGCGTACGGCCAACCACAAACTGGAACCGTTGCCGATCGGGCGAACAAGTTCAAACAACAACTGCAGGCGGATGAGGATAAGGGGAAGAAGTCTTGGCAGGTTTGTGAAGTTTTTTGGTTTTTTTTTGGTGGTGGACAAGGAGGTTTCTAGGCCATGGTATTGGTGGAAGAGGTTTTGAAGGGTTTGGGTTTCTAGGTCATCAGGAAAGCATTGAATTTCAGTGAAAACGCAGTTATAACCTCATTTTTCCAACAGAATTTTTGATGGCCGAGGGATTTCGAAAATTTGGATTTCTAGGCCACCAGGAAAATTCGAAAATTTGCCTAAATTTTCTTGAAATGGTGGCCGAGTTTTCCAAAAAGTTTGAATTTCTAGGCCATCAGACAAGTTCTAATATTTTTTGATAACTCGAGCAACTTTCATTGAAAAAATTTGGTGGCCGAATTTCCCAAATTTTCGGATTTCTGGGCCACCAAAAAAATTTCAGAATTTTCAAGTTTTCACATGAAAAAATGGTTCAAAACTTTGATGGCCTAGTTTTCCACAAAATTTGGATTTCTAGGCCATCACAAAGCTTCTTGATTCCGATCAAATTCTGCGAATTTTCGAAAAAAATTTTGATTTGAATCTGGTGGCCGAGTTTTTCATAAATTTGGGTTTCTAGGCCATAATGGCAATTACAACTTTTTGGTCAACTTCCACTTATAAAAACTAATAACCAAAGGTTCCAAGAAGTTGGATTTCTAGGCCACCAAACCATGGCCTAACTTTCTCCGATATTTCTAGGCCACCACCATTTTTCAACACCCGCTTTTTCACCAAAATACACCCACCGCTTTCACACCCATGTTTTCTGTTTTTTTAGCGAAGCAATTGAATCGTCCGAAAAAAAATATATCCAAAAAAAGGTAAACTTGTGTGTCTCTATAACCCCTGATTTCTGCCTAATTTGCCGTGCTTTGAAGTTCAATAGGGCGTAGTTGCATACCCTTAAAGGGGTGTATATTGCAATCGCGCCCTACCGCACTATCGCCTGCGACTGAAGTGTCTTTCAAAAAATGTTCATCAAAAATTTGCTAATCGCATCATGTTTTTCCTCTCGTTTTCAGCATCCATTCTGTATCGTGTCTGCGTCTCCTCAATACCCCACTCTCTCGGCTCGTGAGCAATTATTCAATTCGTCAACACTTCCAAGTCGTGGAAGTCGATCGAGAGTGATCAATGTGCCAATCAGTGCTCCGTGGTACTCGAGAGAACCATTGAGCCCTACCGTAACCCGGAGTACGGTATACAGTCAGAATCCATATAGGGTAAAATATTACTTGCTTGGTTATGAAGTGGCATGGTTTTATATGGGGTACTGTAGGCAGAGATTCACTAGATTCACTAGATTCATAGATTCATAGATTCATAGATTCATAGATTCATAGATTCATAGATTCATAGATTCATAGATTCATAGATTCATAGATTCATAGATTCATAGATTCATAGATTCATAGATTCATAGATTCATAGATTCATAGATTCATAGATTCATAGATTCATAGATTCATAGATTCATAGATTCATAGATTCATAGATTCATAGATTCATAGATTCATAGATTCATAGATTCATAGATTCATAGATTCATAGATTCATAGATTCATAGATTCATAGATTCATAGATTCATAGATTCATAGATTCATAGATTCATAGATTCATAGATTCATAGATTCATAGATTCACTAGATTCATAGATTCACTAGATTCATAGATTCATAGATTCATAGATTCATAGATTCATACTTCTTTAGTACAGTACCCCTTGTGTTGCATCCCAATCTACAGTACACCTACAGTACTCCCTCAATATATACAGTATATTTCCAGATTTCCTTCGATGAGTACACCGTCCCTCATCCATCACAAATGCGTGACCACCTCCGCTTCAACATTGACCTCTCCCATGATTTGCCGCTTTCAATTTCGCGCCGTTAACTCATTTCGGATGGCCTAGCTTTTCCTCGGCCACCAGTATCCATCCCACTTCGACCATTTTCTTGTCCATTTTCTTCTTTCTGTTTGTAAATATGCTCGGGTATATCCTCCCCCAATCCCCCTTTCTTACTATATATATACTTCTATGATATATATATATATATATATATATTCTTACGACAATTACATATATATATATATATATATATATATATATATATATATATATATATATATAGTATATATATACATTCTTTTTTGTGATTTGCTTTCGGTGCTTCGTATTCTTTTATATATCGTGCCTTTTTTGTCTTCGATGCTTTCATTTCGATTTTTTTCATTTTTCTCTGGAAATATTGCAAATAACTAGTCCATTATTATTGCTTTTTTGTGTGTATGTAGGCGGAAATAAAACCGTTTTATTTGATGATTTGTGGATGCACCATGTACATCATATCTTACGACAATTACTCAAAACGCTGAAAATTGAAGCTTTTCAGTCTCATAGTATCAAAATTTTTTAAGGAGACAGTGTAAAAGTTTCAAGAGCTTACAGTAATCCTACAGTAATCATACAGTAGCCATACAGTAATCATACATTAGTCATACAGTAATCATACATTAATCATACAGTAGACCTACAGTACCAAGTACATCATGTCTTACGACAGTTAGGAGATGATGCATACTGTAGGATTACTGTAAGACTACTGTAGACGCATGGAAAACTATTTTATTCATGCAGAAGTCATCAAAATTTTCAGTCAGAGAAATCGACGGTTTTTCCAGGTGGCCAGTATAACTTTCGTCAAATATGGTGCATTCTGTGCACTTTTTGAGGACTTTGCATCTTAGATATGTTCTAAATTCTGTAGATACTCCAGGTTACTTCCAGGGTACTGTAGACCAGGGTACTGTCGTGAAATATGATGTACATGGTACAGACAATTTTTTCACTCCATCGGATTTCGATAAAGTCCGAGTCTCAATTTTGCAACTCGAAATTTTTTTGATTCTTACCACAATTTGATTCGTATATAGTCGAAAAAATCCAAAAAACTCAAATTTCAACTTCATTTTTCCTGAAAATCAACCGTTATCCCGTTTTTGGTGGGTGGCCTAACGGCCGTGGCCTAACTACCGCCCCCTCAACGCGGCTAAACACTACTCTTCCACACCTTAACCACCCTTCACCAATGGATTCTCCACCACTCACCATCACCCAATTAGTCTAAAGAGACACCACGAGCAGTGTTAATCGAATATCTTAATAATAGAAGAAACCACTTAGCCAATTGGATTGTCGAAAACTATACGTGTTTCTTTGATCGGCACAGAATGATTGATGTTTGGCAGATACAAGCTCGACCAGAACATGCAAGGATAGAAGTCAATGCGCCCGATTTTGACAGATATATTGATTCAGCATCTTTTCCAGTGAGTTTTAAAAAAACTTTGAAATAAAACTGCTATTTTTCATGGCTTTCATGAATTTTTTAGGTTTAGCTTAGGTTTAGCTTAGGCTTAGAGTTGATAATCAAAATTTCAACACCATTTCCATGAAATCTAAGTTAAACCTAAGCTAAACCTAAATAGTGGATAATTGGAAATTGGGGAAAAGCCTCGAAAATATGACTTTTGTGGTCTAATGCTAAAAAATGAGGATAACTCAAGCGTGCTCCAGTGACTTTTAAAAACATCGAAGTAAAACTTTTTTTAGGTTTAGCTTAGGTTTAGCTTAGGCTTAAGCTTACAAGGAAATGTTGGTCGCCCGATTTTAATAAAATTCGTTAACGGAGAGTAACTTTGCATGGCGATTCCGAATCTGAAATCAAAATTTGCTGAAAAAATGTCTGGAAATGCAGAATCGAGTGATGAAACACGTTTTTCGGTCATCGGGTGGTGAAATTGTTTTAAACAGTTTTGAGCCTTCAACTCAAAAACAATCTTTTTTTTAATTTCAAACACGATTTTCGACGTTCTCCAATTTTTTCTCAGCAAAAACTGATTCGAAAAACGAACTCTACATGAAAAAATACGTGGATAAGTCGATTGGCATCAAAAACTGGGTAACCCTGGAAAAATGATCCCTCGTTAGGTTTAGCTTAGGCTTAGCTTAGGCTTAGAGTTGATAATCAAAATTTCAATCCCATTTCCCATGAAAATTTTCCTGCTTTGGGTGTGTAGCCTCATGGCCGTGGCCTAGCAACCGCCGGCTGAGCATTACGCAACAAAACTCTTCCACACCTTTATCACCATTTCATCAATGGATTCTCCACCCCTCACTTTAACCCAATTAGTCTATAAAACACCACGAGCCGTTCTAATCGATTGTCTATTTGATGAACTCGATCATTTTGCTGCTTATTGGGTTGTCCCAAACTATACGTGTCATATCAACAGAGACAAATTGCTTGGTATTTGGGCGCCACTTGCTCGCTCAAACTTTAGCAGAGGAGGATCCGCCAATTATACAGTGAATTGGAACGATTTTAAAAGATACATTGAGTCATCAACTTTTAAAGTGAGTTTCATTAGCACAAAAAACCCCTTTTCCGAAGTTTGAGTGAAAAATGGAGTCGCATCCTCATTTTTTTTAGCATTCGGCCACAAAACTCATTTTTTCGAGACTTTTCCCGGATTCCCAATTATCCACTATTTAGGTTCAACTTAGGTTCAGCTTAGGTTTAGCGTAGATTCAGCTACGATTCAAGTACAAATGCAAAAGTTCGCCAAATTTTGCATAAAATCTGTTGATATGGTTTCTAAACATCATTTCAGTGTTCACAACAAGGCTAGATACAGAAACGGCTTCTTAAACTTAGTGCTTGAAGAATTATTAACACATCTTGAATGTAATATTAGCAAAAAATAGTTTTTTAAAGTTTTACTTTTTTCGAGGTTTCCCAAATTTTTGATTATCCACTATTTAGATTTAGCTTAGGATTAACTCAGGTCAGCTGGTTAGAAATACTCGTTTCAGAGTGGATTGGAGAATCACAGATTGGTAACAAAATCATACGAGAAACGATGTACCGTTAATGACTTGAGTGAGTTGGCATACTTATCAGTAACTGATAATAATATTCAGAAGAGGGACCATTATACGAATGGATGATACGATTCCTACTGGAGCAAACCAGAACAGATTGGATTGATTGGGTGGATAAGGAAGCGAAAGAGTTTCGTATCAATGATTTGAAAACAATGGGGGAAATGTATATGAAAGTCCATGAGAATATGGCAAGTTCCTCGATGTATCCTATCAAGTTGATGTTAGACAGTTATTGTTTGAATCGTATGATGACAAAAGTGGTATGATATATATATAGTTATCATATTATCATATAATGATTACAGATTGATAAGGATAATTGTTATCGTTTCAATCCAGTGTGGTATCAGAATGAGTTGTTGAGGGAGGAAGAAGTGCCGATTGTGGGAAGATTGAGCGATAATGAAGAGAAGGACATAGTCATGGAAAGTTACCAGAAATTCCCGGAACAAACGGTGAAGCCGTTTCGATGATTGCTGACAAAATTACTGTAGATAGTGTCCTCGGTTTACTGTAGAGTTTACGAAAGCTTATATTTTCCTATTATCGGTTTCACACCAATGGCCCCTTCGCAAAAAAAACGTTTTTTGGTACCCGCCGCGAATCGTATGCATAACGCGGATACGCAGCGAGAGTGTTAGTGCAAAATTAAAAAAAACGTTTTTTTTCGAGGGGGCCATTGGTTTGAAATTGATCATATATTTTGAATCCAAACAATATTTTTTGATGAGAATCGACAAAAAAGCAAAGAAATATGTGAAGTAAAACATATTTTCACCGTATTTCTCCAGATATAAGCTATGCGCCTTTAAGCTCTACAGTAATCCGAGAACACACTTTTTTCGAGAGGGCACTCAATTTTTTTTAACTTTCCATCAAAATTTGTGCAAATTTTTTTCTGTGCACCTACTTTAGTGTTACCCTAAATTTTATCCCAACTCCTTGCCCCCCCCCCCCCCCCCCCCCCGGTTCCTATTTTTAGTATTACTAGTTTCCGAAAATGAGCTTTAAAATTTTCTCAAAATGGTATTTCTTCTCTATTTAATATTTATAACTTATTTTCTTCATTTGATAATTTATTATGTCTGTGAATGCAATACTGGGAGGACAATAATTTTAATGTTATCAACCGTCATAATGTTTTTTAGTATTATTTATTTCCGAAAATGATCTGTAAAATTTTCTCGGTTTTTCATTCCATATAATTTTGATAAAGACTGGATTATATCAAGTACACTATAAATGTGATACAAAACTACAATATAAAAATGTATTATTAGTCTGACAAGGAGGCCATATACAATTATTTGTGTAGATATTATCACGTTTGTCTTGATATTTGGTCGATGAGCTTGTACTTTTTCTTCAGACGAGCTCACTTGAGCCGAATTACGGAACGGATTCGAAATAACTTCCGAATCTGGGCAGTAGATTTGAAATTCGTGAATCCGCAATTCTTGTGATACACCATTTTTCTAGGAATCAAAACAGTTTGTACATTATGGCTCAATATGCATAGCACGAACAAAAATTTAGAAAAATATTGAAGTTATGGGCAAATGTTTTGAAAGTTCAGCATTTCAATGTGAAAATACGCAATCAAAAGTCTATTGAGTTCCAGCGTTTGTTACTCAGGGTTGGATACGCAGGCAAAGATGTTCAAAGCCGCTGAACTGTAGAGTCCTTGCAGAAATATTAGCTGTTTTGTAATGTCAATCATTTTCCAGATCAGTATATCAAGCTTACATCGGTGGCTAAAACCCCCATTTTCGTACCTTTTGATATACTTTATTGCCAGAAGTTTCAAAAAATTTTCAAACTTTCAGTGATTTCGGACAAGACCATAAGTGAAAAGTGAGGTTTCAAACAAAGATTTTATGTTATTTTCAGGTTTCTCTCGTGCCACATATAGCGGTTTTATGCACAAAATTGAAAGAAAGACAGCATTTTCAACGTTTTAGTATATATAGGTATCAGAATATCTGAATCAAATTATATCCAGTTGAGACCCATTCATGAAGTTCAACTATTCATCTATCAGTATCATCCCTCAAATACGTCATAAGACAAACACCATGTTCGATTTACATACCTACCATAATATATAGATTGGTTACATTGTCAATTGAGTGATGGATGACGGTACATAATGGTACACTATACCAATATGTATTTCTACCATCTGTTGGATTCCATGACCCATAGGCATAAAAACCAGTGGGAGATGCCATATCTACCACTACGATACAAATGATTGCTGTATCAAAAAACTGGACCAAGTTAACCCTATTTTAGCTGAAAATTGCGTTTTAGATGAATTTCAAGACCATTTCAGGATTTTTAATGCAAAATATAACTTTTTCTGATTGAAATTCATGAAAAATATACATTTCCAGATTCGCTCTTCCCAAAAACAATAATTATCAATTTCACAATATCTATGACAAATTTGCTTGTAGATATGTCATAAGACGAACACTTTGTTCGATATACACACCTACAATGGTATATAGATTGGCTACATTGTCAATTGAGTGATGAATGGCAGTACATAATAGTACACTATACCAATATGTAGTTCTACCATCTGTTGGGTTCCATGAACCATAGGCGGTCATATATACCAGTGGGGAGATGTCATATCTACCACTCGATTATGGTACAAATAAGTGATGTTGAGGGAAAAAAACTGGGAAAAATTAAGAATATTTCAGCTGAGAAGTGCGCTTTTAGATTACTTTCATGATGATTTCAGGCTTCTTTAATGCAAAATATAGTTTTTTAAGACTGAAATGAGAATAAAACAGAGGGGTTCAAAGCTGAAAAATGTGAATTTTCAGATTCACCCTTCTAAAAAACAATAATTATCAATTTCACAATATCTATGACAAATTTTCTTGTAAATATGCCATAAGACGGACACCTTGTTCGATATACATACCTACCATGGTATATAGATTGGTTACATTGTCAATTGAGTGATGGATGACGGTACATAATGGTACACTAAACAAATATGTACTTCTACCATCTGTTGGGTTTCATGACCCATAGGCGGTCATATATACCAGTGGGAGATGTCATATCTACCACTCCATTATGATACGTCATCTGTTGATTTACTCTATATCTCTACTCTCTTCATCCCTCTCTCCACAATGGTCCTTAGATGTCCATTCGTATATACCTTCAGTTTGTACCATTTCCATAATCCTAAACCTCTCCTGTTAGATGTTGTTACTAATAGGATTGGAGCTAAACCTACGCTTATCTCATCAACGTTTTCGTCTCTTTTTCAAATATGTAGTCCCACTATTTTACAAATCCCTAATATATCTTATTTTTTGAATTTTTTTATTTTGTTTTGAAGAGTTTTCAAAGTCATTTTGCATTCGTTAGAATCCGTTGAAATAATTTCTTGACCTGAAAGGAGCTAAACCTAAGATTTGAAAAGTTGAACCTAAGCTAAGCCTAACCTATAGAAAACTAAACCGGAGCTAAACCTAAGCTAAACCTAAACAACATTAGAGCTAAACCTAACCTACAAAAACCTAAACCTAAGCTAAGCCTAACCTTAAAAAAGCTAAACCTAAATTATAAGCTGCTAAACCTAAGCTCAACCTAACTCAAAAGTGGTTAAACCTAAGCTAAGCCTAACCTACACCTAAGCTAAACCTAACCTGGAGGAAGCTAAACCTAAGTTTCCATGTCTTCATCGAATATTTCATCAGACTTTTTTCGAAAAACCGAACAATTTGAATCCATCCATTTCGCTAAACCTAAACCTAAGGTTGCCGGTACACCTAACCCCCAATCGCCATCCTTATGATATCTTACAAGAAGTTAAACCTAAGCTAAACCTAAATTAATCTAAGCTAATCCTAACCTACACCTAAGCTAAACCTAAACTGAAAAAAGCTAGACCTAAATTTTCCTATCTTCATCAGATATTTCATCAGACTTTTTCGAAAAACCGAACAAAAATTTGCATCCTTCCATTTCGCTAAACCTAAACCTAAGGTTGCCGGTAAACCTAACCCCCAATTGCCATCCTTATGATATCTTACAAGAAGTTAAACCTAAGCTAAACCTAAATTAATCTAAGCTAATCCTAACCTACACCTAAGCTAAACCTAAACTGAAAAAAGCTAGACCTAAATTTTCCTATCTTCATCAGATATTTCATCAGACTTTTTCGAAAAACCGAACAAAAATTTGCATCCTTCCATTTCGCTAAACCTAAACCTAAGGTTGCCGGTAAACCTAACCCCCAATTGCCATCCTTATGATATCTTACAAGAAGTTAAACCTAAGCTAAACCTAAATTAATCTAAGCTAATCCTAACCTACACCTAAGCTAAACCTAAACTGAAAAAAGCTAGACCTAAATTTTCCTATCTTCATCAGATATTTCATCAGACTTTTTCGAAAAACCGAACAAAAATTTGCATCCTTCCATTTCGCTAAACCTAAACCTAAGGTTGCCGGTAAACCTAACCCCCAATTGCCATCCTTATGATATCTTACAAGAAGTTAAACCTAAGCTAAACCTAAATTAATCTAAGCTAATCCTAACCTACACCTAAGCTAAACCTAAACTGAAAAAAGCTAGACCTAAATTTTCCTATCTTCATCAGATATTTCATCAGACTTTTTTCGAAAAACCGAACAATTTGAATCCATCCATTTCGCTAAACCTAAACCTAAGGTTGCCGGTACACCTAACCCCCAATCGCCATCCTTATGATATCTTACAAGAAGTTAAACCTAAGCTAAACCTAAATTAATCTAAGCTAATCCTAACCTACACCTAAGCTAAACCTAAACTGAAAAAAGCTAGACCTAAATTTTCCTATCTTCATCAGATATTTCATCAGACTTTTTCGAAAAACCGAACAAAAATTTGCATCCTTCCATTTCGCTAAACCTAAACCTAAGGTTGCCGGTAAACCTAACCCCCAATTGCCATCCTTATGATATCTTACAAGAAGTTAAACCTAAGCTAAACCTAAATTAATCTAAGCTAATCCTAACCTACACCTAAGCTAAACCTAAACTGAAAAAAGCTAGACCTAAATTTTCCTATCTTCATCAGATATTTCATCAGACTTTTTCGAAAAACCGAACAAAAATTTGCATCCTTCCATTTCGCTAAACCTAAACCTAAGGTTGCCGGTAAACCTAACCCCCAATTGCCATCCTTATGATATCATTTCCAAATGAAGCCTTCCCTCTCCTCAACATATGCTTGATTACTCTCATCGTCGCAACACAACATGTGTACCGCACCTGCGATTCATCAGATATATATTGAACCACACACACAAAGTGCAAACACTATCCCCTCCCCAGTTGTTCTCTTCTCCATCTCCATCTCCCCTATCATCACCATCTGTCCACTCGAACACCTTGTGTTGTCCCCCCCTCCGTCATCATTTTCTTGGCAATCGGCCAAGGGGTGGTGTATGTTGCACCACCTCTACCGTAGTAGTAGTTTTTCATAATTCCCCTCCCGTAGAGTGTGTGGCCTGGCCTGGTGAATTGTCAAAGTCAGTCATTTTGTGTTGTCCCCCCTCGACTACACTCACAGGCAAAACGCAACGCTCACAAAAAAGAAGTGTTTTACTCTCCACACACACACTGCTGGCCTTCGTCTTCTTCTTCTTCAACACACCGCTGAGTAAAACGACGGAGCAGTTGGTGGAAAAAGAGGGCAAGAGGGGGGCCTGGCTGGGGAGGCAGTTGGATAGGGGTTAGAGTCCAGACACATACCCCCGACCAAATTTTTGGCAACGTGCCAACTTTCGTTTTCAGCCGTCTATTGGCCCTCGATTTTTCGCGTCGCGTTTTGTCTTGTTTACGTATTGATCAACCATTTCGTTTTGTCGTCGCTGACCGTCGATATGTCGACAGTATATAGGTTTAGTTCCCTCCAGTGAGATAGTGTGCGAAATGAGGAGGGTGGTGACAGAGATGGCTAGTGATGGTAGAGGCCCGAAGCTCCGCCTTCACGCGCGCCGAAATGGGGAGAGCTCGAGGCGAATGGGTAGAGAAGGGGTAGGTCTCCTCCTACTCCATCTCTCTCTGCTGCCTTCCCCCCTTGCCTTCCATCTCCTCCTCCTTCTCTTAGTTCGACCTAGGCCACATAGGAAGAGCGACGGACTTCTTTTTTGCCTTCCCTACCCCGATCCTTTTTTTCTAATAACTAAAGTTGACTATTTTACATGTAGGATTAAATCGAAAATATTTTGACTTGATAATTGTGAAGAAAAAATTTCGAAATTCCACCTAGAAGCTGAGTTATGATAGGTTTAGGTTTAGGCCACCTTTTCTTTTTCTTTCATACTTCTTGATAATAACTTGTATATACCTAAATATTCCAGAAAACCTATCAACCAAACAAAAATATCAAAAATGTCAGCCGTTGAGGAGAGACAAGCCGAAAAGAGATCGCTCGATAAGAGTGATGAGAATGATGAGGCAGTGCCAACCAAGGAGCCAAGAGTCGAGAATGGCAAGGCTGAGGTTTGTCACTATTTGAATTTCCCTCCATTTTCATGTGCCCCTACGGTACGGCCAGACACCCCCGACACTCTGGGGATAGAGACGTAGAGCGGGTTGGCGCGATGCCAAGTTGGCAAGATGCCAAGTGTTGGCAACTTGCCAATTTGGGTAGCGCGCTAGTGATGATAAGATGATGATTATAATCTGTTGTTTTTGCAGGAGGAACCAAAGGACAAGGAAGTCAAAGGTAAGACTACACACCCGGAATCTGTCTGTATGGGAAAATCAAATTGTTGGCTCAGCTTCTATCTGCTCTATCTGTAGTTTCGAAACTGTGTTTGGTATATTTCGAAAAAAACGGTGTATAGACCGCATCGTTGAACCGCGACGCGCCTAGATAACGGCTGCTTAGTGTTGTGTGTAGGCCCCACCACACTCGTCGTAGGAGAAGAAGAGAGGCGAGGCCAGGCATCGGAGGCTGCTGCTGATGATGATCGGCGATGGTGGTGGAGAGGGGAGAGTGCTGCGCTGTGAGTGAGGCGGTTACAATTTGTATGCTGTGTGAGTGTTGTGGCCTCGATGTGTGTGTTGTGTGTGTGAGTGGAGAAGGAAAAAGAAGGAAAAGAAGAAGACGTCGCAGCTGCAGATTGATTTGCTGCTATGTGATGGGGTGGCAAAAGAAAAGGAGGGGAGGGAGGAGAGCCGTTGTTGTGTGTGTTGAATAATAATCTGGGGGGATAGAGCTTCACTGACATCATAGATTCATAGATTCACTAGATTCATAGATCCCCAAGTTCTATGGTTCATAGATTCATAGATCCTCGAGCTCTATGTTTCATAGATTCATAGATCCTCGAGTTCTATGGTTCATTGATTCATAGATACTCGAGTTCTATGGTTCATAGATTCATAGATCCGTGAGTTCTATGGTCCATAGATTCATAGATTCATAGATTCATAGATTCATAGATCCTCGAGTTCTATGGTTCATAGATTCATAGATCCTTAAGTTCTATGGTTCATAGATTCATAGATCCTCGAGTTCTATGGTTCATAGATTCATAGATTCAGATTCATATATTCATAGATTCACTGGATTCACTAAATTCATACTTCTCTATTCTCTCTATGTATTTGTATCAGCTACAGTACCTCTCTGTTACATCCTATCTACAGTATACCTACAGTATATTCATATATTAATTATTACAGAAGCCGGAGATGCTGAAGGAGAAGAGGAAGACGATGATGTCGAGGATGAGGATGTGAACGACGAAGGCGAATCAAGCGAAGGAGAGGGTGAAGGCAGTGATGGTGGTGAAGGAGAGGAAGACGATGGATCAGGCGATGATGATGAGGATGATGCTGAAGGTGGCGAGGAGTCCGATTAAGTCTCTCTCTCTCAAATTCAAATCAAAAAACCTATAAAAAGTGTGTGGAATCAATTGATATTCGAGGATGCTTTAGATCTCAATTTCGCCTCTTGTTTCCCTCCGGTATATTCAAACAAAAATTATACACACAAAAAAAATCAACACCAAACACCTCGATTGTCAGTCCCAAATTTTTCCTTCACACCCTAAACCTAAAAAATTGTATCCCCCAACCCCCAATTCAAGTATTTAATTTTTTGTTGTTTCTCCCCCTTTTACCACAAAACACACAAATTCCCTCTTATTGTTCCTCCTCAACATTTTTCCCTGAATATTGTTCTACAGTATCCCAACGGAAACCTAAACCTAAATTATTGTATTTTCGAATGATTACAAAAATTTGTTTCAAAATTGTTCGTTCTGTTTTGAATTTTTTTGGATTCTTTCTTTATTCAATAAATAACCCCACACAAATCATGTACAGTAGCCATTTTAAAGGCACATATCAAATGTGAATCAAGCAGGAAGATGTGCCTTTAATACAGTAGCAGCCTACTGTCTTTAAGGCACCCTATTTTCGAAAAGTGTCGTCAACTTAAATGCATTGTGTGCATTTGGAACGACGGAACATTGCGGAGACCGCGACGCAGCTGGAACCGTGCCAAGTTTTTTTGTGGTGTAGAGATACGAGATGAGAAAGTGAACAACAAACTGTGTGTTTTTTGATCAGCGTGCACTTTTATAAAAAAGTACTGTATAGTGGGGAGTACTGTAGGTTACTAATACGAATAAGTAAAGAAGTATGAATCTATAAACCATAGAACTCGAGGATCTATGAATCTATAAACCATAGAACTCGAGGATCTATGAATCTATAAACCATAGAACTCGAGGATCTATGAATCTATGAATCTATGAATCTATGAATCTATGAATCTATGAATCTATGAATCTATGAATCTATGAATCTATGAATCTATGAATCTATGAATCTATGAATCTATGAATCTATGAATCTATGAATCTATGAATCTATGAATCTATGAATCTATGAATCTATGAATCTATGAATCTATGAATCTATGAATCTATGAATCTATGAATCTATGAATCTATGAATCTATGAATCTATGAATCTATGAATCTATGAATCTATGAATCTATGAATCTATGAATCTATGAATCTATGAATCTATGAATCTATGAATCTATGAATCTATGAATCTATGAATCTATGAATCTATGAATCTATGAATCTATGAATCTATGAATCTATGAATCTATGAATCTATGAATCTATGAATCTATGAATCTATGAATCTATGAATCTATGAATCTATGAATCTATGAATCTATGAATCTATGAATCTATGAATCTATGAATCTATAAACCATAGAACTCGAGGATCTATGAATCTATGAATCTATGAATCTATGAATCTATGAATCTATGAATCTATGAATCTATGAATCTATGAATCTATGAATCTATGAATCTATGAATCTATGAATCTATAAACCATAGAACTCGAGGATCTATGAATCTATGAATCTATGCACCCTGGTGACAATTGCACCAAATGATATCATTAACACCAACACACACTTCCCCCTATTTGCATTAGTATATGATTTTCGTGTCGAGGTAAACAGAGTGCATACAAGGACACAGAGTGAGTGAGAAGACAGGCATTAAAACCGACCGATTGGGAAAATGACAATTATTTGATGATTGTATAGACCGTCCGATTGATTTTATATATTTATTGATTCGGTTTGTAGATACTGGGAGCCGAAAGATCAAAATTGATGATAAAAATGTTATTACGGGCGGCTTTTACATGAAAAAGTATCATAAATGTTGGGAATTTGATGAATATCATACTTTCTTATTCAATTGAGAAGAGTTGGAGACATAAAAAACTGAAAATTCATCATTTTCAGTCCTAAACACCATCGAAACTTCGATTTTCTACCAATTTCAGTCATAAACACCATATTTTGGACTTAAGAAGCCTGAAATGCGCTGAAAATACTCTCAAACTGCAGAAACGATCCTGAAATCACTCTGAGTACTCAATTCCCAGCTAAAATAGGCTTGATATGGCCCTGTTTATTTGCTTCAGCAGCACTTATTTGTTTATACACTTAATTCTATGCTGAAAACCGGAAAAATGGCGTATTTTCGGTAATTTGATACACCAAAAACACCACACTTTATTCCAAAAAAAGCTCAAAATAACAAAAAGTCCTTGTTTGGCTCCTCGGTTTGCATAAATTTTCTTTTAAAAATTTTAAAAGTTCGATTTCCTTCGAAAATACCAGAAAAAAGCTCAAAATCTCATTATTTCCTTATTTTTCAGCACATTTTTTGCTCCAGCACCATTGTCCGACATAAAATTTATCGAAAAACTCATTTTTGTTATCGAAACTTCGAAATTCTCGCAAAATCCTGTCAAAATTTGCAAATTTGCATTTTAAAAAACAGTTAGGGCGTAGATGTGCGTGACAGTGTTTGCACACATCTCAATGTCTACCGTACCCCAAACATGGCACTTTTCAGCTGAAAACGACAATTTTCGAAGGAATTCACCAATATTTCGACGCCAAAACTCGAAAATTCACCAAAAATCCTCATTTCCACCCATAATTCACTAATCTCGTTCAAACTACACCTTGCATGCAACGCAATACACCATAATCCATCAAAAGTTGCGCCACGCGATAAACAAAGACTAAGGTCGGTCACACCACTCATAAATTGCACCATTGGCAAATATTGGTTGATTGCACCATTTGGTGGTGTAGGAATGGAGAATGGCGGGCGGGTAGAAGAAACAACAGTTATTCGAGTATTCACATGAATTTATTCTGAACTGGGGTAAAATGTATCAATCAAATATAAAAATAAAATATTCAACTATAAAATAACGACTATTCACAGTATGGGGTAATATGATGATGAATAATGGGAAAAATAGGATATTTGGGGAATGATATGCTTAATGGGAGAAAATTATACATGATTTAGAACAAACGTCGTCGGTGAGAATCGGAGCGGGTGCTGTCAGCGTTGTCGTCGGATTCGCGTCTGCAAATATCGATTTTTTGGCGGGAAATATACATTTTTTTTGCTAGAAAATTCAGTATCTTTCAATTTCCAACATCGAAACTATAAAATGATGCTATCCTATGAAGAATTTCAAAGAAAACGGGAGCTTTCTAAGGATTTTTGGTGAAAAATGATTTGATTTTAATCAAAATATGGGGTTGAACTGTTTTGACCTCTACATATCTTCGGAATTTCTATTATTCTTCGCCCAAGTGCAGATTTCTCTTCATTTCGGTACAAAAAACTTCCTCAATTCAAAAATAAACTAACTCAATTCCTCTTTTCAACGACTTCGAGCTCAATGAGCGCCTGATTTTTGTCGCCGCCGCTTTCACAACCTTCGCAAGTGACCTCGATCGTCTTCTCGTCTTTTTCTGGTCAACACGAGCCTGTGTGATTGTTCGCTCCGGATCAGTAATATCGCTCTGGAAAAATTAAATTAGTGGCTCTTCTTTATCTCCATTTTTTGAAAATTTATAGACTTTCATACGAAACTAGTAGGAAAAAACTGATAACTAAATATCCTAGGTGGGTTTTTAACCAAAATTTCAAGTAAAACCTTACTTTACTGATATCACACAAGGCTTCATCATAGTTATCCCTATCACGGACGAGGTCTTTTCGCTCGAAGAATGCTTCAACTTCTTCTTTCCTCCTCCATTCTTCGTCAACCCTCCGCAAACTCTGATCCAGTTTGTCCTTTTCTTCCTTCAGAAACTTCTCCAAATCTTCTTTCTCTTCTCTTGCTTTTTTCGCCTCCAGCATGACGATACGCGCCTCCAATTGTGGAATTCTGCAATTTACATAAATTGAAACTGTGTTAGATGGAGAAAAAATGATTAAAAAATAAAGAAACTGAAGTTTTGTGGCTTTTCTGTACAAAACTTTTCAAAAACTCAACGAAAATTGAATGGTTCGTCATTTTTAAAAGTTATTTTCACTTGAAAATGATTGATTCATAGAAAAAATCAGCTTGCTTTTGCTCAGAACAACACTCCTTCCCGCTCAAAAACTATTTTCGTACGAAATTTCCGATAAAAGCCTCTAAACTCTCCTAATTTCTCAATTCTAAGCTCAAAATACTCACAATTTTCTCAAAATGTTCCGATATCTGATTGCATTGTGGATCGTTCCCGCAATTAGTTGCACATCCATCGCGTTTCGTTGCATGGAACACATGTGTTTGAGCCATTCTTTTCCCTGCTCGGGGGTTAACTGCAAAAAATATCGTTAATCTTCGAAAAAAGTTCATTCACAAACCTCCCCACTCTTGACTTTTTGAGGTACTTCGACCGCCCATCTTTCTCCAACTTCTGTGAACCGTTCGCAAATATCCGTAATTTGCTCGGTGGCATCAAGCCATACTGAAAATTATTGGACTTTATAAGTTACGGAGTCTTTGAAAATTACCTTCAGAACTGACCATTTTGATCGGAAGAACTGAAAAAATAAGATACTTGGGTATTTCAAAACGAAGAAAGACGAAAAAAAGCAGTGAGCTCGTGCCAAAAATAAATAAAAACGGGCTCGGAGCGATAGTTAGGATTTAAACTTCATTTCTCCGCAGCTAGACAAATTTTTGGGCCTTATTTTTCATTGACAGTCGGAAATCTGATACCAGTGACCAATTTTATTTAATTTTCTTTTTGATTAGTGTTCAAATTAATTAATTTTTCAATTGAAAATACCGAAAACCCGCATTTTTTCCTATAATCTAGGTTCCTTTCACTTTTTAGTCCCATTCAGCCATTTTTATTGCGAAATCGTATCACATACTTTCCCAATTATTATCATTTAATTTTTCCTCTATAAATTCCAATTATTTCCCCTCTAAATTTCCAAAATTCGTGAAAATTGCCCAAAAATTCTTCTATTTTGCCTCCCCGTAAATCGACAAGAGCAATGCAAACGCGCCCCGTCGCTTCATGCAAACGTTGGATACTCAGCCAACGACTGCGTACGCAGCCAAAATAATGCATTTTTACATTCTTTTTTAGGTTTTTTCCAGCGATTTCCGCATTTTTCAAGCGAATTTCACGAAATTCGTAAATTTTGTTAATTAAAACCGTTAAATTAATATTAATATACTTCTTTACATAATTTTTAGTCTTAAATTTAGTTGTTTAGTGAAAATAATCCGTCATAATTGTTCAACATTCTGATTAAGTTCTTTATTATTTCTTTTGTTTGTTAGAAGATCGTTTAATTCGTTTTCTAATTTTTTATCGTGCATTTCGCAATACTCTTCGTCCATTTAACTTGTTTCTGCCGCTTGAAAGCAATATTTTAGTTTCAGGGTAAAATGGTGCACGTTTCTGGAACCAAGGTTCGCGTCGTCAAGAAGAAGCTCACCAAGTTCAAGAGACATGAGTCTGACAGGTAAATTTGTTCTTCTTGGTAGATTATTTTTACATTTTTCGAAAATAGTTTCTTGTTTTCGAAAAATGTAAAGTTAAAATTGAAACTTTATTATTCAACAAAATCTTTAAAACTATAATTTTCCAGATACCGTCGTGTAGCCCCAAGCTGGCGCAAGCCAAAGGGAATTGATAACCGTGTCCGCAGACGTTTCCGTGGAATGCGCGCTATGCCAACCATCGGTTTCGGAACTGATCGCAGAACCCGCTACGTACTCCCAAGTGGTTTCAAGAAGGTCCTCGTCCACAACGTCAAGGTAAATATAAATTTAATTTTTATCAATATATAAAACGAATTTTCAGGATTTGGACATGCTCCTCATGCAATCCTTCAGATATATCGGAGAAATCGGACACGGAGTTTCAGCCAAGAGCCGCAAGGTCATCGTTGAGCGCGCTTCCCAACTCAACATCAAGTTGACGAACGGAAACGCTCGTCTTCGTTCTGAGGAATCAGAGTAAATATTGTTGTTGTTTGAATAAACTGTTTGAAAAAAATCGTATGTTCATTTCTCAAGTCAAAAAATTTTACAAGTTTCGTACCAAAAAATAGTTTGTAAATTAGTTTAACATTGTGCTCTGAGACGTTCCAGGCGTTTTTCCAAACTCATTTCTTCTACTTCTGGCTCAACCAATCCGAAGCGATTGGACGGTGGCATTGGGAAATCGAATTCAGTCTTTTGTCCTTTCTGGAAACAATTGCTATAATGGTCAACGATATAGAAACAATATGAATACCTTATTCTCAGCAAGCAACATCTCCAATTCATCCTCTAACTCCGCATCAGTAGTTCTATTATGGCCAGCAATCGGCGATGAAATGGCTTCATCAATCTCCCTCTGATCATCCAACGCCTCCGTGATTCCATCAATTGTCTCATGTGCAGCATCAACCGAAAGTCCATGTTGCTCCAATGTCGCTTTAAAAGCGGCAGTTCCAGATTTATAAGCATCAAGCACATGCTTATTATTGCTTGCATTCGAAATCTGATGAAGCATGGCGAGCAATTTCTGATATTGTGCATCTTTATCCGATGCATTCTTCTCCGCTTGCTTCTTTTGACGAAGCAAGTTGGTCGCTCGTGTCTTATCACCTCCACGTAGTGCCATTCGGACTTGTTCCTTCAATTTTTCTGCTTTCGCCTCCAATTGTTGGATTTCTCTGTCCAATTTGCCCATCGCTTTTCGGATATTCACTACACTGTGATCACTTTCAGTCAATTTCGCTGGTCCAACACTTCCAATCGCCTTGAATTTCAGCAATTTCTCGCCGGATTGAGTATGACCAGTGGAGAGTTGACCAGCATCTGTGAGGTGCTCCAGTAGAATGTCGAATGTTGTCTGAAATGGGAAAATATGAAATATTGGCAAAAAACCTATTATTATGGACTATTTCTGCTGAAAACGGCTAATTTTACATATGTCTTCGTATAATAAACTATTTTGAGGATAAAAGCTTGTACTTCCCATTTAATTTTCCAATTTTCGATGTTATTTTTTTCAAAAATCTGCAATTCTTGTCGATAACTAAATATTCTAATAGAAAATGGCTCGAAATTCATCAGGAGCCGTAAAACTTTTACATTAGAAAATTTTTCCACTCAAAATTACTGAACAAGAGAAAAAATAAGCAAATTGTGGATTATTTCAACTAGCTTTATAGTCATATTTTATTATTTGTTGCCAAAATTAGCTTGAAAAATGTCAATTTTCGAAACAATGTTGAGAATCATACATATTATATGTGCCAAACTAACGGCTAGGAATAAAACAAGTGCGCCCCTGGGTCTCGACGCGTTTCAAATAAATTTTGAACATAAATACAGTAGTCGAACTGCAAAATCGTATCGGGACCCTGGGGCGCACTTGCTTTATTCCTAGCCGTTGGTTTGGCACTTATAATACTGATGGAAAACAACTATAAATCCGTCAAATCGTCAGAAATTTCTAATATCCTCCAGTTTTTCACTTGAAACTTTGAGAAACGAGGAAATATGAACTATATATACAAAAAATCTACACTTGTTTCTTTTTCATGGCATTGTTCGGTCAATAAAACTGTTTTTCTATATCTTTGCAAAAAAAAGCTTGAAATATATGAATCATTGGAGCCTTTGTATGTTTTTTAGGCAAAAAATTCTTCCATGTTCGCTAAAAACCATAGTTTGGTGGAAAATGGCTAGAAATTCGTCAAATATTTTATTTTCAGAATTTGTTTGCTAAAAAATTCGAAAAGCATGCAGTTGTATTTTATTTCTCGGTTTTTGTGTAAAAAATTCTGTTTATTCTGATGAAATTAATTAGAGTTTGACAGGCCGCAAATTCAAACCTAAGAACCAATTCTGTTTGCGTTACACTGATAAAATACGTTTCACGAACTCATTTTCATTTCTCATATAATTAATTTGACAATGCAGTCTTTCCCGCATATAAAAATAATCAAAAAACCTACCACATCCTTCGCAAACTCCTTCGATTTCTCCCACATTTCTGAATAAGTGATCACTTCACCAGGACAATCAAAATCCTCACGAAGCTCCGAATTGTAGTATTCAAGAAGTTCGGCGGCTTTTTTCTGGAAATTCGTAGGTTTTTATGGTATTGCTGCGATTTGTTGATCTTCTTTTGCGAAAATTCGCAAAAATTGATGTAAACTAGGAGCAAACAATTGTTTTCTCGTTCAAAAACAAGATTCTTATAGTTTCCAACTAAAAAAAGAGCTGTCTTACCTCAACAGTCGGCAAATGAATCAAGACATCTTTATCAGTATCAGTGGCTGTTCCAAACATCCATCCTTTGGTTTTTGATAATCCCCAATCCATCCATCCCGAATGCTTGCTTTTCCATTCATTCAATGTTACTATTTCACCTCTTCTGAAAAAATAAAATTGGTTATATATGTTTCAAAAGAAGAATTATCGCTGGAGAATGGAAATTTTGTTGATTTGTGTGTATGGCTTGAGGCTAATTATTGGAAGTTATTGCTCAAAGTGGTTAATGTATGGACTTTATTGACGATTTATGAAAAAATATGAATATATTATTCACATTTCTAGAGAGTTCTTGATAATTTTGGTACAGATTTGTGAGCTCCTGGACATTTTTTTGGATAAAACAGCAAAAAATCCGTTTTCGAAGCGTTCGAAAGGCTCAAAATGCCAGTATTGGTGTAAATCATCGACTACTGTTTTTCCCAACGCAAAATCTTGCCGTTCGAATGGCAACTCTGTTGTTTTGAGCTGTTTAATTCAAAATATTACCGCAAGATTCAGAAATTAGGTTTTTTTGTTTTTTAGGAGCATAGATTTGAACCGTTTTTTGAGATTCTTTAGAAACTGCATGTTTTGCTGCTTCCTGATACCTCTTTTGTACCAGCAAAAAGCTAAAAACAAGACTCTTCTGACATTCAAGATTTTAAGATGTCCAACTTTTTTGAAACCACAAATTTCCACTACGAAAGCCCATTTTTTCCGAAAGTAAAACAACTCACGATTTCATCTCCTCAACAATGACTCCCAAGCTAGCTGGAATCATATTCCCTCGTTTAAACGTCTTTTTAAGATCTGCAATGCTGAACGTCGCGTTATTCGTTGCTTCACATTTTCCCGAAATCGCCGACGTCCAAAACTTCATTTTTCTATTGTAATCTGCAGCGTTTGCTGTTTTACTCTGAAAAGACTGTGTGTAATGGCCGAAAAGGTAGAAATTTACCTTAATTGACGACATAAGACCTCTCATTTGCACTTCATCATCCCAAATTTCAGGCATCCAGTCGGGAACTTCGCTTTTTATCTCACTCATTCTGTAAAAATTGATTTTATGGCTATAAAAAAGCAAAAATGCATTATTTCAGCTAGGTTTAAGTCTCAAACTGTTCAGAATTTGATGGCGAACATTTCCTAATTTAAAATTTTTCGAAAATCGGTCAAAATCGGTCAAAAACATCAAAAGATCGACAAAAAAATGGCGCGGGCGTGCAATCTCGCGTGACGCCGATTGCACATTTTTTGACGAGTACGTGCAGAATTGCGTGTCGGTGTTTGCGTCCTTTGTATTTCTTTCATTTTTTGCCATCGCCGAAAACATCTGCTCATCTCTGCAGCTTCTCTCTCGTTTTTCATCGTTCCCATCAATTTTTTCATGATTTTTTCGATGATTTCATGTTTTGCAAGCTAAAAACTAATCAATCCATCGAAAAATCCCTGAAAAACAGCCGAAAAATACGATTTTTTGACACGTATTTGAATTGAACCAGTGGGAGCAGCACTAGTTGAATTGTCACTATTTTCCCTGAGTTTTATGTGAGAAACTCAATTTAATTGAATTTTCAATGCAGAATCCCCCTTTTTCGATCAAATAATCGATTTAAACATAAAATAATTCATATATTTACACAATTAGTGTATTTATTTACTGAAGAAGTGTAAAATAAACAATAATTTTGTTTGATAGTTGAAAAATTGAATGATTTTCATGATATATACGCAAACTTGTTGCATAACTGTTATGTAACACTATTTTGAAGCTTCGGTTGCTATAAAGTGAATGAATACCATGAAAACCTTGTGAAAATCAAAATATCATCAATTTATACACCGTTTCAAACATAGCGGAACATTATTCGATCTATTATTAATATCCTGATCACACTACACACTATCGAACTTTTTTATGAGATTTCTCATTCAAAATATCGATAAATCGTCATTTTTTCAAGAAAAAAACGTTTTTTTGTTGCTTTTACTCATTGTTTTCATTTCAAAGCAACTGTATTTCATATGAACTTGGAGCTTCAAAAATGTGACAAAAAGGTTAAAGCTTATGCGGTCATTGAAATATAGTTGTTTCATGAGTAATATTTGATCCTATCTAGAGAAAATCCGATAAATTATCAAATTGTTGACCAAAAACTTATCTGATCTTCCATATATCAACTTTTTTTGAAGCAAAAGCGCTTTTTACTCGTGATTTTCACTAGTATTTCCATTTTTTGAAAGTTGAGTTGATCGAAAATGTTCAAATACATTTAAATAAAAGAAAAATGCAATAATTTTCGCGAGAATGGAAGAAAAAGCAACGAAAGATAGAATTTTGACTGAAAACTTATCTAATCTTCCGTGAATTCGATGTTTTCTAGTCAAAAACGCTTCTTACTCTAGTATTTTGCTAATATTTTTATACTTTCATTCGCAAGTTTTCTAAAAGTGTTCATAAAGCTTATGATTTCACTTTTCTAAAAAAAACTATCAAAAATCGGCGGTTTTTTACAAAAAGTTGATCGAAAAAGCAAAAAATGTTCCTATGCGCTTCCAATCTCCAAAATATTTGACCCTTCAACCTCAAAAAGTGCACCACATCCCCTTCATATTAATTAAAACCGCCGTTTTCACCACTTCATCATGCTTCAATTGTCATCACATTTCTTCTCGAATAATAATAAAAAAAAATTGTGCCTCCTGCCATATTCGCGTCTCTTTGTATCAAAAATCAATAGTTTGCAGCGTCGGCTATATGTTTGAATGCAACACCCCCTTCTTCTTCCCCTTTTCTCTTCGTTTCTTCTTGGTTCTTTTTTTGCGCTGCTTCCTAAATGTCTTTCTCTCGCTGTCCTCCTCCCCTTTTTTCTGACCATCCGCATTTGAATATAAATGCGCGAGAGTCGCCGATTCCTTTTTTCTTCTTGCACAATGAAATATTTCATCTTCCGAGTAATTTTTTTGCTTGAAATTGCTCATTTTCTCTTAAAAATGCTCAATTTTCAAGTTTTTTTCCATGGTTTTTCAGTAAATTTTCTTTTTTTTTATACCGGAAGCTCTGGAAAACTAGATTTAATCAAGGTTTAGGTTGAAAAAGATGTTTTTTCTCCTTTTCGAGCAATTTATTGCAGAAAATTTCATTTTTCCCAAGAGAAAGTGATATTTTTGTACATAATAATGTATTTTGAGAACTAGAATTTAAGTATTTTAAGGTTTTCAGCGATTTTAATAGAAAAAATTCGATTTTCCAGGGTGAACTCGCAAATCTTTCTGTAAATCCTCGATTTTTTCCACAATTTCTAGTTGAAAGCTGTCTTAAAGCCTTGAAAATTCAATATTTCGCCTATTTTAATAAATTTTCTATTGAAAAATCACTAAAAGCCGAGATTTTTAATGGTTTGTAGTTCAGATTAGTTGAAAAAACAGTATTGAATTCATTTTCAACGGTCATATGTTGCTCTACTTCAAAATACGTATATATCATGCTGCTTCTTTTCTATTTCTATGCAAAATTTCTATTAATATCTCCATGACGTCATTCTTCAATTCTTCTGAATTCTCCATGTTTACCTCGAATTCAACATAATGTTTGAAATTGTTTTTTGCAGGTAGTGAAAACGTGGCACAATTGATAAAACAATTGAATCTGCCGCTGGAACACTGCAATCATTCAAGTGAAAGACGGGTTGAAAGCTGACGAACGCGACGCCGCAGCGATTAGTTCAGCACATCCAGGTGAGTAGTTTTTTTTAATGAAAAATAGCTGAAAAACTGAGAAAAGTCTATGAAAATCATGTAAACTTCTGTTTGGAGACTACTGGCAGCTTGAAAACAGTGGAAATTGCTCAAAATCCGTAGAAAAATGCGATTTTTCCTCGAAATTTTGATAAACTGTCATAGAAATCAGTATTCCAACATCCTATACGTTTCAAAATTTACGAATATTGCAAAAAAAATAAAGAATTAGATTTAAACTAGAAAAAGAAGCCTATAAACGTTCAGAAATGTCGTTTTTATCACGGATTATGGAACTAGAAGAGTCTATTTTCCGATTTAGTAGCAAAATTTGATGATTTTGTGGTGAAAAGTGGCTAAAATTAGCAAATATGTCTGCAAATTTGAAAAATTTGACTCTAATGCTGAAATTTATATAGAAATAGAAGAAATTTCTAAATCTGTCCTTTCTCATTTCATATTTCTCCAGAAAAGTTCATAAACTTTGACAAAATATCCCAATTTCCGGTCGACAACAACCTCCTTGAAAAGCTACAACTCTCACACATTTGTACTTTTAATAGAAAAAGAGTGAGATAGATTATAATCTACGGCGAGTGCCCCCAACATTTTGAATGAATTTGTAGTATTGTCTTTTATATTCATATGACATCGGGGGGCGCAGACTTGATGAAATATCTCACGTGGTTAGAGTGGTAAGAGATTAGATATATATGTATTTATTCAAATGAGAGTATATTTAGACTTTTTATACGAAAATTATGCACCTAAAATAAGGCTATATTCTTGCAGATTCATCAAATCTGGAAATGGTAGACGGCGAATCGGCAGGAACATCGCCGATGGATGAACAAGTCGCCAACAACAACGGTGTCGAAAACAACGAAACAGCCACAGCAACAATCGGTGGAGGAAGTAATTCAACTGGTGTCGTTGCATCATCAACGACGACGACGACAAGAACGACAAAAGGACAAGCAGATTCGGGTGACGAAGGGCCGCGTAAACGATCGGCAAGTCCTGCATCGGCGTGCCAATCGAATGAGCCGAATCCGGCGAAAGTTGGGGTGAGTTCTCTTGGAAACTGGACATTGGAAATGTAGAATATATGAAAAATTGCCTGAAAATAGTTTTTTTGTGATGTTTGGGCATATATAGAAGACCGAGAACGTTTTCCTTCCACGGCTCCTATTTTGTAAAGTTTTTGAAAGATTTTCGGTCGGGACTTTCTTGAAAAATTTCATTTTCGAACCACTGTTTCCTGGAACTGCGAAATTCCCATTTGAAATTTTCCTGATACACTGATCAAGGGGACCCACTGTATCGTCGTTATCCCAAGAACCGCGAGTTCAACATTTTTCCCGAAAATGAGGTGTTCTATCTACGTTTTTGGATTTTCAATTCTTGTGGAAATCAAAAACATCATTAAAAACAAAATGAAAGTTTTTCTGAAGAAATTTGGTTAATTTTCCATTATTTTGATCAAAAATCTACATTTTCTCATGTTTCCGGCTTGAAATTCCCGCTATTCTGCTCGAAAATGTTAAGAAAACCCAGAAAAAAGTAGAAACTCCCAGTTTAAATGAAGAATCTACCTTCAGCCTCAATTCCCACTTTTTGTTATAACCTTTCGAAGTACCCGCTTGCCTGCACTATCTCTATGATTCCCTCCATTTCCCAACAAATCGCCATGACAACACAATCGCATCTCGTTGTTCGGTGTGCCCCGAAACATTGTCGTCGTCGTCGTCCTCGTCGAGCGGGGCGCAAAAAACGACGACGGGGCCAGCACTGCTCCTCCATTCACGTCTTTGCTTCCTTCTTCTTCTCCCGTCCGTCCACTCTGCTCTTTCGTTCCTTTCACATGTGTGTATATATGTGTGTTTTTTTCTCCCCCTCCCTTCTTCTTCCATGGACATTTTCTCGTTCTTTTTCCACCCCGTCCACACCACCAAAAACAGCCACATACACTGTCTCTATTTCTCTCGATGAGTCTCTCCTCATATTGAAGGCGATTTTTTTTGTGTGTTTGGTCGGCAGTTTTCAGTGTCTTTTGTGGTTGATTTTTTTGTTGTTGCTGGAATATGTATTTGGATCGTTTGTAGTAGCGTTTTAGCACAATTTTGATCCTAATATCTGACATTTTTTGATAGAAAAGAGTGTTGAGATTGTTTCAAGGCAGATAGGAAAGTCGAAACTCTGAAATTTATAGTTTTGATACTGAAAATCGTTGATATTCTGCAGCATTCCTCCGCTATCTTCCTATATATAAAGGTTTTCTAGTTTTCTTTGATTAAATTCCTGAACAGTAGTAGTTTTCCAGATTTTTTCCTTCAAAAAACCTTGAATCTGGTGTTCCGTCCCCCATTTTCTCGATCTTTGATGATTCTCGACATTTAAATTTGAATTGGACTTTTGTCAGTTGAAAAATCGAAAACGATTTTTTTCTCATGAGAAATATGATTATAGGTTTCGAGAGTATAACATATGTTCCTCGTGTTAGTTGATCTTATATCAAAGTCTGTCTGGTTCAACTTTTTCTTGATACGATTTTTGGTTTGAAGTGATGTTAGGTACTTAATTGGGACTACCGTAATCCTCCGTGATCTACTGTCAAACTGTAAGGCTCCATCGACAGAAAAAGTGACAGATGTTATGGTATCCGTTGTGAAAATGACAGAAGTTTTGTGATATTTATCGAAGTTTTGAAAAAAAATACTGAAATAGATGAACATTTGAAGCAAAACTGTAATTTTTTCACTTTGTCAGTCCATATCTACCATTTCCCATGTAGTTCTCTTATCGCTATCACTTTACATTTTGCACCAACAACACCTTGACAACCCAAAATGAGAAACAGAGTATGTATGTTGATTCGATTATTCGACGATGAATAGAATATCTCATGTGTTTCGTGTGTGTGTGTTTTGTTTATCACATGATTTGAATATGATTTGAGGCAATTTCATTCGTTTTATTGAGTGTTTTTTTTTCGTGCAAAAAAAGATCTGAATGGTTTTTGGTTTTCATTCAGTTTTCCCCACAAATTTTGTAATGAAATGTGGATTTTGAGGAATTTCGCAACAAAAATGTTGTGAAATTTGTTGTTTCCCGTTTATTTTTATGAGAAAATCGTTTTCCGGCACTTTTTTTTTGCAGGAAATTGCCATTTTTATGCCCTAAATGACTCAAAATTTTATCAAAAAAAGATACTAGGTTCTGAGTCTTTTTTCAAATGCCATATTCCTTTTCTAACGGATTACCCGTCTCGATATCCATTCTGCAAAAGGTATTAAGCTGTTTTGGAGCATTGAATCGTGTATTACTCACGTTAAAAGGACAGGTGTCCGAATAGAGGAAAGAGGCTTGATTGATTGGTGCAAAATGGCCATGTCTGACGGCGTATTTTCATGGTTTTTGGAAAAAAATGGAAATGAGGATATTGGTGGATTTAGATGAATGGAAAGAGAGGATTCTGAGCTTTTAGATGATCTAGAAATATCAGTTATAGAAGAGAGAAACAGTGTAGAAATTAGACAGAGTTATAGTTCCATTTCTACTTTTTGACAATACTTTTTCGTAAATCCCTTTTCGAATCAAAAAAAATCAATGAAAACTTGCAGAAATTCTGTAAATCCACACGTGGTGACGACAAAAAATTGGACGAAATCAACGAGGGATCACTAGGAACCGAAGAGACGGCAGACGACGAGGACGAAGATCTGATCGTCGACACACCGCCAATTCTACGTGCCGAAGAACGCGAACAACTCGATTTGGAGCTGGATGAAGAACAAGCGGAACGCGATCGATTGGAGATGTTGTCGGATCGAGATATACAGGAGAATGATGATATCGAACGACCGGAACGACCATCATGCCCAATGGGACAAAACGAGCAACAATTTGGTGATGGAATAGTTGATAAACAGATACTATGCCTGTTCCTACTCCAACAAGCCAATCTACACTACCCGGCGGATGATATCGAGCGAGCATTAGTGGTGTGCAACAACAATGTTGAGGCAGCGATTAGCATGTTGAATCGAGAGTTGAGCGACGCAGCGGTGGCGTTGACGAAGGGTGATGGTGGGGCGGGGAATGGTGGAATCATTGGACCAATGTTGCCGGGCAGACATGGATTTGAGCCTATGGGTGAGTGATTTGAATTGAAAATACAGAAAAATGGTCAGAAAATTCGTGAAACTCTGCAAAGCCATAATAGTTTTTCTTGTCCAACTAAAAACGTTCGGAATAACAGAATCGACTGTTTGATGTAAAAATTTTCAAAACTAACGCAGAGAGTATGAGTTTTTATATATTTGGTAGAGTTTGAAAACCGAATTCGTGGAAAAAGTAACTATTTGAACCAGGAAACGAATTTTTGTAGTTTTTCAAAAGTGGATAGCAAGAAAATTCACTTTTTATAGGATTTTTAATAGAATAGCACAAAATATATCTCATTAATTACAGACAATCGATACGTTGAAAGTGATGAAGAGGATGTGCCCGATGATGAAAGATCAAAGTGGAATAATGATGATGTTCAACGAGTTCGTGATTTATTGGAAGTTCATCGCAAATCGTTGTTCTTCCGGAAGAATGGATCGTTGTATAGGTGTATTGTGGTGAGTTTCACTTGCATTTACTGATTATTGATGAAAATGCTGAATCCTTACGAAATTGTTTCAGTTTTGCACAAACATACTGGCGGAACAAGCTGAACATTGGCAAGATGCACTTCATTTTGTTGATGAGATACTACATCCGACAATCACGAGACATGTCAATCCGAATGATGTAAGTTGTGGATTTCTGCCTTTTTATTATCATGTTTACAATGAAAAAGGGTTGAAACTAGAAAATCCGAGTGAATTTTTGCAAAAAATGACAGTTTTTAGTTTTTTTTCCATGAAAATCTATCAAAGTTGACATTTTCCATTTGCAGGATCAAGTAGCATACATGGGAATCGACGAAGCACAATGTATCGAAGATTTCTATACTGTACTCATTCCACTTCTCTGCCGTCGATTGGAATACTCACCGATCAACGTTAGAAACGTATTGGCGTTGGATGAGTTGTTCAATCCAAGGAATCGGTTCTTTAGTGCAGCTGCGTCGTTGTTAGAAGCGAGAATGTACGTTTTTTTCTTTGTTGATATATTTGAATCCAGGAAATAGTATTTTCAGTGAGCGAGTATATTTGCCAACAAAGTATGTGGATAGCGATAAAATCGAGAAATTAACGAATAAGAACATATTTGGCGAGCATTTGGATAGATTTGTACAATTATTGATGGACTCGATTGATAGGAGAATGTTGAAAGATGCGGATAAGATTTGGGAGGTGAGAATGTTGGAAAAGTAAACAACTTATCTAATATCGTAAAAGTCATCACAGATATCCGATATCGCATTCCTGCTTCGCTCAATCAATTGTTTCACAAAATACCTGAATGGCGAGCCAGATCTACGCTACAAAATGCTCGATTATGTTGAGTGCCTACTGCACAAACTACACACTGCCACTGATCGCGATATTCGTGATTCGAACTATCGACGACACGGATTGGATGCATTGGAGATGGCTGGTGTTGTGTGTGATCGGTTGAATGTGTCGATATCGGAGAAGACTGAGGTATATTTTTTTGTTTTGATTTGAAAGAAAGAGCGGATTCTATGCATTTTATTTAAAAATGAAGCAACCGAATCCAAATATGCCGAAAAAATGAGAAAGCATTTAAAAATGTGACGTTTTTCCCATTTTGAAGCCTAGAAAGTGGAATAAGTATGTTTCAAACATTTTTTCTATTGAAATTGAAAATCATTCTGCCATTAATAAATCGGTATTCCAAAACTCATAATATTTCAGCGACACCGTCTCGAATTCATGAGAAAATGGATCAAATGTCCACAAATGGAGGCGATGTTGTGCGGATTCGAGCAAATTGGTCATTTGGCTCCGAGAGCAGATATTAGCAATAACATAGGAAGATCGAAATTGTTGGTGTCGGAAGAGTATCTGAAGAGATGGATTGATGAGAATAAGGTGTTGCAGATTGGTAAGATTTTTTATTTTGAAATTCGAAATCTGAAGAATTGGGGTTTTGTGGCTTTACATCAAAAAAGGGGGATACAATGACTTTGTATCTGAAAATCTCTGCCAATCTGTAAAAAAAGGTCAAATTACCAGTCACGGATGTTTTGAAACAGTTTTTTCTTCAAAGAATAGGAAATTTGAGATTTTTTCAACATACCTGAACCAAAAAATGATAGAAAAACGCGAAACTCAAAAGTGAAATCACACAATTTCAGTTCTAACGGGAAACATGGACAATGTAACATATGTGGAGAAAATTCAACCAATTTTGCAATATTTGGCACCGGCATTGACACTTGACGAAATGAGTGAGTTATTTGATAGTTTGGGGCTTTTTTGATGCAAAAAAGCGGGTTTCCTGACTGGAATCGCCTTAGAAAGTCACAAATTACCGAGAAATAACATTTAGAATTCATCTGGTCACTGCGAAAAGGACGAATGGGTGTCAGCATGGAAAACTTCAATCGAATCATTGAATTCATCTCGAAATCGGTGAAAACCGAACAAATTCTATGGCTGATCGACTTGTTCAAGAAAAGCTTCCGACAAATGGAGACTAGGCTGTATGAATCGATTTTCCATTATTGTTATGGTTTAGCAACACAAAAGGATAGTACAGATACGACCAAGGCGATGGTGAGTGTTGGTTTTTGTGGGAAAGTTGAAAAATTCGTGTTCCAGATTGGCAACGCCATGTGGGAATTGATAAAAATCGCGCGTGGACCACCAACAGGTGGTGTCTCATTCAAAAGTATCGAAGTCGGAATGAAGAAACATTGTGATTTGATTAATCAAGTCTATGATCGAACATATCGAGAGAAGTTCATATGTGATCATTTGGCGGCATTGAACGAGGATGAGACATTTACGGAAATCTCGGTCGTTTACTTGGTTATTATGCTGGAGAAGATCAAGAGATTGTATAATATCAAGAAGGGATATGGATTGGGAGGTGAGCTAGAAGATTATCTGTTTTTGTTTGGTTGGCGGATGTACGGATTCATAGATTCTTATCATAACGCGCGTATACGGTCTTCGACCTATGGAAGGGGCCACTCACTCTTGTCACTCACTATTATACCATCGACACACATGTGCATGATGGCCGAGTGGTCTAAACGCGCGTCTAATAAGCGACAGATACGTACAGTTAAGGGTTCGAGTTCGAGTCTCGACCATGCCGTGTTTGGGTTCACGGCCTCGTATGTTAAGGTAATTCATACGTGACGTCCCCGCTCTGTAGCTTAGAAGATGGCGGTTTACCATCCGACATCATCGTTATTGTGGTTTACGTGGAGACTCAGTCACCATATCGCCTTCAATACTGCATTGACTAGGTGTAAATGTGTTGATTCCTATAAGCTCTGGACGGGGTCAGTTTTGCACTGGCTTACGATGAGGGGTCATAGATATTCATAGTATTATAGATTCTTAGATTGAAAAGTCCCTTGATTCATGTATTTATTTTCAGAAAACGCCATCAAACTAAACGACATTCGCGATGTAATGAGACGCCGTGGCCTTTTCGATATCGTACTCGATCGATTGGAAACTGTCCGAAAAACGGCTCACGAGACATTTGAATCAAACTATGAACGATTCCAACAAGGGCATGAACCATCTCAATCGAATGCAGTATTTGAATGTAGGTTTTTAAAAATTTATAGGTGTTTATACACTTGAAATTATCGGCTTTACAGCAACCAGTGATCAATTCAACAATGAATATGTTGATAATATTCTAACGACATTGGTGCTCAAAGATTGTACGACTTATGGTTTCGTGTTGGGACACTCGTTGAGATTATTGAAATGGTTGCATGATAATGAGGTTGGTTTGAAGGAATGGAATTGAAAATTTGATGATGTGAAGAAAATATATGAGAGTGGTGAAACGTAAAAATTTCGGGAATGTAGAAAATGTACGGAAAAAGTTTTTTGATTCAGCTAATAGCGTTTTTCTGGAAAATTACCAAAAGTATACTCTATACCTTCAAAAAATCGGAGAATTTATGTGAAATCGATAAAAAATGAGCACTTGAAACTTGATTATCAAAAAAGTAGTGACGAAAATTTGATATCTATGGAAAATTTAGATCAGAATGAAATTATTTTGGTATTATTTTTTCTAAATTGAATATTTTGTATATGACAGAGAAGTTATTGATTATCAATGAAAATTTTGGATTGAAATGATATTTATGAAACGTAGAAGTATCGGGAAATCACGTTGAAGCTCAAAGCTTGATCGAAAAATGAGCAAAATGTATTTACAGGCAGCAACACTAACACTAGAAGTAGTCGAACGCATCTTCGATGTCTTCATATCACCACCAGACGCGAAAAATCAAGAAAAAGCGGAGATATTCCAATGGTTGTGTGATCTGAAAACATCATTCATCGGTGAAGAAGTGTCACGTGGCATACTGACAGCACTATCAAAATTGGACTATGTAACATTGAGTATTAGTGGATTGAAGTGTTTTTCAAAGTTCTGGGAGGAGTTACCATTCATATTTCGAAGTGATTGCCTGGAATCGTACATGGAGCAGGTAAGTAGAAAAAAAGTGGAAAAGTTTCATGAATATTGTCGCAACAAAAGTTCCAGACGGATACCGAATGCCAATTATACATATGGAAATTGATTTTATTCAATCAATCGGATGAAGTAGTCGACAAATGCATCGAAGCGTTCTGTGAACGTGAAGTGATTGCAATAGAAGATCCGATATCGATGAGACATCATACATATGGATTTTTGTCAGTTTTATCGTATTATATGGAGCAATTGAAGACGTAAGTGGCTTTTTTTGAGGTGAAATTGATCAAAAATTATGATTTGTAGGGAATTCTACACTAGAAGTAAGCGGCCACAAACTGAAGTGAAATATAATACGCAGGAACTTGAAATGAGGTGAGGAGCTGGGTTTTGATTATGTATTTTGATAAAAAGATGTTTCAAATTAAAAAGTTCGAGCGGTGTTCAAAAATTGAGAAATTGGGGATGTTTTTGGATCATTTGAGTTTCAATTTGATAGAAAATGAGTTTCAGCCAGGATGAAATAGAAAGATACGAAGTTCCACTCAATAACATGCTGATCGACTCGATTTCGAGGGCTATGGATCGACTTGTTCGGTTTTTGACCCGGTTTGTTGAGCTTGGAAATGAGAAGAATAATGTGAGTGTTTTCCTTTCTTGATTTTTAAAAAATTGAAGAATTTTGCAGATGATTCGCCAAAATCCGAGTCATGGATCCAGAATTTCCGGTCATAAAGTGATCATTCATATTGAATGCAAAGTTGATGAAGATGAGACGGAGCATGACTTTAGAACAATTGTTTGCGACTCGAATACAACAATTGGAGAGTTTAAAGTTCGAATTGGTCGGAGATTGCAATATGTGAGTGGTTTTGTTGGGAAAAATAGCCTGATTTGAGAAATTTTGGCTGAAAAAACCATCAAAACGCTTTATTGAAGCAAATTATCTAATTTCCAGGAAAAACAATTGCAAAACGCTGCAAACGCACCCGAATTTGTATCCGAATTCTCGATTCATCGAAGAGATGCGACGGATTTGTATTTGCAAGAAATGTCGATGAGATATGATTATTTGACACTTCAATCGGTATGATTTATGAAAAATTGAAGAAAAATCTTGCAACCAACAATTATAGGTTCGATTGGCAAACGAGAAAGACTCAATATTCTCAACAGAAACGATGTCAATTGTGACGAAACACCGCAAAACTCGAATCACCGGACGATCAGCGGTTGGTGAGACGAAGAAGGGTATTAGAGAGGATTATTTACCGGCTGCCATGGTTTCTGATTGTAATGTAAGCTTTTTGTCAAACTTTCACTTGGAAAACGTTATATTTTGAAGTTCTACGAGTTGCTCCACGAGCTCGCAGCGCTTGGTGACACCCATATTCGCCATTCGGTTCGCAAATTGTTGTTATTGTTGCCCACTCAACCATCGGTGATTCAGTTGCTCACGGTAAGTCGAGAAAAGTGAACGTTAACCAACTTTTTGAAGTTTCAGGACGGTGAAACTCAAACAGTGAAGGATGAACTGGATGATGACACAATGGAAGTTGCATCGACACTACCAGCAAGAGTATTGGCACATTATGACGAGTTTATTGCACCAAATGAGCCGAATAAGATGCTATATGGATTGGAAGGATTGTCGTCGATTGTCGTGCCAACTACAGTACACCCAACCGCATGTCAAGCGAGTATCGAGCTAGCTGTTGCGATTTTGGAGTCGGGAATATTGAGAAAACTGATGGATTGGCTGAAAACACCGGAGAAGATTGATCTACAATTGTGCTCAAAGGAAACGCGTCACGCGATTTATGAGCGAATTGTGCAAATCATGAGAGCGGTCTATACGGCACACTCGAATACACAACGGTCGATTGAGAATGAGGCGTATTTGAGGGAGCTGATGAGACGAATGGCGATAACATCAAGAGTCAATCGATCATTGATTGCCAATTTTACGTATAATGTTGAGCATTTGTTGGTCAAGCATCAGGTTGCACCAATGGCGGATGATCATGAAGTGTTGAAGAATAATCCGACGTTGGCGATTGCACAAAATGTCACCAATTATAGAGAGTGAGTTGTTTTTGAAGTACTTTTATCTAAAAATTCGACGAATTTTGTAGTGTATTCCGCGCCCGAACCCGTGAATATGCAGTCAACAAATGGCACCAAGAAGAATTCCTTGAATTCTTGCAAATCCTTCGAGATTTCTCATGGATTCATATGGCGACGGATTGCCTGAACACGAAACGATGGTTGACGACGAGATATATGCCGGAAGATGATGAGATTGAAATGGCGGAGAATATGCAACAACCGACGGCTAGTGAGAAGATTCGGACGGGTGCTACGTCGGAGTGTTGTGAGTTTTTTGATATTTTGAATGGAAATGCACATTTCACTCGTTTTTTGTTAGTTTTACATGAAAAGTAACAAGTTTCACACACTTTATAGCCTGTAAAGAAGAAATTATTTTGTTTGCATTGAAAAATCCAAGAAAAATAGTAAAAATATGTTTCAAAGACTTAAATTGAACTAAAAACAATAGTTTGCTTGCCAGTTTAGATGGAAATTATGGTGAAATTCTGTCGTTTTCATTAGATTCTAAAAAAAACGGTGAAAATACGTTTCAATGACTCCATTTGAACTAAAAACAACATTTTCCTTCAATCCCCTCATTTCTTGCCTTGAAAAAAAACTAAACGCGATTTTCCAGGGACCGACGAATGCCGTTTCCTTCTCGTCCGCAAAGTGCTCAGCCTATTCCGTTGTATGGTCGAAGAATGGGGAATTGGCAAAGAAGCGAGAGATTTGCAAAGTTTCATACCAACCATATTCCTTAGCACCAAATGGAAGTCGTTCTTTGAGGATTTGTTGGTGAATCATAATGAGAAAGATGTGAGTTGTTTTCTTTCTTTTTGTTGAGAAATTATGGTGTTTTTTGCAGTATCGCTCATTCGGACACTCGATGATCCGTAAACTCGGCTTCGCACATGATGCATTATTTGAGAACACGGTTCGATTGTTATTGGATATTTATGATTCGATGCCATTCAAAAAGTATCATACTGCTGATTTGAGTAAGTTTTTTGGTTTTTTTTAGAAAGTTACGAAATTGGACTTGATATGGACTAGAATAGTTGGTATTCGGGCGGGAAAGGTTATTTTTGAGAATTATAGATGAAAATTCAACTCTTGAATGGAAAAAGAGCTCTGATGAATCTCATTTCTTGAAAAAAAAGCAAATTTTTGAAGTTTTTTCTCCATTTCACGCAATTACGGTCATGGAAAAGCATAAAATCACTTTTTCAACGAAAAAAACAAAGAAAAATACGTTTCAATCCCTTGATTTAGTCTCTATATTCAAAATACAGCCAATTTTTGACGAATTGAGTTAAAAATATACATTATTCAGGTGAGAATCAACGCCGCCAACGTCGTCACTTCGATGTCGTCTCCACATCAATCAATGATCTATTTGCACATTATCGGCTTTTGACGAAATCGGTGAATCGACAGATTGATTGGTCGTTGATTGGATATTCGCCACTTGTGGTTAGTTTTGAGTTTTGAAAAGAATTGAGAAAGAGTGTGGAGTGAACGAGTTTTCCTATGAATAAATGTGATTTCAGATCACTCAAACACAAATCACCAGCATGACGGACTTCAAACCTCGCTTCAGTACAACTGATCACGAATTGTGCCATACCGAACAAGCATACGCGATTGGGAAGCTACAAATGATTGCCACATTCTCCATGTTCCTGACAAGCGAGCAATTCGATGATTGTACCGATGAATTCCTTCAATGCATCATCTCCGACTTCCTGTTCCCCGAGCAGCCAAACGTCCAAGAATCAATGTTCGAAGTGGAAAGTGTTCGATGGGAAGGATCAACGCGTGAGCATCTCATCCATTTCGTCAATCAATTATGCGAGAGAAGCTACAAAAACATGTGGACGGTGTATTCGACGTGTACCAAGTTTTTGGCGTTCACCAAATCGTTTGATCCGAATTTGAAGCCGATCACTCGACCGCGTGTTCATGATAAAGTTGGATTGAAGAATGATGGTGGAACATGTTATATGAATGCGACGATACAACAATTGGTAATGGTACCTGGATTGGCTAGTCAACTGATTCGAGTGCATAATATTGATCCGAAGAAGGAATGGGGAGAGTATCACTCGGCACTGGTATTCGAGCTTCAACGCGTCTTTGCTCAATTGATGTACTCGCGAGCACAAGCAGTTGTGCCGGAAGGACTATGGCACACATTCCAATTCGAGCCGAATGTGCCGCTGAACACCAAGCAACACCATGACGCCATTGATTTCTACAGTATTCTCATGGATCGGTGTGATCATGTGCTGAAGAAGCTCGACAATCCGCCGATATTCCAAGACAAGTTTTTCGGCAAATATAGCTATGAGAAGATTTGCTATGGTTGTTGGCATCGATACAAATCACCGGATGAGGAGTTTAATTGTATCTCATTGGCACTGAATGGTGATAATTTGGAAGATGCGATCGAGAGTTTCCTCGAGGCACATGTGATGGAAGGAGAGAATGCGTATCATTGTGAGAAGTGTGATGAGAAGAAGACGACACTCAATCGAACATCATTCCTCGAATTGCCGAACACGATGACGATTCAGTTGAAACGATTCACATATGATGTGATTAATGGGCAGATTAAGAAGGATAATCAGTTTTTCAAGTTTCCATTCGAAATTGATATGGAACCATACATGACAGCATCACGACACGTGCCTGATGAAGAAGTACAAGCGTTATTTGATGATATGTTGGTTTGTAATAACGAGCCACAACGGAATGGAATAGTTGCGGAAGAGCCGAAGGAGAAGGCGACGACATCATCATCATCGAATTCGGATTCGCCGCAGAAGAAGGGATTCAGAAGGCATCGAGCGTCGAATGCGAGATTGTCGCAGTCGTTTGCATCGACATCGCAATTTGATGTGCAGGTGAAGAAAACGCAAGTGTATGAGTTGGTTGGTGTACTGGCACACTCGGGCATAGCAACCGCCGGACATTATTACTCGTTTGTGAAGGAGAGAAGAGATGAGTTCAAGGATTCGGCGACTTATGGGAAATGGTATCATTTTAATGATATGCAAGTTGCGCCGATGCAAATGAACAATTTGGAGGATCAGTGGTTTGGTGGATGCTTCTCGCCGGATAATGGTGAGTTTTTGGGGATGATTTTTGGGAACAGTAGGCGAATAATTATAGGGTTTGAAGATCGAACACGTCACTGGAATGCGTACGTCTTGTTCTACGAGCTGAAAAAGAATGATGATCAATTGACAACACTGCCACTTACAATCAATGATCAGAATTCGAATAAGCCACGACAAAAAGTGACATTCGACATGTCGGATGGTGAAATGCAAACGGATGAGATGGATGAAGAAGAGAAACGAAAGAAGGATATGAGTCCGGCGAGGAAGTTGAGAATTGCGACGTATGAGCAATTGGATGATCGATTGAAAGGATACTTGAATCGGGTGAATGCTCAATGGTTGGAGGATCGTGATTTCTATTCGAACGATATCTACAACTTGTTCATTTCTCCGTTGTATCAATTCAATAACAATATGAAGGATATGCCGTATACATTTACGCATATTGATAAAACGCAATTTATCAATCATATTTTTATGGTAGGCCTCATATTTTATCTTTTTTCCCCAATTAGATGGATTTAGACTGCCTGCACATACATCTTCCGTGTCTGCTTCTTGATGTACGATGAAACACGGCCGAAATCATTCCCACGACCAGCGACGGATGTTATCAGGCAATGGTTAACATCTAGTCCGAGTTGCAAGTATTATTTGTTCAAGGCGATGGATCACTCGAATCCGGAGCTTGTAAGTTGCATTTTGAATCAAATTAGGTGAAAAATGGGGATTTATTACAGTACTTCCATCGAATCATGGAGATTAGTGATGTAGATGTTCGTATCGCATTCTGGACGAATCTTCGTGCCGCAATGAAGTTGTTCTATGTGGAGCAAATTCGAATGAACAACAAACTTCGATCACCGACAGTACCCATTGATCATGAGAAAATGATTGAGGAATTGAGGCAACATGAGATGAAAACGAATGAGAATGTTGCGGCGGCGCTGAATCAGCAGCAACATCAACCACAACAATATCAACGACCGGATGATGATGATGAAATGATGGAGGAGTCGTCGATGGATTCGGATGATATTGATGAGGATGATGAAGATGATGAGTTGGATGATGAGGATACTGAATCGGATGGTGATATGGTGATCGAACGAGGTGATAATGAAAGAATATCGAGAATGAGAGTGCAGACGGCACAACCAGCGATGCAAATGAATCAACTGCTATCCGCCAATAATCGACGACAACAACAGAATCTGGCGGATCAGAGTAAAATGAAAGGGAATCAAGTTCGAGCACAAGAGCATTATTTGCTTACGAAGATCATTACGAGTAATCCGTATATGACGATGCCATTGCAAGTGTTGAGGAAAGCGGCGACGGCGGTTTTGTAAGTTTTTGATGGTTTTTTGTTGCTGACAATCGTTTGAAGAGATTCCAGATTCACAAATGTTCGGACGGATTGCCTTGGTCGTCACATTGCTCGAATGCCATTGGAATTCTTCATAGGCACCTTCAGGGAGTGTGATTTCGCTAGAGATTTTATCAATTCGGCTTGTATTATTCCATTCTTTGCTGAATTGTTGTTTGAGGAGTTTTCTGTGGTATGTTTTTGCCTCGAAATTCACTGAAATTGGCTCATTTTCAGCCGGTCTACGCGCGTCTCCGCTTCACGGAACACCGACAACGAACCAACGGACTATGGCCACATTTGCCCGAGCTCCTCTTCGAAATGCTCGATTATAATCTGATGAAAGTGCTGAAATTCCGAATCGGTGAAAGTAAACTGGCGAAGAAGAGTGGTGAAATGATGAATCCGCAAGTGATCATACATGCACAATTGATCAATGAATGCCTACAATTGTATGGTGCATCGAGAGAAGATTCGGATGACCCGCTAACGGAATTGGACACGAAGGACGAGTTGTTGTATAATAAGATCACTTCGGTGTTTGCTAAACAGATTATGGTGAGCTTTTTTGAGGTTTATCTTGGATAATAGGCCTAAAAATGCGGAACTTTTCCGTCCATGGGTCCCACTTTTTTGAGATTTTGAAGTTTTTTCGCCACGGTTTATGGGTCCACCTTCCGCAAAATTAAAGCTTCACCTCCTTTTTTGGAGTTTTTCCCATTTTTTGTCGATTTTTTTCTAAAAACCATGGATCCCGCTTTTTGGTCAAAAAACACTACTATACCTATGGTTTTGAAGCGTTTTCATCTGAAAAATCCGAGCAAAATGAAATGTTTGCAGGTCAAATTCTATTCACCAAATCCATGCGAAGCTGAGGAGTTTATTCGAGAATTCACGCAGATTTTACTCAGGGTAAGTGTATTTTCATACTGAACTTCTGAAAAATTCGAAATTTTCAGGAAGTGTGCACTCAATGCATTCAAATCGTCGACGATCAATGGAATTATTGTGTGCTGCTCGTGTGTGAAATCATTCAGAATTTGATCAACGACGATGAGCGTAATCTGGCATACTCGGTATTCGAGAATTTCATGGAGCCACGGATTCCCGACAATCTCGGTCGACGAGACAATTTCCATCGAGGAGTGTTGTCGGAAGCGAATGCATATGTCACTTGTCATTGTGATGATAGAGCTAGACGGGTGATGTCACCAATTGGATTCTTTACTCATTTGAAGGATGATAGGTTGGTAGTTTTTATGGTTTTTGGCTCGATTGAGCCGACAGCTTGATGATACTTCAAAAAAAAGAGCAACATATAGAATTGAGCAATTTGTTTTCAGAATTCAACGACAATTCTCGCGCTGGCGCAATCGTTATGTCACAATTCTTCGTTATTTGCGAAACGAACGCAACGCGAATCGATATGCTCGCCAATTCCATGACGATGAAGAAGAACAAGAAGAAGAGGAGGAATTGGACGATGAAGACGAAGGAATTGGTGGAGACGAGAGAAGGAGAAGTGTTGGTGGCGGTGGAATGGCGGGCATTGAGGAAGTGAATACGAATTTCAATGAACGAATGCAGTTGAAGAAGAATTTGGCGGCGAAGTAGGTGTTTTATTCTATGAATTGCTCTATGGATAATTTCTATGGATAGGTTCTATGGAAAGTACTATAAATAGGTCTGTGGATAGTTCTATGGATATATCTATGGATAGTTCTATAGATGATTCTATGGATAGTTCTATGTATAGATCTATGAGTAGTTCTATGAGTAGTTCTATGGATAGTTCTATGAATATATCTATGGATATATCTATGGATAGTTCTATGGATTCTATGGATAGTTCTATGGATATATCTATGGATAGTTCTATGGATATATCTATGGATAGTTCTATGGTGGATAGATCTATTGATAGTTATATGGATTCTATGAAATTCTATGATATTTCAATAGAAGTCTATGCTAATCTTCCGTAATTTCAGAACTCCAAATGCTGTCGCAACAGCAACAGTAACCGAAACAAAAGACATCAATCTAGCTGAATGCCTAAACAACAAAACAAAAAATGGCGATGAAGATGATGATGATGATGATGATGTGAAGAAGAATAAAGAATGAATAATTGGAATATATATACATATTTGTTTTTTGATTATTTATATATTTACCTATTAGTGAATGCTCTTTTCCTCCTTAATTTCCTCATTACTTTCTGTTTTTTTGTGATCTCCAACTCTTTTCTTTTTTTTTTGATTTTACCTTTCCTTTTTGTTTTTATTTCTGTTTTTTAAAATAGTTTTTCCGTCGCATTTTACCCATATTTTTCCACTAATGTTTTTATTTTCCTCCCCCCTATCCCTTTTTTAAATTGTAAATAACATATCACCTACACCCTCATTTCCACCAAAAAAAAATGGCGAAAATTGGCGATTTTCTTGCCACCTCATGGTTTTTTTGTTTATTTATTTGATTTTTTACCCATCCCCTTAAACACCCGGCGTCTTATTTTTGTAGCTCGAAATGAGCATTTATATCGTTTTTTTTTCATTCGATTATCCCAGTTTTTTGTCTTTTCTCTGTGTGTCTCTCCTCTCCAATCTACCCACCCCAATCTATCTATCGACGATATTCAGTATATCTCGTCGATTTTTTTATTATCAATCAACTATTTATATAAAGTTTCGTGTATTTTTGAATTGTTTTCTTTCTTGTGAGTGAATTATTGGGCGAAAATGCGTTGAAATTGAAGAGATTTGGAAGAATGTTGAGGTTGTTTGCGGCCTTTGAAATATCTTGGAATGGATTTTGGGGGGATTGGAAGATAGAGAAGTTGAGATGAAAATAGTTATTTTTTGTTAGAATATTGGATATTCAGATTTGTTTCAAATTTCAGAAAATTTGTACTTTTTGAAACAGGATAATAGAAACAGATCCAAAGTTTTTTGAGATAGATTTGATGGAAATTAGAAAATTTTAACAAAAAACCAAAAACGAGTTTGAAAGATTTGAATCTCAAACATTTTGTAAATTTATTGTGTTTCATGCACAAAAAAACTGTAAATTTCATTTTATTATGCATAAAATTGTTTGAAGCTAGATATAATCTGAAATGTGGTCGAAAATAGGCCAATAAACGGCAAAAAGTATCAAAATGTGGCCTATCTGTGCCATTCGTTCCGGGTGAAGTTTTGAAGTTTTTCCACGAGTTTCACATGTTTCCCCCACAAAATTCTCTTATTCCTCAGTGTCGGCTGTTTCTCTGATTATGCATATAAATGCTTACAATCTGAAATGAGGCTTAAAATCTCCTCAACGCGTCAAAAGAACGTTGTAGGCCTATTTTTGACCATATTTAAAAACAACACCAGACCCAACTTATGCCTCAAAATTTTTCTGCTATAGATCTAATCTACACAAAAATCTGGCGCATTTTTTTCAGTTTTTAAATTCTCAACCAGAGGAAAATTTTAAACGGCTCAAAGGCATTCAAAGAACACCATTTTCAACTAGAAACACATAAAAAGTAACAAATTTTGAGTTAATTCAGGTCTGGGTCTCGCCCAAGGCTATGATTTTGGGCCGCATAAAAATCTTTTTGTCAAGAATTAAAGTTTCCTTCTTTAAAAAAATAGGCTATCTCAGCAAAAACTGCATTTTTGGCCGTAAAAACCTCTTTGACCCGCTTCCTTTATGGGACTCAGATTTGAGTTGATCTAAAGATTTGTTTAATACAAATAATAATGGGAAGGTTTTTTTTTGAAATTGAAATGTCTCAAAAATTGTTCAACATAATTTTTTCACAGCTTTTCCCATTTCAAACTGTTCCTCTTCCTCATCTATAAAACACCTTCCTTCCTTCCCATCATCATAAATTTATATATAAAAACAGGCAATCAACATATGAAAGAGACGTATAGATGACGTGGAATTGAGCAAATATACTAGGCAAGATAGTACAGTAAAGTGAGAGTGTTGATTAGAGAAAGAGAGGAACCGAACGAACATATGGTTTTTAGTCCGGCCGGGGCAAAACTGGTTAGGTTTAGCTCGATTTTTGAGTGTTTTTCGATTGGCGGAAAAAACATGTTTTTTCTACTTTATCACTAAATTTGCTGAAAATCCACGTATCAACTCAAAATTTGAATCTTAAATCAAAATTTCAGTCATTTTTGTATCTACAGTACGTTTTTCTATGTTTTAAACCTAAAAATGGTGGATTTTAGGATAATTTTATGGACTAGTATGTGGAGTTAGGGTGATGGTGTTTGCACACTTTTTGAATTTTTAGGTTTAGGTTTAGGAGACGTGCCTTGAAGGCTTTGAACTTTGAAACTCAAAAGTTGTAGATTTGTTTCTCTGCGTCTCTCATTTTTATATATTGTCTCGTCGATCGTTGTGAGATATCTTGATATAATTTTGACCTCTGCGTCTCTCTTTTACTGTACTATTTCGTACTTTCGCATATTTGACACCAATCTATCATAATTTTCAGATGCTAGATGTAGGATGGATATGTGGCGCAGCAGTACGAGCAGTCTACTGGTTGGTCATGTTGGTGTGCAACTTCTTGGGCTATTCACCATTATGGGCGCAGATTGCCATGAAGAATAGGAAAATGGTGAGTTGATTCGGGATTTTTTTGTGGAAAAAGTATTGAAGTCGAAATGCATCGTTCGATATAAAAAATGTAGAATACTGATTTTGGCAAAAAAGCGGGACCCGTAGCTCTCTCAAAAAGTGTGCTAATTTTTAAACAGTAGACATTTTTGAAGAAAACTTCTGAAAAAACTGGCAAAAATCGGCTGAATCTGATTTGCCACGGTTAGTTTCAGACATAAAAAAGAACACCGCACTAAATTGGACCAATTTATGATCAAAACTTGTGAGAATGCTAGATAACAGATTATCTTTCTGGAATTTCGGATAAGCAAGAAAAAAGTTAGTATATAGGGTTTGAAAACGGAAACCTATATAAAATTCGAGGACAGATAGCTTTCGAAATGTGAAAAACAATGTTGTCAAGAAATAGCTGTGATTTTAATATTTTGAAAAACCTTTTTATTTTGGAATTTGCGATTCAAAAAGAAATAACAATGCAGCTGAAATGAGGTTTCTGTAAAATTTAGACTAGTACTGAACAAATATTTCTCGAATATTGAAAAATCTGATTCAGAAATAGTTAAATGCGATGAAGTTGTATTTAGCAAAACATGAAAATCACAAATTCAAATAGTGAAGATGCTATTTTTCCAAACAAATGATTTCCCAGTATATCATATCGATCATAAGTGAAATAACGCGAAACTTTTCCGTCCATGGATCTCACTTTTTGAAACTTCGAAGTAATTTTGAGCTGTGTCATGGTTCCCACTTTTCCCAAAAAAATGTAACTTCACCTCCTATTTTGTCAGAAAGAGAGCTTTTGTTTGCAGTAGTACTTTTTGTGGAACACGGGTCCCATTTTATCAACATTTTCCCCGCTTTTTTGTTTCGTTTTGCCAAAAAATAGAGTATTCAACCAATGTTTCCGATTTAAAAAAAATAAATAATTCCCAAATATTGAAAAAAAAATTTAATAATGAGAAATTTGAACAAAAATCATTTGAAACGATCACATAAAACTGAAAACGTTATTGGAGAACATGAAAATCACAATTTCAAGTAAAGAAATTTCAAAAAAAACTATATATATAGCCCAAATATCATATCGATTAGAGAAAAGTCAGGAATCACTTTTTTTGCAAATTTGAATGACTGATTTTTTTATTTCAGGAAGGCGTTCGAATTCGGGTCCCCACACATTTGGCAGTGGTTTTCACGGAAAAGCGGCTGATTAGAGAGGTATTTCACACATTTTTATTTGCATTTTCCAAACATTTTGCAGGATGAAATAATGGAACTAATGGACTCATGTATCTCAGCTGGTATTCGAAATTTGACATTATATGATCCATATAATGAATTGAAAACGAAAACGAAAGAATTTGAAATGTTGGCGAGGATGATGGTGAGTAGTTATGATTCAAAAGTTGAAATTCGAAAGAAAAAATACGTATGAAGACATTTCGTAACTGACACGGAAAGAATGGTCCAAAAGTCTGGATTCATGCAAAGTTATGTGAAAGAAAAAGGCAGGAAACTGTTGACTGAGTAACAAACGTTTACTGGAATACCACAGTTACCAATCAGATTTCGAAATAGGAAATTGAAATTAACATTCCTTGAAGCAAAACAAACTAGAAATATATTAGAATTAAAAAAATAGTTTTGAGACATGAAAAAATATCCCAAAAAGGCTAAATTTTTCGAGCAAATAGTTTTTTGAGAAACCTATTTTGTTTATCGGAACGTTTTTTGATTGCTTTGAAGCTAACGTAGAATTGAACCGAAAATAGAAAGATGCAAAGCAGAAATTACACGGTACCCCAAACTACTGTAGAAAATACTGTAGGCAGTATATTTAAAAGTGTTTAGACAAATCATAGTACTACCATTTTTTTGAAATTGTGCAAACAATTTTCTTTTGAAATTGTGGAACGTCAGAAATTCGAAGAAAAAGTGTATCAAGAAAATCCAATTTTCATCACATTTTTCACTAGTTTAAAATTTAATGAAAATATTACACCAATATACGATTAGATAGATTATTTAATCAATAAAAAATTTATGTTTTTACAGCACGTCGATCTATATTCGGATGGTGTACTCATCCATGAGAACTACACGGCCAAAATGCAATTATTCGTGATATCGAGGCAGATGGGCAAGGCGACATTGGTGGAAGTGTGTAGGGAGGTATGTCGTTTATTTTTTCCTGATAAATATCATGCATTTGCACCAAAAAGGCTATTTTGATGCATTATTATTCAAAATTGATGATTTAAAAAGTTCTGATCACAAAACGTGTTAATAAAAACTTAACTTAAAATGAAAACTGTTCTCGGATTTCTGAAAATTGCACAAAAAAAATCTAACTATGCTAATTTTGAAACATATTGCACTCAATAATATTACAGCTTTCGACACAAAGTGAGGAGATAACAGTGGAGAAAGTGGCGAAGATATTGGATGAGAAGTATCATTTGACGGATCCAGAGTTTTTATTGCAGGTTTGTATCATTTTTGAAACTGTTGAATATGAAAAAAAAAACAGACTGGTCTATATTTCTACAGTATCCTAGTCTTAGATATACTGTAGGACATAGAATACGGTACATGAAATATCGAACTTTTATGCAGTTTTGAAGTTTCGCGTATTTTCAGTTGTAAATTTGAAGTATAATATAGTCATTCCATATTAGATATCATTTTTCAAAAAAAAAATCCATACTTTGTTCCAGATTGGCAACATTCCATCCCTATGCGGTTATCCACCATACAACCTACGAAGCACTGAATTCCTGCAATGTCCTCGTCTGCCATGCTCCAGAAGAGCATTGGATTACTGTATTGAGGCGTATAGTCAGAGGGATATTCGACTCGGAAAATGATCATTTTCCGCTTCAAATGAGCCTGAATTTGCCATTTTTGACAAAAAAGTATAAACCAAAGTATTTATTTTTATTAGAGAATATGTTTTTTTGTTGTTGATTAGTTGCTTTAATATATACCAACCAACCCCCATTTTTCTTGTTTTTCTCTGTGATTTTCATGTGATTTTTCTTTGTTTTTGTTTCTTTTGAATGAATTGATCGTTTTTTTTACTAAATAGCAAATTTCCGCGTAAAATGAGGACAGGGAGTTCAAGAATCAGAAAATGTCGGAAAATCTACTCTTTTGGAACAAATTTACAAAATTTCAAAACTACAGTACTGTAGATTTAAAGGACAATGTGTAGAGAAAATATGGCTGGTCTCGCCACGAAAAACCGAGCTTGAACAACGAAAAAACCGCGAAATTTGAAAGAAAAATCGGGCATGACCCCTCTAGCACTCGACAATTTCTACACAAACCTGCTTCAATCCTATTTGACGATTCACATCCTTCTCGCTTCGTAAGCCTAATACACCCTCACCACGAAGGTGCCACCAGTTTCAAATCATTTATTATCAACATATAGGGTGGTGGCACCTTCGATCCATCTGAAAAAGAGAAACAGGAAGAAAAAAAGCAACAAAATACAACAATAAACACATAAATTATCAAATTATCATTCCATTCCGACTGTTGTGCTTGTTCACGGCAACATGCTTGACTTGAAAAACGATAAATGCCTGCAAAAAAACCAATTTTTATCACTGTTTTTTTTGAAAATTTCTATAATTTCAGCGAAAAATCTAACCAGGAACTGTTCTAACCTCATGATTGCTAAATGAGTAACTGAATACATCATTCGATATCTTTTTTTAAATGTAGACACAGAGATTCTATGAGAATAAAAATAAGAGACGAGTGGTAATTCTAGGCCATGCGCGGCGGAGCGCGCTTGCAGTACACTTAGGTTTAACTTTTGCACTGAGCGCCGCCGTTTTTCAGCTTTTTGCTCAAAAAAATTTCAAAAACGGAAATTTTTCAAAATTTCGTCTCTATTAGGGTGTGCACAGGGTCGAAATCTGTCTTTTGGATGAAAATCATGAGATTTGGTGGTCAACTCGCTGAAAAAAAAAGTGTTTTTAGCTAAATTGGTGTCAAAACCAACATTCTTCTATGGTAATTCGAACGGGAAAATAGTTTTTGGGCATGAAAATGATGCTCATAAGCATTAATAAGCTCTAATGTACAAAACTTCTCATTTTCTTTTCTTTTTATGGAGAAAACGTCATGATAATTGAACATGTGTAAATTTTCAGGTCAAATCACACTTTTTCGTGATTTCCGTGAAAATGAGCAACAATATGAACTTCAAAAGATGAATAATTGGTTTAATTAGCCTATTTCTATGCCCAATCAGCACAGAAAATCCTACAAAACGTTTTAAGGTCACAAAATGTCGTTTTTCAGCCAAAAATTTCAGAAAAACACCTTTTTTTTCAGCGAGTTGACCACCAAATCTCATGATTTTCACCCAATAGACAGATGTTGACCCTGTACACAGCCTAATAGTGCCGAAATTTCGAAAAATTCCCGATTTTGCAACTTTTTTGAGCAAAAAGCTGAAAAACGGCAGCGCTTAGTGCAAAAGTTAAACCTAAGTGTGCTGCAAGCGCGCCCCAGCGCAACACCATGGAAGAGTTCTCTTCAAGCGACTCGTCGCTCAAATTTAGTGAACCTCGATCGCAAAAGAATCGCTGTGGTAGAATTCAAATTTATTTTTCGTTTCTGCCGAATGAGCCTCTATCATAACAAAAACGGGCTCCCAATGCCATATTTTTGCACGTAACTGTTGAGTTTAGTGTAAAAAGCCTAATTTTCGGATGTTCATGTTTTTGTTCGGCAAAAACCGATTGCAAATTCAAATTCTACGTGAAAAAAAAGCTATCCGAATAGTGTATTGAGTTACTCATTTAGCAATAATGGGGCTAGACCTTTCCAGAGTAAGCGAAATTTTCCAATTTTGTTCGAAACTCAATAGTTCGGGCGTTTCAATTGACGATAAACAGCAAAATGCCGACAGACTAACAGAGTACCATGTGGAAGAAGCAAAGATTCAAACTCCCGCGTCGTCGAGACACTAACAACGATACTCCGCTATTCCGCCTCAGTTTGTAGTTTATCGTAAATCGTCCACACTATTTTTGAAAAGAAAAATACTTACATTTGACCATAAAAACATCAATTCGACAATTATTCACTGCTCTCCGGGACTTTGTGTTGAAATATGGCACAATTGATGATTGACATATCTGAAAACAAATAATTTATAATTTTTGAGGTTGAAAAAGGCGTTTTTGATTTAAATTCTAGAAAAATTAAATAATTACGTGGTTTTGGGCATCAAAAAGGGTTATATTTTTATTAGAAATATTGTTTGGGGCCTCTTCAATATTCAAATCAAATGAACTTGTTTTTCTTGTCAATTCCTATGAAATGAATGCAATTTCAGTCAACACCCACTTGGGGGGGGGGGGGGGGGGGTTGGGGTGCGAAACCACTCCGGTTGAACTTTTGCCTAAAAGTTTTTTAATAGGTTTCTCTGAAATATGGATTCTGTGAAGTTTCAGCCGCCACTGGAGGGCTCGAAGGTAGTTATGAGCCTAAGTATGGTCAAAAATAGGCGCAAAAACACCCTTTTTCCATATTCATGGTTCAAAGAACCCATAAAAAATTTTAGGCAAAAGTTCAACCGGTGGTTTCGCAGCCTCCAAGTCAGCTGAATTGCTTTGAAAGGTAAATAATTCAAGACCGGACATTACAAATTGCTAACATGGGAAATGTCTGAACCTTGGATCTGAGAAAATTTCTAACCATTGTGGTTTTGTAGAGCGAAAAACGCTAATTCCAAATCTTTCGTTAGATTTTGAGATGTTTTTTTTCTTTTTATATCAAGCAATATTAGAAAAGATATCACTTTACAAAAAGTCATGTCAATTTTTGCTCTAAAAACCATGTTTTTGCTCCACAAATTCATAGGTAGACTGCTCTTTTTAGCAAAAAAAGACTCGTGGTATTTAGAAAAAATTGATAAAGTGGAACCCTTGTTCGACAAAAAATGGGGTTTTTTTTGCGAAAAAATGCTCTCTTTCTGACAAAAAGAGAGGTAAAGTAACAACTTTTTCCGGGAAAAGCAGGACCCATAACCTGCCTCAAAACCTCAGTATCAGTATCTAAATTGAAACGCAAGTATCCGGGTAAATCGGATACGGAAATGACAACAAACGGGTATATCCGAATCTTATCCGAACCGAGGTCGGGTAGATTCGGGTATATCCGAAACTTTCGGGTAACAGTTCGGGTAGATTCAGGTATATCCGAATTTACCCGAATCTGATTCGGATCCGTTTCGGGTAAGTTTCGGGTAAATCATGTTTTTTTTCAAATATTTTTCTTCTCTAATTCTCGAAAAATTGTCATTTTCTGATTTGTTTTCAAATGGAATACCCAATTACATGATCATTTTCACAAAAAAAGCGGTTGTGTACGCTATTTTCGGAAAAAAAATGGACATCGTTAGTTTTGACCAAGAATCAATCAATTTAGATACTGTAGACAGCAGAAAATGCACAATACGAGTCAAATAGCCATTTTACAGCTTTTCCTTCATACTTCTTTGAAGCATACCCGGAATTTATCCGAAATGTTCCGGTTATACCCGAATATGCCCAAACGGGTATCCGAGTAGATTCGGATATACCCGAACTCAACAGATTCGGAATATCCGGAACTTCGGATTCGGAACGACACACTGGACGTAAGCCAGACAAATTACATCGAGATTTACAATCAAAAAGCGCCCCATTTCAGATGGATGTTTAAAAGTTTAAAAAATCGTCTTTGAATCAGCGGTTTTCGCTCTACAAGATGAAATAGAAGATGAGAAATTATCGCATATCTCCGAAGGTACTGAAATTTTTGGAGTTTTCAAAAAGGCCGTGGTTGGTTAGTAAAAGGTGAAAAATTGGAACCCGGGTTCGACAAAAAAAATTTTACTCACCAAAAACTGAAAAGTCTATAAATTTGAAGCTTCACTGAAAATTTAAAAAGGCTTTTTCGAACATGAGATATCCAAATTTGTGATTTTCGTAAATGTTGTAAAAAAAACAACTTATACTTTTGAAATCGGGATAACTGAAATTGAATCGAAGAGCCAGAAGATTAGGAATCTTTCGATAAAAGTGAAGAATTACCATATAATTTGAGGGGTTTAGTGCTATAAATTTAATAATTCAAAAAGAAACTAATATGAGTCAGCGTCTGATTTCGAATAAAAATTGAAAAATACATGGATTTTCACTGTTTGACTTTGAAACACCTCGATGGGAATGAAGCTATTTTTACAAGTGATCGAATGTTGTAACGTAAAAGAATGTTGTTTCAGTAAGAAACAACTCAGAATATGAGTGAGAGACCATTTTTGAAAAAAAAAATATGATAACTTCGCATGATTTACAGTTCTACAACAACACATTTAAAATCTTGGATGACTAAAAAGCGTCCAAAGAACACCATTTTCATCTCGAAACACATAGAAAGTTACAGATTTTGAGTTAATTTAGGCCGGGGTCCTGTCCAACGCTTGAAAAAAAAATAGACAAGGGATCTTTTACGTCCATAAAATATACAATTCACACAATCAAAAGCTATACAAACCTCAAAAATCGATCAAATCCCTTTAAAAAGTGTGCATTTCTAGTCCAACTCGTTGTTTTTTCTTCATATTTCACATCAAACTCGTCGAATTGCTCAATTTCCTCGCAACTTCCATTAACTTCTGTCTCGGATGTCGTATTGAAACTCTGGAAAAACACAAAAATATAGATTTCTATCAAGAAAATCTTACAAATCGTGTCAAAACTCATGCTTGGATACACGAAACCTTCACAGCTTCCATCAAATTGTGGGCTCATTCCGGCGAATATGCTTCAATCGAGTGTCTGAAACAAAATCTACTTTTAAATCAAGACATTTTCAATGCAAAACCTTCTAAACTGTGCTCCACAACTCTAAAAATGCATCGAATCGCCACACCTTCTTCACCACACCATTTCAGTCGTAAAATCGTCGATTCACGGGCCTGAAAATGGTTGAAAATCAGAAAAAATCAGGCATTTTCAATACGAAACCTTCTAATTTTGAGTCAGGTGCAAAGTTTGGTGTCTCTAGGTGCAAGAGTTGGTGCATTGATGTTTGTTGGTGTCCAATTGGTGTCGAGCCATATCCTTTGGTGTTGCCTGGTGTCCCTTGGTGTCCAGTCGTTTCCCTTGGTGCCAATTCGCTTCATTACAGTTGCTGAAATCAAATCAAACTTCAAAATAATAAATTTTCCACTCAAAAACCTTCTAAACTGTGCCTTAAAACTCCAAAAATGCATCAAATCGCTTCAAATTTCACATTATTCTTGATTCGTCGTTTTGCTCGAAAATTCATCAACTTTCGCTATTGATACAACTGAAAAAAAGAAAATATGAAAAAATCAGCTATTTTTCATACAAAACCTTCTGATAATTACTATAACATAATTTCAGGTACATGACTTGGTGTCGATTGGTGGATGCGAGTGGTCGAGATGGTGAATTGTTGCTTTTTCATGTCGATTGGTGTCTCTTGGTGTCCCTTGGTGCTTATTGTTGTCCCTTGGTGCTCATTGTTGCTCATTGGTGTCTATTGGTGTCTAGCGATGTTCAGTTGATTCCTCTGGTGCTCTTTGTTGTTCCTTGGTGTTCCTTGGATCAATTGGTGTCCGCCGTTGCCCATCACCATGGTTCCATCTCTCCTGCAATCTTTCAAAAATTAGTCAAGTTCCAAAAGCCATAAATCTTCAAAATTTACCTTTAAAATTTTTTAAAAAGCCGACTTCAAAAACTTGCCACACCAACAAAAAGCCACAAAAAATCACCACCAAAAACCGCCGCAAACCACACTGGTCATCTCCTTCACACCGAGAAACTATGCTCGGTTTCGATGACCAAGTCACCAACGGTGCCGATAAGAGCCGCAGCAAATACGCGGACGCGTCAAGTCGATGACGTCCTCATGAGGGTTACGGTAGTTTTTTAGTAGGCTCTTTGTGGCTCTTTTTGATGTTTCAGTTTTTGGAAATCGCCTTTTTTGTGTCAAAATGCGGCGAAATTTGATGTTTTTAGAAGAAAAATGGTAACTTATCTTTCATATTTGGGTCCAAAATTGCCAGTTTTGCTGCATTTTATGTTGATTTGAGGCCAATCCTGCAAAAAATTTAGTTAGAAAGGCGATTTTTGAATGGAAAAAGGAGAAATACGATTCAAAACAAAACAAGAGGGGATTTTCGGTTTTTTTCAGCCGAAAAAAAGGGGAAGTACGCGATTACAGGTATGAATTACCTCGAAAAAGCATAAATTTCAAAGGTAAGCGGCCGCAAACAACGAAAACTTTGAAAAATGACCTACGACAAAAAACCAGGTCAAACGTGGTCAGTTTCACGGAAAAAATGAACGAATTTATAGTTTTTAGAGGGGAAATAATTGAGATAATGTGAAAATGTTGACTACGAACAAGATTACAACCTTAAAATCTGAGAGAAACTATTTTTTAGATGAGAAAATCGAGCTTTTAACTGAAAAATAGAGACTTTCACAGAGGATATGGAAACAAAATGGAAGAAATCATGCGGAAAGCATATTTTTTGGCGATTTTTTGAATCGTATGCTTGTGAAGAAAGATTTTCAATGATTTTCGCTAGATATTCAAGGTATTTTGATGGTGAAACGAAAGAAACTGATTTCAAAATGTTTTTACCGAATAAAAGTGTGTTTCAGGATCTCAAAACAACAGAAAAGTACTTTTTGAACATGAAGAACGACTCTAAATGTGGATTTGAAACAGAAAAATAGAAAAAAGGCAGGGAAAACTGTGTTTAGATGCAAAATATTAAAGAAAAACGCGTTTATAGGCAGAAAAATTGGTTTTCGAGAAGCAGAAGAAAGAATTTTTTGGAAAATGAGATGAAATTCGAGAAAAATGAAGCACAACGACGAATAAAATCGGTTGTCACCGGCGAAAAATATCGAAAACAACAGAAAAGCGAATTTTGAAGATGAATAACGACTGGAAATTGCAAAAACATTGCGGATTTACAACAGAAAAATAGAAAGAGACGAGGAAAACTGTTTTTGGGTGCGAAATATTAAAGAAAAATGCGTTTTTAGGCAAAAATTTGGTTTTCTAAGATCTTTTACAATGAAAAGTATGCTTCAACTTTTAAAAATAACAAAAAAGTGAGTATTGAGCTCGAAAAAACTCTAAAAATATTCGAAAGCGTCGAAAAAAGAGGAGATTTGAGCGATTTCAAAGAAAAAACGAAGAAAAACGGCAAAAACGACAACGAAAACGCGAGAAATGACGAAAAAATGGAGGCGATGCTGACAAACAAGTGAAAAATTGAAAATCGCGCGCGTTCGCGGGTAGAACAAAATGAGTAGATCGCTTGTTGTAGATTTACGGGGGCCTATATACAAGTCTGGTTTTGCAATATTTTAACAAATTTCTCTCGAAAATAGTGGAAAAAGCTGAAATTGAACGTTTTAAGATAAAAATTCTATTAAATAAATATTGCCAATTACAATTTGTGGAAAGTTAGGCCATTGGTGACAAAATAAATTAGTCCATGGCTGAAATTTCAGCATAAATCGAGTTTTCGCTCATTATTTTAGCTTTATTTTGTATAAAATAGATATATTACTGTATTTCGTTTCTCAATAATCAAAAATTATTACAAAATAATTAATTTGGGAGGATTTTATGGCTTATATTTGAATTTTTGTAGAAAAATCGCCACGAAACAAATTTTTCCGTGCTCACGAAATTTGAATTTATGCAGAATGAGTTTTGAGTGAAGCATATATATAATTTTTTGTGAAAATCTGAGAAAGTTCTCATTTTAGTTGGAATTACAGCCATGGCGTAACTTTTATGCGCATATATGCCACAACTGGTCTAGATTTCAACAGATTTGGCTCGAAAATCGTGGAAAAGACTGAAACTGAACGTTTTGCTTGCAGAAAATTTGATGTATTATGTCAATTCTAGTCAATATAGGTTAAAATACATTCAGGAATCCATGTGGATTAATTATTTATTCGGATCCGCCTCTGATATCCTCAAATATGTCTTCAATTAAGTGTTAATCAGACTGATAGCCGCTATCAGTGATAACTCATGGCTTATCATTCTGATATAGTCGAACAATGTACCAACACTCTGCTGCTATATAATAAATGTATCCATTCACCCTAATTATCCATGCCAACAGTACTGTATCTCCCTGCCCTTTGGTGTCATCGCCACCGATGGTGCAACTTGGTGAAATTGATGGTATTCCACCAGCTAACTAAAAACACAGATTGATACAACAATATTTATTACATTGACATGAATCGAATATAATGAGTTGTTAAAACAATCAAACAAATAAATTGAATCTATCGAAATGTGCATTGAATATGGATGATATCTCATTTCAAAGGATTGCATAGATCTTTCTTGCTTTTGAATTTTGTATAAATCCAAGTGACCATATATCGATACATCCATGTGACCATTTATCGACAGCCAAATTACCATATGTCAATGATCCATAAGAATTGGCAGTGAAAACTTTGAAGGCGGTCCACATTCACAAATTCGTGATGAATAATGTTCTGAAAATAATAGATATATGTATATATTTTTTCAGTATCCACTGACCGTCAATTCGTCTTGTTTGAAATCAAATACTTTGTCTCTTTCAAATCCATTGTTTGGTGTTTTGGATATTTCTGAAAATAATAGATATAAATTTACAAAATGAATCAATACAACTTACGATTATTGGTTGATGATCAGTTGGTTGATCAGAAGTGGTTGAATGGCAATAATTGATAATTCTTTCGGTCATACTGGAGTTGGTTTAAGTCCTCGATTGGACAGATACCTGCAAAAAGTTGAAGTTAATATTTTTGTAAGAAAGAGAAAAACGGAAACAATAAACGGAATAATTATGCGAAAAAAAGAGAGCAAGAGAGGAGACGACCGCACCGGATGAGGGAAAGAAGGAAGAATGAATGGATATGGGATGGATCGACAGATGTTGATTAGAAGTGATAAAAGGTCATATCAACTGACAACACACCTGGATTATTTTACAACCATGGGAAGATTGGTATCATGCCCCTGTGGATACAGGTAATATCAATTGATTTTTCGGGTTATGGTCTAATGGATATGGAGAGGGACATCGATTGAGACTGTGTGGTATTGGAACAGCAGATTGAAATCATTAGGATGGTTAGGTATCAGATCAACATAATTTTGGAAGCTAAGGTTGGCTGAGTTATTGAAACAGATATTGTAAGTGAGCAAAAGGGAGCCTATATATGGAATAATATGGATAGAATGAGAGCAATATATGATAAGACCGCACAGGAAGAGGGGGATGGAATAGACTCATGCTGATTGAAAGTGATAAGGTTGTTATCATGCCTCGCTGGTAGGATACTATCCCACCAGATTTTTAAATCAACTATTCAACTGTGATTCTGGGCTAATTTTTCAACTTAAATTTTACGAATTATTAGAATATAGTTTTGAATTTCCAGAAGTAAAGTGATTAGTTCCTTCGAAGATCAAAATGTTGGAATATTATAAAGAGAAAAACGATTGTCTATTGTGGAAAGGACAGAAGATGACTGGTATGATGAATGATCAGAAGGATACATGTTTATGTAATCAGGTTAGTTGCAATGTTGAGGAGTTCGAAATTGAATCAGAGCAAGAGAGGGAGACGACCGCACCGGACGAGGAAAAAGGGGAAGAATGAATGGATATGGGACGGATGGGTAGGTGTGAATTGGAACATAAAAGGTCAAACCAACTGACAATACACCTGGATTATTTTACAATCATGGGAAGATTGTTATCGTCCGGGGAAGGAGAGAACCAATAGGGTCACCCTTTTTTTGAGGTATTTGAAATTTTTGGAGATGATACATTTTGGTTAATATAATGAAAGTCATATGGGAGAAGTATTTCAACCACAAAAAAGGAACTGAAGTATTGGATTTTCAGCAATTTTCAACCAAAGGAGCCATCTCACATAAAATTTTCGTTTTATCCGAAATGATCGAGATGGAAAATACATCAGCTATTGGGAGAGGAAGAAGAGGGATTGAATTTTGATCAGAAGGAATCAGATAGTGAAATCTTGGGAATCAGGGTATTCTGAAACAGTGAATAATCCAAATCTATCAGAGCAGCAGAGGAGACGACCGCATAGGAGGAGGGAAAGAAGGAAGAATGGATGGATATGGGATGGATGGATAGGTGTGAGCAGCAGGTGATAAAAGGTCAAACCAACTGACGATACACCTGGATTATTTTACAATCATGGGAAGATGTCCTCCTTCAGCAAATTTACCATGTGATGATCTTGTCATTTCCTACAACTTAATCTACAGTACACTACAGTACTCCAAGATCAGGTTACCGGTATGTCCATTTACTGGTATATTTCTATTTGGAGAAAACGATATTATACTGGATTGTGAACGCCAAAAATTGTGAATAATATTTTCCGTCTAGTGAAGTTTTGAGACTCGAGGTGTGTTGAAGAATAGTTGTTGTGACAGTTATTTTTTGATATTCAGTTGTCTTTCGATTGTTCAAAAAATGATGGTACTATTGGTTCACTCCTTCTCCGAATGATGCCAATATTCCCATGATTGTGAAATAATCCAGGTGTATTGTCAGTTGGTTGGACCTTTTATGTTCCAATCCACCTGCTTATTCCATACCATATCCATTCATTCTTCCTCTTTTCCCTCATTCTGTGCGGTCGTCTCCTCCATTGCGCTGATTATCTCATTTCCTTGCTCAAACCTTCATTCAGAACTCGCCAACTATCTTGATCATGTCAGCTAGCTTGTGCCTCTTGCTGATGTATCCGTTCATCATGCTAATTATTCCAGATGTTTTTTTTTTCGATCAATCGTGTTTCTCCTTGTTAGTATTTTCACTGGTTGATCATCCAAGAAACTAATCCTTTGAAACTGTAGAAAATTCAAGACTCTAATTGTTAGTGGAGATGTAGTCAGCATGAAGTTCATTGGAAACCGGATAAAAAAGTCTGGTGGGATAGTGATATCCCCAAGGGCATGATACCAATCTTCCCATGATTGTAGAATAATCCAGGTGTGTTGTCAGTTGATATGACCTTTTATCACCTGCTGCTCACTCCTACTCATCCATCCCACATTCCCTCATTCGTCCTATTTTCCCTCATCCGGTGCGGTCGCATCTCATATCGCTCTCCTTATATTCATATTTTCCTATTCATCCCCCCATTTTGCTCACTGTTCGATCGTCTTCCCTGTTGCTCCTTATCAACCGACAATGTTTGTTTCTATCACTCAACCAAACTTAGCTTCCGAAAATTATTTTGATCTGAAACCTAACCATCCTAATAATTTCGATCTACAGTTCCAAAACCGCACTCTATCAATTATCTCTAGTTCTAATCTCAGTATATGTCTTCTTCCATCTCCGTTATTTTTGTGCAAATTTCTTAATAAAAATCCTACATCTTCAGATTTATTGGGAAGGTGTTGTTCCGATCAAGTATTTCGAATCCCCTCTGCAGCCAACAGAAAGATAACTCCTATATTTCAATATTCCCCAGGGGCATGATATCAATGTTCTCATGATAGCTTATCACCTGCTGCTCACACCTGCCCATCCATTTCTTATCCATTCATTCATCCACCTTCCCCTCATCCGGTGCGGTCGTCTCCTCTGCTGCTCTGCTAGATTTGGATCATTCAATGTTTCAGAAAGCCATGATTTCCAAGACTTCACTATCTGATTCCTTCTGATCAAAAGTCCAATTCTTCTTGTTCTTCTCTCAATATCTGATGTATTTTCTATCTCGATAATTTCGGATACAAACTTTTTATACGAGATGGTTTTTTCGGTTGAAATTTGCTGAAAATTCAGAACTTCAGTTCCCTTTTTTGAGATTGAAATACTTTCCCCGAATGACTTTCATTATATTAGTCAAATTTATCATCTCCAAAATTTTTTTGTTCCCTTTGTACCACACCTTCCCCGGATGATACCAATCTTCCCATGATTGTAAAATGATCCAGGTGCGTTGTCACTTGGTTTGACCTTTTTTGACCTGTTGCTCACATCTGCCCATCCGTCCCATATCCATTCATTCTTCCACCTTCCCCTCGTCCGGTGCGGTCGCAACTAATATTGCTCTCCTTCTATCCATATTTTTTCGTTTATCGGTCTCTGTTTTGCTCATCTGCTCATGTTCGATTTCCTTCTTCATTCCTCCATATCGGCTTACAATATATGTTCTATTAACTCCGAGTATTCTGATATTGGAAAACCAAGTATCGCAAAATCTACTGTTCCAAAATATTTTTCGTATTCTCAGAATTATAGTTATCTATATCCAGTCTCAATCGCTTATCCAACATTTTGAACATTTGCGTTTTTGAAGAACCAAAAAAAATTGATAGGAAAATCTTTCAGTGATTTTTTTTGCTGCTAGTCTGACCTAACAACATAACTATGATACTTCTTGGCATTTTCAAACCTATTTCTAACTATACTTTAGTTCATAACTTTCTCGAAATCCTCAAACAATGGCTCGAAATTTTTTCCTGACTTGGGTGATAGTGACCTTCTTCCAGGGGCATGATAACAAAATTCTCACGCCCTTGGTTTGACCCCCTATCACTTGCTGCTCACACCTGTCCATCCACCCCATATCCATCCATTCTTCCCCCTTTCCCTCATCCTGTGCGGTCACATATTATTCCGCTCTCTTTTTTTTTGCATTATTATTTTGTTGATCGTTTCCGTTTTGCTCTTTCTTACTAAAATATAAACTTCAATTTTTTTGCAGGTATTTGTCCAATCGAGGACTTAAACCAAATTTAGTATGACCGAAGAAATTATCAATTATTGCTCTGCAACCACACCACTGATCAATCAACTGATCATCACTTCTTAGTCCCAATATTGACTAATAATCGTAAGTTTTGTTGATTAATTTTGTATATTTATATCTATTATTTTCAGAACATTATTCATCACGAATTTGAATCGCTGAAATTGGAAAACTTTCAAAATTTCCACTGATAGATCATTGACATATGATCATTTGGTTGTCGATAATTTCACTAATAATCGTAAGTTTTCAATGATTCATTTTGTATATATATATACTATTATTTTCAGTTCAATTCATCAAAAAATGTGAATATCTCACCATCACTCACAACATTGATATATGGTATATTGGTTGTCGATATATGGTCATTTGGATGTATACAAGTTCAAAAGCAAGAAAGATCTTTGCAAATTGCACATATCGATAGATTCACATTCGTTTGATTAATAAATATTTTTATATCAATATATGTTCTAGTTTTTAGTTATATGGTGGTACCAGTATATAGGCAAGATATAGTCGATTAATGATAAGTTATCACTGATAACAACTATCAGGTATGTCAAAAATCGATGACATACGGATTCGACCATGTATCAACATCTAGCTTTATAAAAAGTGTTGAAACATTAGTTTTCCAACTGAAAATATCCAATTTTAATGTTAAACCTTGAATTCCTGACTGGATTTAAACCTATATAGACTAGAATTGATATAATATATCAAGTATTGACAAATATGTTAAATATATGGATGGATAGTGGTGATAGTAGGTGAATGGTTGGATATAGGATGGAATATTGTGGATATTCACTTGATACATAATTGTAGATACTAGAAACATTAGATTTATGCAATAATTCACCCAATACCCATCCATTCACCTACTATCACCACTATCCATCGATATAGTTGATATGTTATGTCAATCCTAGCATATAGGTTTAAAGTCATTCAGGAATTAGATATTTATTATAAAAAGTGAAAAATTTTAGTTGGAAAATCAATTTATCAATATATCATGTTATCACTTTTTATGGAATTTCAAGTTTTTTTCCAGATTTTTCAGAGTTCCAGGAGGCTCAATCTTGCTCATTTTCATCTCTTTATGCATTCCAAATTCGAATTTTCCCAAAAATGATGCTTTTTTAATAGGCAACCTTCCATTTTGACACTTCAAATCCTCTTATACCACCTTATCGACACATTTCCAAAAAAACTCAACTCAAAAAAGCTCAAATTACACCTACGTCAGGCCAAAAACGAGCGAAAACGCGCGCGAGCTTTTCTCTGCGCTCTCCCCTCTCGCCACACACTCTCTCGCCGAATAAATATTGATTCAAAACAACGAGAAAAGGCAAAGCCTAATCACTTATCACAACCATAGTCGTATTGTTTTTATCATTCATTTCCTTCTTTTTTTCTTTATCTTATCAGAAAGAGGATGACAATATTCGTCATATATATGAAAAAAAAAGTGAGAGAAAAAAGAGAAAATGATGACAAATATGAGGAAAAAGGGCGACGAATTGTCATCATCTCAGCTGCTTTTCCTCTTTTTTTTGTTTCTATGGTGAGAATATATATATATTTGATGATTTTTGGACTTTTTACTCGAAAAAAGTAGAAAAATAGGCATTTTTCTATGGAATTTTCAATAAAAAGCGGAAATATTAAAGGATTTTACAATTTTTGTGATAAAAAATTTAAATTCCGAGAATTTTTGCATTGGAAAATGTGAAATTTTCAGAAAATAAACAGAAAAACTGCAATTTTAAGCTATTTTTGACAGACTTCACTCATTTTTCGATGATTTTCGTACTTTTTGGCCTAAAAAATTGAGAAACAGGCATTTTTTGAAAGAATTTCTGAAGAAATACTGAAAAATGCGAAAATATAAAAGAATTTACAATATTTATGATAAAAACTTCAAATTCCTAACATTTTTTGTTGAAAAATGTGAATTTGAGCCAGCTTTTCCTCAATGAAATCAAAAAATAAGGGTTTTTTGAGTTCTGAAGCAGATTTCCCATAATTTTGAAGTAAAATAGTGCATTCCCGTCATTTTGTTAATCGGAAAATAGTGCTTTTCGAGCAAGTTTATCCTAAATTATACGAAAATTCTGAGCTCTTGTCTATTTTAGCATTCCGTACTTTGAAATTCGTCTTTTTGGGCAACTTTTTTTATTGTTTTCTCCGATTTTTCCACCTAAAATATTATTTTTCTCGGAAAAGTTCAAAAACCAGCAATTCTACTGCTAAAAACACTTTAAAAGCCTCCAAAATCATCCAAAAATCCTGTTTACCAGATAAAATTGTGAAAATTTTCACCAAAAACGCCTAAAAATCCCATCTTCTTCCCATTTTGCAACATTTCCGCCCAATTTCCATTTAAATAATCAAATTTCCCTCTCAAAAACTGTCTTTTCCGAGTGGAGACCACACATTTCGTTGCCAGATATTCCGTGCGCCTTTAATTTTTAAAGGCGGCGGTTCAAAAATTCAATTCCCGCTTCTCATTTTTCACCGAGAAAAACACGACTATAAAACGTCGCTGACCACTCGTTTCATTAGAAAATTGCAAAAAGAACTCAACAATTTTTCTCTCACCGTCTGCGTCTCACTTTCGTTCTCTCTCTCTCTCCCCCATTTTTGACCGCAATTTCCCGCTTTTCGCCCCAAAAGCTCACTTAAAATCACATTTTTTGCAGCTATGGGTCTATTAACAAAAGGAAGTCCACTCACTTGGCAAGAAACAGTGCCATATATCGATTATATCAAGGTTTGTGACGTTTTTAATGTTGAAGAATGGGTTTTGTGATAAGAAAACTGGTTTATCATTGATTTTTGGTTTGAAAAGTGATTTTTTGAAAGAGATATTTGCAAAATAACAAAAAATTGAGAATTTTAAAAGAAAAAACACTGAATTTCACTTAGGAAGTAATGAAAATTGCGCTTTTAGGCCAAAAAACCAAGAAAAAGGTTATTTTTCAAGTTTTTGAGGTAAAAAACAATCGAAATGCAAAAAAATTCTTTAAAAATGTAAATTTTCGGTTTATGTTTAAGCTGTAAGAACAAAAAATTAATATTGTACATGGAAATCTTTAAAAAAAGCCTAAAAACTAACAATTATGTGCCTAAAACGCATTTTCTATCTAATTTTTTAACGAAAAAAGCAAAAAACTACCAGTAAAAAGTCGAAAGTTCAGACAAAAACAATCATTTCTATCCAAAAACGCTGAAAATAGACCGGAAACTACAAATATTTTACGAAAAAACCAATATTTCAGAAGCACGGAATCGCCCAATTCATCAATTTGTACCATCGATTGAAGACAAGACATGGTGATCAATTGAAGTGGGGTGATGAGATTGAGTATACTATTCTCAAGTTTGATCATGAGAATAAGAAGGTTTGTTGACTTTTTCGTTCTTTTTTTGGCTGAAAATGTCCACATTTTGAGTTGCTATGCCCATATTTGATAGGGAGAAAAATTAAAATTTGAAAAAAAGCGTGCAGATTTGCTAAAAATCAGATAAAACACATGTGTTTGCTTGAGAAGTCTTGCTTTTAGGCTTGTATAAATAGAAATTGAGCTTAAGATCAGTAATTTATAATTTTTTTTCTCATGGATCAACTTACAATCACGTTTTTAGCCTCTCTTCACTATTTATCGTAGTTTTGAAACGTAAAACACGATGGAAATTGAAAATTACATGACAATGATATAAGCTGGGCCCTTGAAAATACTAATTTTTCATTAGAATTATGTTTTGCGATTTTGTATTTAAAAAACGCTACAGAAGAATTTCCTCCAAAATGGCACAAGTTTTCGTAGATTCATAGATTCGGTCTAAAATATCATAACGCGCGTATACGGTCACCGAAGGGACCCCTCGCTCTTGTCACTCTGATACGTATATATGTAGATATACCATTGACACACATGTGCATGATGGCCGAGTGGTCTAAACGCGCGTCTAATAAGCGACAGATACGTACAGTTAAGGGTTCGAGTTCGAGTCTCGACCATGCCGTGTTTGGGTTCACGGCCTCGTATGTAAAGGTAATTCATACGTGACGTCCCCGCTCTGTAGCTTAGAAGATGGCGGTTTACCATCCGACGATCATCGTTATTGTGGTTTACGTGGAGACTCAGTCACCATATCGCCTTCAATACTGCATTGACTAGGTGTAAATGTGTTGATTCCTATAAGCTCTGGACGGGTCAGTTTTGCACTGTTCTAAGATGATTTTTGATAGATTTCTAGAAGCATAGAAATTCATAAATGATATAGAATTAATTATCCAAACGAATACCTGTCAATGATCAAAATGCTCCCTTCTGTTTCAGTATTCATCCCAGTTTTGAAACGTAAAACATGCTGGTAATCAAAAATTACAAAGCAAAACAGTGCTTTTGAAAAAAAACGTGATTGTGTTGAAGAAGTGATGCAGATTTTTGTCATGTTTCGATTCCAAACTATTACCAATACCTCAAACATTGACAAAATATAACTTACTCAATTTTCAGGTGCGAGTATCATGCCGTGCAGAAGAGTTGCTCACTCGCCTCCAAGCCGAAGAACAAGTCAATGCAATGCTCGGAACAGCCAATCGTTTCTTGTGGAGACCCGAGTTTGGTGCATATATGATTGAGGGGACACCTGGAATGCCGTATGGAGGTAATTTATTCAATTTTCCTTCAAAAATCAACTATAAATGTATTGTTTCAGGTCTAATCGCATGCTTCAACATTGTCGAGGCAAATATGAAGTTGAGACGGGATGTTGTCAAGAAATTGCTCAAAAAGGTTGGTTTTTGAACGGTTTAGAGCTTGAAAATTGAGAATTTTGATAGAAATTTGCTGAAAAACCAAAAAAATGTGTATATATTCAGGATGAATCAATCCTATCCATCTCATTCCCATCACTCGGTGTACCAGGATTCACATATCCCGAAGTGGCAGCCGATCGAACGAATCCGGACGCGGCGAATTCGATTTTCTGGCCGGAACAGGCGGTCTTTTTGGGTCATCCGAGATTCAAGGTGAGCTTTTTTTTTGGAAAAATGAAAAAGATTAGTTGCCGAAATAGAGACAAACTTTTGAATCAGTTTTCCTTGATTGGGAAACAAAAAATGTCGAAACTCAAAAAAAACAGTTTTGAAATGCATATTTTCGTGCAATTATCAATCAATAATGGCCACAATTGGTCGTCAAATAGATTTTAAGATACTCCAAGAAAATTTTTTTCAAATCGTGGAAGTTTCTCACATTTTTTCCCCCGAGATTCAAGGTGGGCATAATTTTATGTATTTTGTGGATATCGTGTTTTTGGTGAAAAATTACAAGTTTTGATGCAGTTTCCATTGATTGGATAAAATACAGAGCTTAGGTTTAGCTCCATTTTCCGCCGATGGAGCTAAACCTAAGGAAACCATAGAATTTGAAATCTTTGAGTGAATTGGAAACTCTTACATTTCAAAATATCCGGAAAAAAAATTGATTTATTCTGCAAAACATCAAAGAGTTTTTGTCGAAAAACCTGTCACTCCATCTTGGATGGAGCTAAACCTAAAAAAACCAATAAATTTGAAATCTTTGAGTGAATGCGAAACTGCTAGAGTTGGAAAAACATCAGGATAAAAATTTGCCAAAAAGCTCGAATTTTTCAAAAAACTCCAATTTGCGATAGTTATGCTTGAAACACAAATGCCCCAAATTCCTTAAGAAATAAAAAAAATATTTGCAATATATTAATAAAAGCTCTATTTATTCCAGAATTTGACGAAAAACATCAAAGGACGACGAGGATCAAAAGTGGCGATCAATGTGCCGATATTCAAGGATACCAACACACCAAATCCATATGTTGTGAGTTTTTTTTTGTCAAAAAAAATATATAAAGCGATAAATTTACAGGAAGACCTCTCGGCCCTTGGCAGTGGCGACGACACCATCGACGCCAAGCCCGATCACATTTACATGGATCATATGGGCTTCGGAATGGGTTGTTGTTGTCTTCAAGTGACATTCCAAGCAGTGAATGTCGATGAAGCTCGTTGGTTGTATGATCAATTGACACCAATCACACCAATCCTATTGGCGTTGTCAGCCGCCACACCAATATTCCGTGGAAAATTGTCGAATGTTGATTCGAGATGGGATATCATTAGTGCGAGTGTTGATGATCGAACGAAGGAGGAAAGAGGATTGGAGCCGTTGAAGAACTCGAAATGGGTTATTGATAAGAGTGTGAGTTTTTGGTGTGACAGGAAAATTCACTGATTTGGAATTAGGGTTACTGTCAATGAAGCAGTACGATAGAGGGGTACTGTAGCTAGGATATTTCTTCTGTATTTAGTTTTTTCATGTAGACAGCAATGAGATGCTCGAAGACGGAGTACTGTAGGTCATACAAAACAAGGTAACTGTTACAGTAGCACTGTAGGTCACTTTAGTAGAATCAGAATATCTTCAACTTTTTCTTTCATATAGTTTCTTACGAATTTCGATTAACAAATCCTTTTATTTTCAAGAAAATAAGATGGATACATGAATAGCAGAGAAACAGTAGAATAAATTTGGTTGAAGCTCAGAGATTTTGGGGGCTCACTGTTTTTCCTTATTGTCGGTTTTCGAAGCATGGTTTTTGTCAGCTTCCTCCATTTCCTTTCGGTAGTTGTCATAGTTCAAGACATAGATCGCTTTGCCCAGGACATCAATTGTTTTTCTGTAGTTCTCGTCCATTTGAGTTTTCCATTCTTCGACAGCGTTCATTGCGTCAATGAGAAGGTTTTCCGTTGTTTTGTCCATCTCTGAAATGAAAGAAAATTGGAAAGATGAGAAAACGCGCCGAATAGAAGAAAGAAAAAGGGAAAAGTGACTAGTAATCTGGGGCGTATTCACCATGTTTGTGTACTGGTTGTAGTAGTAGTCGATGAGCAATTTCTTGGTATGATTCATTTTCTGTTAACTTGAATGTCGAGATGACCTATATTTGAACTGTTTTTTTTAGATATACTGTAGGTAGATCAGAAAGTAGCCTGGAAAAGCTGAGAGATTGAATATATGCATGCTTTTCCATTAAAAATTGAGAGTTAACCTATCAAAAATGTCGTTTTCTTGCGAAGATTTGATGTGTCCTAGGTTTAAAGCTGATTTTCTGTAGGTATACTGTAGGTAGATCAGAAACTTCATTGTTTTTGCAATCTACCATCTTGGAAGGGATCTGACATTTTTGGTTCGAAAATTCAGCTCAAATTCAATTAAACAGGCTAAAATAAGCTGATTTTCTTGAAAAATCCAGTTCTGATCAAGTTCAACCATAAGAATGTTGATTTTTTCAGAGATACGACTCAACAGACTGTTACATCTATCCATGTTCAGTTGGTTACAATGATATTCCATTGCAATACGATGAGACGATTTATCAACAATTGAGAGATGGTAATATTGATGAGCCATTGGCGAAACATATTGCACATATGTTTATCAGGGATCCACATCAGGTATGGTGTTTTTTCCACAAGTTTGACTAAGAAAGTGTTATTTTGAAGGTATTCCGCGAGCGAATCGAACAAGACGATGAGAAAAGCTCGGAGCACTTTGAAACGATTCAATCATCAAATTGGATGAATATGCGCTTCAAACCACCACCACCAGATGCGCCAGAAATCGGATGGCGTGTCGAGTTCCGACCGACTGAAGTACAATTGACGGACTTTGAGAATGCGGCGTATTGCTGCTTTGTTGTGCTTTTGACTAGGTGAGGGATTTTTTGGTGAAAATAGAGGCGAAAAATGGTTTATGAAAGATTTGAAGATTTGAAACAGTGAAAAATGTGAATTTTGACGAAATATGAAACTGGAACAGATTTTCAGACGAATTAAATAATAAAAAAAACAGTGAAAATTACAATTGAAAGTAGAATCAGACAAAAAAATCTCCAATTTCATCTGATTTTGAATCTCGACATAAAAATTTCAGGCAATAAATCTGGAATCCGAAAAATTCTTGCAAAAATACTATATTTATGGCACGTCTTTTGAAATTATTCTGATAGGTATACTGTAGGCAGATCAGAAATTTGAAAAAAATCTGAAAAATCCAAAAAAAACCCAAAAAAAATCTGAAAATTCAAAATTTTTAATTGTTTTCTCGTTTGTGTGCTTTCCACTATTTTTGAAAAAAAAAACAAAAAAAAAGTTTTCAAAAAAATTGAGACAAATTTATGGAAAACTGCTTGAGAATATTGTAAAATAGTCGCACTTTGATTCAAACTATGCCGAAATTTTTTTTAATGTCATGAAAATCAACAAAAAGTATCAGATTTATCGTATTTCGCTGATACAAAAGAGTCTTGACGAATTTACTGTGAAAATCCAAAGTTTTTGCAAGATATTTGGGCTGAGGAACAGTTTATATACATCAAAATCTAATGATAATCGAATCAATAATACAATATTTTTCTTGCAGAATGATAATCTCGTTCCGCCTCACTTATTTGATGCCAATCTCAATGGTCACTGAGAATATGAAGCGGGCACAACAAAAAGATGCGGTACTCAATCAGAAGTTTTTGTTCAGGTGAGGAAAATTTAGAATGAATTTGCGACAGTATATTGAGAAAAATGTAGAAAAAATAGACTATGGTAAGTGTTTGAAACGTATTTTTCACGGCAAAATGGTTTTTATGAGAAAATTGCGAAAAAATGCGGTGGAAAATGAAAATATGGCAGTAATCGGACGCCAAAACACAAAAAATAATCAAAACTTTGTTTCTCCAAACTAACTGATATACGTTCTAATATACTGATATACGTCCGAACTGATATGCTGATATATTCGAAATAGGTTTACTAAGGAATTCCAGTTTTTCCCGTTTTGAAATTGAATGAAGCTGTGTTTTCTGATTAAATTTTCGAATAGAAGCTGAAAATGACAAGGAATAACAAAAAATTGTGTTTTGAAGTTTTTTTTGTTGGTTTTTAAATGATGCAACAAATATCAGAGACTCGATACAATACCACAAAAGTGTCTCTAACGAAAAAAAAACATAGATGCTTTGATTTGAAGATTTTTAGTTGAAAAAATTTACTCCAACAATCATAATCTATGATATTCTATCTATGAAAACACAAAAACAATTTCCCGGAAAACCATCAATTTTTCAGAAAGGGACTAGCGGAATGCAAATCAGCGCCAGAAAACTTGAAAGGATCATCGGGTGAATGTGGTGGACCATCATCAGATATCGAGGAAATGTCAATCGCCGAAATCATCAATGGAAAAGAGAACGGGTTCCCTGGATTGATATCATTGATTCGACAATTCTTGGATAGTGCTGATGTTGATGTTGATACAAGATGCACCATTTCGCAGTATTTGAACTTTATATCGGTGAGCAAATTTTAAAAAAGTTTGGAAAAAAATGAAGAATATTTTGCAGAAAAGAGCAACTGGAGAGATTAGCACATTGGCACACTGGATTCGGGAGTTTGTACAAGGACATGAGGCATATAAACACGATAGTGATGTGAATGATACGATTGTTTATGATTTGATGACCAAGGTGAGTGATTATTGAAAATTGAAAAAGTTGTCTGAAAAATGATACTCGTTGAATGTTGTGCTCACTGAATTTTCAATCAAAATCAACAAAAGTTAAAGTTTCATTGAAGGAATTTATCAAATTTTTGAAACTTCGCGACGTTTTGCATACCGTTTTGATTCCAAGTGGTATATATATATATATATATATATATATATATATATATACGAGTTTTTCTTTTTGTTCTTTTGACAATAGTTTTCGTAAAAAATATGCAGAATCGCAGAAAGATAGATATTTGTGGCTACAAAAAATCATAGAATTTCAACATTTTGATAGAAAATTGCGGTTTCAACGAAAAAAAATTGAGAAATTGATTTTTGATTTTCAAAGCTTTGATTGGTTTTGGAAAAAAGATGTATTTTTAGAATATTCTCACAAAAAAAGTTAAAAATCTGAAAAACATACCGTATTTCTTCGAATAAAGCGGCATTAGAAATACTTTCAGAGAATGGTCATATTTCGGAATCTACCGCAGTTATCAAAAAGTTGTCAACTGCAAACTTGTAGAGAAAGTTATGATCCACAAATTTGCAGTTGACTACTTTTTGATAGCTCTTCTAGATTTCGAGATATTATCATTGCACGGCAGAATATGCAGTGCCGCTCTATTCGAGGAAATATAGTATACAGACAATCCACATAATGCGAAATCGACCAATTTGAAGTACAAGATTCATTAAAAATGACTTTTTTCTTATTTCCGAAGAAAATTGAGCAAATAGAATAAAATAAAACATAAAATCTTGAAAAATTTGTATCCCTAAAAATCCCTTTTTTTCCAGATGGACGCCATCTCAAACGGCGAGGAGCATTGCGACAAACTACTCGGTTGTTACCGCTCCAAAACCGATCACGCAATTTCGGCAGCCGTCCGAAAAGCCGAGGAACACATGTATGTATCGAGCCAGAAGAGACACTAATTTATTTATTATTCCCTTTTTTTTTGATAGTTCCTTTTTTTTTGACCCAAAAAATGGTGTGTTTTAGAATGTGATATTTAAAAATTGTAGTTGGTATTCCCCCCAATCCCTTTGAATTCTTGTGATTTATTTATGACTGATTTTCTCCTGTGTGGTATTTACTGTAGATTATTATTATGAAATATTGTACTTTTTTGAAGAGTTTTTGACATTTTGAGCTATAAAAAATGAGGAAAATTGAGTTTTAGGATAAATACTGATACAGTATCCAGACATGTTTCAGGATACTGTATCAAAGGCGCATGGTCCTATTTACAAGCGGTTCTCAAAAATGCTAGACTTGAGTTTATCATTAGTCTAAATTCTGACAATTTTTTTCAGTTATAATATCCCAAAAATGTTGAGGGGTACTGTAGTTTACTGTATGTGACATGATGTCAGGTACAATACAATTAAAAGAAAAATCTACATTTTCGATATTCAAGTGTCTGCATTTTTGACTTGAATATTTCAAATTTCGGGGTTACGGTGGTTGAGGTAGATCAAAGAATTTAAAATATTTATTAAATATACATAATCAATTAGCACCAAGATTATTTGGATCTGCAGTTTTATCATTATCATCGTCTTCATCTGTCGCAATATTCGCCGTTTCAAATACCAAACACTTCTTCTCATTGATTTTGATCCGTTTCTTCGGATCAATCACTCGTTTCGATGATTTGTTCAATTCATCCAATTTGTCTAGATCCGCATTTGCACCCATGCGTTCCTTCTTCTCCGAATCGGCCATTAAATCAACGTTACCTTTGTATTTGAATTGTATCGGGTCGATGATCAACTTGTCGGTCACTGACTTCTTGGCGAGGTCGTGAACACCGGCTGGAAGATATCTATGAATCTATGAATCTATGAATCTATGAATCTATGAATCTATGAATCTATGAATCTATGAATCTATGAATCTATGAATCTATGAATCTATGAATCTATGAATCTATGAATCTATGAATCTATGAATCTATGAATCTATGAATCTATGAATCTATGAATCTATGAATCTATGAATCTATGAATCTATGAATCTATGAATCTATGAATCTATGAATCTACTCACGTCTCCACACACTCGGATCAAACTCCAACAACGGATTCAACTCCTTCACATCCTTTTCCACCTCCTTAAACTCCACCCCATCCTCCACCTTCGTCTTCACCTCCGTCTTCGCATCCGGTTCCCCCAGCTCTGTCGCCGGTTTCACCTGTGATTGTGCCACCTCCACCACCACCTCTTGATTCTTCTCCTCCTCCTTCACCTCCTCCACCTCCACCACTATCTTCTTCTTCTTCACCTCAACCTTCTTCTCCGACAACTTCTGTTTCGCAATGATACACGACGGTTTCGCTTCGATCATCTGCCTAGCCGGTGCCGCTGATACGGTAGTCGTCCGAAAATCTCCCGCCCTCTTCTGTGCCACTGCCTTCTGATTCTCCGATTTCATACCAGCCGGTGGTACAGGTTTCTGCTTCGATACCGGCTTGATCACACTCTTCCTCGTCGATTGACTCTTTTTCTGATCACCCTTGCAGCAAAATGATAATAATACGCCGAAGAGAAATGTAAACAGTAGTTCTATGTACCATCTTGCTGCAAAAATTGGGTGATTGGGGTGATCAAGGAGTGATCAGGAGGCTGATTACCGAACATTTCTCTGCTAGAATACAAAGATGTTATTTTTTGCTTACTAGTTTATAAAATAAATTATATAAAATATCAGCTTATCAGTTTAAAGATGGTCACGTTCGAAAAGTTCACGCATGAATCGATTTTTATTACTCTTTGACCTACCTCGACTACCGTAATACGAGCCCAAAATGTATACTGTATCCGCTACAATATGATCTACAGTAACCTACAGTAGAATGATGCTACAAAACTTTGTCATGCACTCTAATGTATATACCAATAATCTATCTGTAGATATTCCTTTTGATAAATGTTTTTGCTCGGTTTTTGTATCGATGAAACACTTTGAAACACACATATTTATTGAATGATATATATAAGACACATACTGATAATGGATATACAACAGAATATAATATAATTTTATTTGGTATTTTTAGTTTATACATACTCATTGCCCTTGGAGTTGTTGTTGTGTCATTTGGGGCCTTCTGACAATCTCAATCCAATGGAGTGGCAATTCCCAGCCGAACCATCCTACGATGGGAGTTGAACCCATGACGTTAAAGTAGGCGCTCAACTTCACACCATCCCTATTCTTGAACGAACTGGCTCTGTAACATTTTAAATTTAGCAATAATCTAAAAGTACTGATATAATTAACCTTGCATTATTTCCTTAAGAAGTGATGTAGTTTGACTACCGAAGCGACAAATGGCAACCTCCTCATTTGCATATCTATATCAAGACGTTTTTGAATATCAAAGTTTGTCTCATGGAGTTCCCAATACAATTTTGGAGCATCGGTGCGGAATCCTTGGTGAACTGATGTACTGTGAAAAAAACTTTACATGGGTACCAGAGCTGTGCGGAACCCGGAACCCGGAATTCCGCGTTCCGGGTTCCTTGCCTTTTTAGGAGTTCCGAGTTCCGGATTCCGGATTCCGCAGTTTTTAAGTTGGATCCGGGTTTTTGAATCAGTAATGAATTGGTTTAAAAAATGAGTTTTTCGTCGTTATGTACCCGGCTAGTTCGTTGAAAGTTGTCATTTTACTCGTCCCGGTTGCATAAATCACTTTTTTTCAACAACGGTCCTCGAAAATTTTCTTTAAAATCCGGATTTTGAAATTCCGTGTTCCGAGTTCCGGGTTCCGTAAATTTTTTTTCGATTCCGTGTTCCGGATTCCGGATTCCGGAAAAAATTATTCCAGTTCCGAGTTCCGAAAAATTTGTTTTGGTTCTGAGTTCCGGATTCCGGATTCCGGATCCTAAAATTCACAGTTCCGCACAGCTCTGATGGGTACTAGTGAATGTACAATAAAACTTACAATAGTTCAGCCGATTGCTTCTGTTGAATTGAGACTGTTTTCTTCATTTGAGTTGCTGTGGATACCGAATCCATGCGACGAATATAATTGATATGCATCGCCGTTTGTATCTTTTCCAAATATTGGCAACCCTTTTGCGAGAGATAAATATAATAATAGAGTTGTTTCATCATAACTATTGATTGGATTATGTCCTATATGGAGCAACTGTCACCTGAAATAATGTGAATGTACGGAAAAGATAGAAAATGAGGGATATCTAGGAATCTATGAATCTATGAATCTATGAGGCAGGTATGATGAAGGAAGAATGAAATAAAGAAGGAAGGAGGAAGGAATATGTGGATATTACTCGAGTGTACACCAGTAGTGTTTTACGACCACATATTGCGACAAAATGTCGGTATAGTTTTATACTCTCTGGGTCATGTGTACCATCGTAAATCACTTCGGGTAACACTGTTGTGACCTGACCCTGAGGTGCCAGTTAAACAGGATATATTCATATATATAGCCTGATATGAAACAAGACGGGTAATTATGTCATTTTACGGATCCAATGTGGATGAGGAGTGAACGATCCTGGGTAAAATTGATAGAATAGAAGGTGATCTTCCTGATATCACACGGATCGTCAGCATCGCGGCTTCTTCTGAAACGTTAGGTGCCAGTTAAACAGGATATATTCATATACATAGCCTGATATGAACAAAACGGGTAATTATGTCAATTTACGGATCCAATGTGGATGAGGAGTGAACGATCCATGGAAAAATTGATAGGATTGAAGGTGCTCTTCCAGATATGACACGGATCGTCAGCATCGCGGCTTCTTCTGAAACGCTAGGTGCCAGTTAAACAGGATATATTCATATACATAGCCTGATATGAACAAAACGGGTAATTATGTCAATTTAAGGATCCAATGTGGATGAGGAGTGAACGATTCATGGAAAAATTGATAGAATAGAAGGTGATCTTCCAGATATCACACGGATCGTCAGCATCGCGGCTTCTTCTGAAACGCTAGGTGCCAGTTAAACAGGATATATTCATATACATAGCCTGATATGAACAAAACGGGTAATTATGTCAATTTAAGGATCCAATGTGGATGAGGAGTGAACGATCCATGGAAAAATTGATAGGATTGAAGGTGCTCTTCCAGATATGACACGGATCGTCAGCATCGCGGCTTCTTCTGAAACGCTAGGTGCCAGTTAAACAGGATATATTCATATACATAGCCTGATATGAACAAAACGGGTAATTATGTCAATTTAAGGATCCAATGTGGATGAGGAGTGAACGATTCATGGAAAAATTGATAGAATAGAAGGTGATCTTCCAGATATCACACGGATCGTCAGCATCGCGGCTTCTTCTGAAACGTTAGGTGCCAGTTAAACAGGATATATTCATATACATAGCCTGATATGAACAAAACGGGTAATTATGTCAATTTACGGATCCAATGTGGATGAGGAGTGAACGATTCATGGAAAAATTGATAGAATAGAATGTGATCTTCCAGATATGACACGGATCGTCAGCATCGCGGCTTCTTCTGAAACGTTAGGTGCCAGTTAAACAGGATATATTCATATACATAGCCTGATATGAACAAAACGGGTAATTATGTCAATTTACGGATCCAATGTGGATGAGGAGTGAACGATTCATGGAAAAATTGATAGAATAGAATGTGATCTTCCAGATATCACACGGATCGTCAGCATCGCGGCTTCTTCTGAAACGTTAGGTGCCAGTTAAACAGGATTTCGATAGAGAAGTACTACTTGTGATCTGAAACTTTTTTCTCTTAAAAATTTTCAATTTTTCATTTTGGCACGATCGTGCCAAATTCAAATTCAATTTCGATAGAGAAGTACTACTTGTGATCTGAAACTTTTTTCTCTTAAAAATTTTCAATTTTTCATTTTGGCACGATCGTGCCAAATTCAAATTCAATTTCGATAGAGAAGTACTACTTGTGATCTGAAACCAATCCTATTTTAATGAATAAGTTCAAGTGTCCGATTCAGAAAAATAAAAACTCGGACACTTCAAAAAACCCGATTTGTAAAAACTGTGGATCCTAAAATCTAACTTTTTTTGCACGTGAAATTTTATGGATTTGCATTCTGGTAAAGTTTACCAATCCTATTTTAATGAATAAGTTCAAGTGTCCGATTCAGAAAAATAAAAACTCGGACACTTCAAAAAACCCGATTTGTAAAAACTGTGGATCCTAAAATCTAACTTTTTTTGCACGTGAAATTTTATGGATTTGCGTTTTGGTAAAGTTTACCAATCCTATTTTAATGAATAAGTTCAAGTGTCCGATTCAGAAAAATAAAAACTCGGACACTTCAAAAAACCCGATTTGTAAAAACTGTGGATCCTAAAATCTAACTTTTTTTGCACGTGAATATTTATGGATTTGCGTTTTGGTAAAGTTTACCAATCCTATTTTAATGAATAAGTTCAAGTGTCCGATTCAGATAAATAAAAACTCGGACACTTCAAAAAACCCGATTTGTAAAAACTGTGGATCCTAAAATCTAACTTTTTTTGCACGTGAATATTTATGGATTTGCATTCTGGTAGAGTTTACCAATCCTATTTTAATGAATAAGTTCAAGTGTCCGATTCAGAAAAATAAAAACTCGGACACTTCAAAAAACCCGATTTGTAAAAACTGTGGATCCTAAAATCTAACTTTTTTTGCACGTGAAATTTTATGGATTTGCATTCTGGTAAAGTTTACCAATCCTATTTTAATGAATAAGTTCAAGTGTCCGATTCAAAAAAATAAAAACTCGGACACTTCAAAAAACCCGATTTTTAAAAACTGTGGATCCTAAAATCTAACTTTTTTTGCACGTGAAATTTTATGGATTTGCATTCTGGTAGAGTTTACCAATCCTATTTTAATGAATAAGTTCAAGTGTCCGATTCAGAAAACTAAAAACTCGGACACTTCAAAAAACCCGATTTGTAAAAACTGTGGATCCTAAAATCTAACTTTTTTTGCACGTGAAATTTTATGGATTTGCATTCTGGTAAAGTTTACCAATCCTATTTTAATGAATAAGTTCAAGTGTCCGATTCAGAAAACTAAAAACTCGGACACTTCAAAAAACCCGATTTGTAAAAACTGTGGATCCTAAAATCTAACTTTTTTTGCACGTGAAATTTTATGGATTTGCATTCTGGTAAAGTTTACCAATCCTATTTTAATGAATAAGTTCAAGTGTCCGATTCAGAAAAATAAAAACTCGGACACTTCAAAAAACCCGATTTGTAAAAACTGTGGATCCTAAAATCTAACTTTTTTTGCACGTGAAATTTTATGGATTTGCGTTTTGGTAAAGTTTACCAATCCTATTTTAATGAATAAGTTCAAGTGTCCGATTCAGATAAATAAAAACTCGGACACTTCAAAAAACCCGATTTGTAAAAACTGTGGATCCTAAAATCTAACTTTTTTTGCACGTGAATATTTATGGATTTGCATTCTGGTAGAGTTTACCAATCCTATTTTAATGAATAAGTTCAAGTGTCCGATTCAGAAAAATAAAAACTCGGACACTTCAAAAAACCCGATTTGTAAAAACTGTGGATCCTAAAATCTAACTTTTTTTGCACGTGAAATTTTATGGATTTGCATTCTGGTAAAGTTTACCAATCCTATTTTAATGAATAAGTTCAAGTGTCCGATTCAGAAAACTAAAAACTCGGACACTTCAAAAAACCCGATTTGTAAAAACTGTGGATCCTAAAATCTAACTTTTTTTGCACGTGAAATTTTATGGATTTGCATTCTGGTAAAGTTTACCAATCCTATTTTAATGAATAAGTTCAAGTGTCCGATTCAGAAAACTAAAAACTCGGACACTTCAAAAAACCCGATTTGTAAAAACTGTGGATCCTAAAATCTAACTTTTTTTGCACGTGAATATTTATGGATTTGCATTCTGGTAGAGTTTACCAATCCTATTTTAATGAATAAGTTCAAGTGTCCGATTCAGAAAAATAAAAACTCGGACACTTCAAAAAACCCGATTTTTAAAAACTGTGGATCCTAAAATCTAACTTTTTTTGCACGTGAAATTTTATGGATTTGCATTCTGGTAAAGTTTACCAATCCTATTTTAATGAATAAGTTCAAGTGTCCGATTCAGAAAAATAACAACTCGGACACTTCAAAAAACCCGATTTTTAAAAACTGTGGATCCTAAAATCTAACTTTTTTTGCACGTGAATATTTATGGATTTGCATTCTGGTAAAGTTTACCAATCCTATTTTAATGAATAAGTTCAAGTGTCCGATTCAGAAAAATAACAACTCGGACACTTCAAAAAACCCGATTTTTAAAAACTGTGGATCCTAAAATCTAACTTTTTTTGCACGTGAAATTTTATGGATTTGCGTTTTGGTAAAGTTTACCAATCCTATTTTAATGAATAAGTTCAAGTGTCCGATTCAGAAAAATAAAAACTCGGACACTTCAAAAAACCCGATTTTTAAAAACTGTGGATCCTAAAATCTAACTTTTTTTGCACGTGAAATTTTATGGATTTGCGTTTTGGTAAAGTTTACCAATCCTATTTTAATGAATAAGTTCAAGTGTCCGATTCAGAAAAATAACAACTCGGACACTTCAAAAAACCCGATTTGTAAAAACTGTGGATCCTAAAATCTAACTTTTTTTGCACGTGAATATTTATGGATTTGCATTCTGGTAAAGTTTACCAATCCTATTTTAATGAATAAGTTCAAGTGTCCGATTCAGAAAAATAAAAACTCGGACACTTCAAAAAACCCGATTTTTAAAAACTGTGGATCCTAAAATCTAACTTTTTTTGCACGTGAAATTTTATGGATTTGCGTTTTGGTAAAGTTTACCAATCCTATTTTAATGAATAAGTTCAAGTGTCCGATTCAGAAAAATAACAACTCGGACACTTCAAAAAACCCGATTTGTAAAAACTGTGGATCCTAAAATCTAACTTTTTTTGCACGTGAATATTTATGGATTTGCATTCTGGTAAAGTTTACCAATCCTATTTTAATGAATAAGTTCAAGTGTCCGATTCAGAAAAATAAAAACTCGGACACTTCAAAAAACCCGATTTTTAAAAACTGTGGATCCTAAAATCTAACTTTTTTTGCACGTGAATATTTATGGATTTGCATTCTGGTAAAGTTTACCAATCCTATTTTAATGAATAAGTTCAAGTGTCCGATTCAGAAAAATAAAAACTCGGACACTTCAAAAAACCCGATTTTTAAAAACTGTGGATCCTAAAATCTAACTTTTTTTGCACGTGAAATTTTATGGATTTGCATTCTGGTAAAGTTTACCAATCCTATTTTAATGAATAAGTTCAAGTGTCCGACTCAGAAAAATAAAAACTCGGACACTTCAAAAAACCCGATTTGTAAAAACTGTGGATCCTAAAATCTAACTTTTTTTGCACGTGAAATTTTGAGGATTTGCGTTTTGGTAAAGTTTACCAATCCTATTTTAATGAATAAGTTCAAGTGTCCGATTCAGAAAAATAAAAACTCGGACACTTCAAAAAACCCGATTTGTAAAAACTGTGGATCCTAAAATCTAACTTTTTTTGCACGTGAAATTTTATGGATTTGCATTCTGGTAAAGTTTACCAATCCTATTTTAATGAATAAGTTCAAGTGTCCGATTCAGAAAAATAACAACTCGGACACTTCAAAAAACCCGATTTTTAAAAACTGTGGATCCTAAAATCTAACTTTTTTTGCACGTGAAATTTTGAGGATTTGCGTTTTGGTAAAGTTTACCAATCCTATTTTAATGAATAAGTTCAAGTGTCCGATTCAGAAAAATAAAAACTCGGACACTTCAAAAAACCCGATTTGTAAAAACTGTGGATCCTAAAATCTAACTTTTTTTGCACGTGAAATTTTATGGATTTGCATTCTGGTAAAGTTTACCAATCCTATTTTATGAATAAGTTCAAGTGTCCGATTCAGAAAAATAAAAACTCGGACACTTCAAAAAACCCGATTTGTAAAAACTGTGGATCCTAAAATCTAACTTTTTTTGCACGTGAAATTTTGAGGATTTGCGTTTTGGTAAAGTTTACCAATCCTATTTTAATGAATAAGTTCAAGTGTCCGATTCAGAAAAATAAAAACTCGGACACTTCAAAAAACCCGATTTGTAAAAACTGTGGATCCTAAAATCTAACTTTTTTTGCACGTGAAATTTTATGGATTTGCATTCTGGTAAAGTTTACCAATCCTATTTTAATGAATAAGTTCAAGTGTCCGATTCAGAAAAATAACAACTCGGACACTTCAAAAAACCCGATTTTTAAAAACTGTGGATCCTAAAATCTAACTTTTTTTGCACGTGAAATTTTGAGGATTTGCGTTTTGGTAAAGTTTACCAATCCTATTTTAATGAATAAGTTCAAGTGTCCGATTCAGAAAAATAAAAACTCGGACACTTCAAAAAACCCGATTTGTAAAAACTGTGGATCCTAAAATCTAACTTTTTTTGCACGTGAAATTTTATGGATTTGCATTCTGGTAAAGTTTACCAATCCTATTTTAATGAATAAGTTCAAGTGTCCGATTCAGAAAAATAACAACTCGGACACTTCAAAAAACCCGATTTTTAAAAACTGTGGATCCTAAAATCTAACTTTTTTTGCACGTGAAATTTTGAGGATTTGCGTTTTGGTAAAGTTTACCAATCCTATTTTAATGAATAAGTTCAAGTGTCCGATTCAGAAAAATAAAAACTCGGACACTTCAAAAAACCCGATTTGTAAAAACTGTGGATCCTAAAATCTAACTTTTTTTGCACGTGAAATTTTATGGATTTGCATTCTGGTAAAGTTTACCAATCCTATTTTATGAATAAGTTCAAGTGTCCGATTCAGAAAAATAAAAACTCGGACACTTCAAAAAACCCGATTTGTAAAAACTGTGGATCCTAAAATCTAACTTTTTTTGCACGTGAAATTTTATGGATTTGCATTCTGGTAAAGTTTACCAATCCTATTTTATGAATAAGTTCAAGTGTCCGATTCAGAAAAATAAAAACTCGGACACTTCAAAAAACCCGATTTGTAAAAACTGTGGATCCTAAAATCTAACTTTTTTTGCACGTGAAATTTTGAGGATTTGCGTTTTGGTAAAGTTTACCAATCCTATTTTAATAAATAAGTTCAAGTGTCCGATTCAGAAAAATAAAAACTCGGACACTTCAAAAAACCCGATTTGTAAAAACTGTGGATCCTAAAATCTAACTTTTTTTGCACGTGAAATTTTATGGATTTGCATTCTGGTAAAGTTTACCAATCCTATTTTAATGAATAAGTTCAAGTGTCCGATTCAGAAAAATAACAACTCGGACACTTCAAAAAACCCGATTTTTAAAAACTGTGGATCCTAAAATCTAACTTTTTTTGCACGTGAAATTTTGAGGATTTGCGTTTTGGTAAAGTTTACCAATCCTATTTTAATGAATAAGTTCAAGTGTCCGATTCAGAAAAATAAAAACTCGGACACTTCAAAAAACCCGATTTGTAAAAACTGTGGACCCTAAAATCTAACTTTTTTTGCACGTGAAATTTTATGGATTTGCATTCTGGTAAAGTTTACCAATCCTATTTTAATGAATAAGTTCAAGTGTCCGATTCAGAAAAATAACAACTCGGACACTTCAAAAAACCCGATTTTTAAAAACTGTGGATCCTAAAATCTAACTTTTTTTGCACGTGAAATTTTATGGATTTGCATTCTGGTAAAGTTTACCAATCCTATTTTAATGAATAAGTTCAAGTGTCCGATTCAGAAAAATAAAAACTCGGACACTTCAAAAAACCCGATTTGTAAAAACTGTGGACCCTAAAATCTAACTTTTTTTGCACGTGAAATTTTATGGATTTGCATTCTGGTAAAGTTTACCAATCCTATTTTAATGAATAAGTTCAAGTGTCCGATTCAGAAAAATGAAAACTCGGACACTTCAAAAAACCCGATTTGTAAAAACTGTGGACCCTAAAATCTAACTTTTTTTGCACGTGAAATTTTATGGATTTGCATTCTGGTAAAGTTTACCAATCCTATTTTAATGAATAAGTTCAAGTGTCCGATTCAGAAAAATAAAAACTCGGACACTTCAAAAAACCCGATTTGTAAAAACTGTGGACCCTAAAATCTAACTTTTTTTGCACGTGAATATTTATGGATTTGCATTCTGGTAAAGTTTACCAATCCTATTTTAATGAATAAGTTCAAGTGTCCGATTCAGAAAAATAAAAACTCGGACACTTCAAAAAACCCGATTTGTAAAAACTGTGGACCCTAAAATCTAACTTTTTTTGCACGTGAATATTTATGGATTTGCATTCTGGTAAAGTTTACCAATCCTATTTTAATGAATAAGTTCAAGTGTCCGATTCAGAAAAATAAAAACTCGGACACTTCAAAAAACCCGATTTTTAAAAACTGTGGATCCTAAAATCTAACTTTTTTTGCACGTGAATATTTATGGATTTGCATTCTGGTAAAGTTTACCAATCCTATTTCAATGAATAAGTTCAAGTGTCCGATTCAGAAAAATGAAAACTCGGACACTTCAAAAAACCCGATTTGTAAAAACTGTGGACCCTAAAATCTAACTTTTTTTGCACGTGAAATTTTATGGATTTGCATTCTGGTAAAGTTTACCAATCCTATTTTAATGAATAAGTTCAAGTGTCCGATTCAGAAAAATAAAAACTCGGACACTTCAAAAAACCCGATTTGTAAAAACTGTGGACCCTAAAATCTAACTTTTTTTGCACGTGAATATTTATGGATTTGCATTCTGGTAAAGTTTACCAATCCTATTTTAATGAATAAGTTCAAGTGTCCGATTCAGAAAAATAAAAACTCGGACACTTCAAAAAACCCGATTTGTAAAAACTGTGGACCCTAAAATCTAACTTTTTTTGCACGTGAAATTTTATGGATTTGCATTCTGGTAAAGTTTACCAATCCTATTTTAATGAATAAGTTCAAGTGTCCGATTCAAAAAAATAAAAACTCGGACACTTCAAAAAACCCGATTTTTAAAAACTGTGGATCCTAAAATCTAACTTTTTTTGCACGTGAAATTTTATGGATTTGCATTCTGGTAAAGTTTACCAATCCTATTTTAATGAATAAGTTCAAGTGTCCGATTCAGAAAAATAAAAACTCGGACACTTCAAAAAACCCGATTTGTAAAAACTGTGGACCCTAAAATCTAACTTTTTTTGCACGTGAAATTTTATGGATTTGCATTCTGGTAAAGTTTACCAATCCTATTTTAATGAATAAGTTCAAGTGTCCGATTCAGAAAAATAAAAACTCGGACACTTCAAAAAACCCGATTTGTAAAAACTGTGGACCCTAAAATCTAACTTTTTTTGCACGTGAAATTTTATGGATTTGCATTCTGGTAAAGTTTACCAATCCTATTTTAATGAATAAGTTCAAGTGTCCGATTCAGAAAAATAAAAACTCGGACACTTCAAAAAACCCGATTTGTAAAAACTGTGGACCCTAAAATCTAACTTTTTTTGCACGTGAAATTTTATGGATTTGCATTCTGGTAAAGTTTACCAATCCTATTTTAATGAATAAGTTCAAGTGTCCGATTCAGAAAAATAAAAACTCGGACACTTCAAAAAACCCGATTTGTAAAAACTGTGGACCCTAAAATCTAACTTTTTTTGCACGTGAAATTTTATGGATTTGCATTCTGGTAAAGTTTACCAATCCTATTTTAATGAATAAGTTCAAGTGTCCGATTCAGAAAAATAAAAACTCGGACACTTCAAAAAACCCGATTTGTAAAAACTGTGGACCCTAAAATCTAACTTTTTTTGCACGTGAAATTTTATGGATTTGCATTCTGGTAAAGTTTACCAATCCTATTTTAATGAATAAGTTCAAGTGTCCGATTCAGAAAAATAAAAACTCGGACACTTCAAAAAACCCGATTTTTAAAAACTGTGGATCCTAAAATCTAACTTTTTTTGCACGTGAAATTTTATGGATTTGCATTCTGGTAAAGTTTACCAATCCTATTTTAATGAATAAGTTCAAGTGTCCGATTCAGAAAAATAAAAACTCGGACACTTCAAAAAACCCGATTTGTAAAAACTGTGGACCCTAAAATCTAACTTTTTTTGCACGTGAAATTTTATGGATTTGCATTCTGGTAAAGTTTACCAATCCTATTTTAATGAATAAGTTCAAGTGTCCGATTCAGAAAAATGAAAACTCGGACACTTCAAAAAACCCGATTTGTAAAAACTGTGGACCCTAAAATCTAACTTTTTTTGCACGTGAAATTTTATGGATTTGCATTCTGGTAAAGTTTACCAATCCTATTTTAATGAATAAGTTCAAGTGTCCGATTCAGAAAAATAAAAACTCGGACACTTCAAAAAACCCGATTTGTAAAAACTGTGGACCCTAAAATCTAACTTTTTTTGCACGTGAAATTTTATGGATTTGCATTCTGGTAAAGTTTACCAATCCTATTTTAATGAATAAGTTCAAGTGTCCGATTCAGAAAAATAAAAACTCGGACACTTCAAAAAACCCGATTTGTAAAAACTGTGGACCCTAAAATCTAACTTTTTTTGCACGTGAAATTTTATGGATTTGCATTCTGGTAAAGTTTACCAATCCTATTTTAATGAATAAGTTCAAGTGTCCGATTCAGATAAATAAAAACTCGGACACTTCAAAAAACCCGATTTTTAAAAACTGTGGATCCTAAAATCTAACTTTTTTTGCACGTGAAATTTTATGGATTTGCATTCTGGTAAAGTTTACCAATCCTATTTTAATGAATAAGTTCAAGTGTCCGATTCAGAAAAATAAAAACTCGGACACTTCAAAAAACCCGATTTGTAAAAACTGTGGACCCTAAAATCTAACTTTTTTTGCACGTGAAATTTTATGGATTTGCATTCTGGTAAAGTTTACCAATCCTATTTTAATGAATAAGTTCAAGTGTCCGATTCAGAAAAATAAAAACTCGGACACTTCAAAAAACCCGATTTGTAAAAACTGTGGACCCTAAAATCTAACTTTTTTTGCACGTGAAATTTTATGGATTTGCATTCTGGTAAAGTTTACCAATCCTATTTTAATGAATAAGTTCAAGTGTCCGATTCAGAAAAATAAAAACTCGGACACTTCAAAAAACCCGATTTTTAAAAACTGTGGATCCTAAAATCTAACTTTTTTTGCACGTGAAATTTTATGGATTTGCATTCTGGTAAAGTTTACCAATCCTATTTTAATGAATAAGTTCAAGTGTCCGATTCAGAAAAATAAAAACTCGGACACTTCAAAAAACCCGATTTGTAAAAACTGTGGACCCTAAAATCTAACTTTTTTTGCACGTGAAATTTTATGGATTTGCATTCTGGTAAAGTTTACCAATCCTATTTTAATGAATAAGTTCAAGTGTCCGATTCAGAAAAATAAAAACTCGGACACTTCAAAAAACCCGATTTGTAAAAACTGTGGATCCTAAAATCTAACTTTTTTTGCACGTGAAATTTTATGGATTTGCATTCTGGTAAAGTTTACCAATCCTATTTTAATGAATAAGTTCAAGTGTCCGATTCAGAAAAATAAAAACTCGGACACTTCAAAAAACCCGATTTTTAAAAACTGTGGATCCTAAAATCTAACTTTTTTTGCACGTGAAATTTTATGGATTTGCATTCTGGTAAAGTTTACCAATCCTATTTTAATGAATAAGTTCAAGTGTCCGATTCAGAAAAATAAAAACTCGGACACTTCAAAAAACCCGATTTGTAAAAACTGTGGACCCTAAAATCTAACTTTTTTTGCACGTGAAATTTTATGGATTTGCATTCTGGTAAAGTTTACCAATCCTATTTTAATGAATAAGTTCAAGTGTCCGATTCAGAAAAATAAAAACTCGGACACTTCAAAAAACCCGATTTGTAAAAACTGTGGACCCTAAAATCTAACTTTTTTTGCACGTGAAATTTTATGGATTTGCATTCTGGTAAAGTTTACCAATCCTATTTTAATGAATAAGTTCAAGTGTCCGATTCAGATAAATAAAAACTCGGACACTTCAAAAAACCCGATTTGTAAAAACTGTGGACCCTAAAATCTAACTTTTTTTGCACGTGAAATTTTATGGATTTGCATTCTGGTAAAGTTTACCAATCCTATTTTAATGAATAAGTTCAAGTGTCCGATTCAGAAAAATAAAAACTCGGACACTTCAAAAAACCCGATTTGTAAAAACTGTGGACCCTAAAATCTAACTTTTTTTGCACGTGAAATTTTATGGATTTGCATTCTGGTAAAGTTTACCAATCCTATTTTAATGAATAAGTTCAAGTGTCCGATTCAGAAAAATAAAAACTCGGACACTTCAAAAAACCCGATTTGTAAAAACTGTGGACCCTAAAATCTAACTTTTTTTGCACGTGAAATTTTATGGACTTGCATTCTGGTAAAGTTTACCAATCCTATTTTAATGAATAAGTTCAAGTGTCCGATTCAGATAAATAAAAACTCGGACACTTCAAAAAACCCGATTTGTAAAAACTGTGGACCCTAAAATCTAACTTTTTTTGCACGTGAAATTTTATGGATTTGCATTCTGGTAAAGTTTACCAATCCTATTTTAATGAATAAGTTCAAGTGTCCGATTCAGAAAAATAAAAACTCGGACACTTCAAAAAACCCGATTTGTAAAAACTGTGGACCCTAAAATCTAACTTTTTTTGCACGTGAATATTTATGGATTTGCATTCTGGTAAAGTTTACCAATCCTATTTTATGAATAAGTTCAAGTGTCCGATTCAGATAAATAAAAACTCGGACACTTCAAAAAACCCGATTTGTAAAAACTGTGGACCCTAAAATCTAACTTTTTTTGCACGTGAAATTTTATGGATTTGCATTCTGGTAAAGTTTACCAATCCTATTTTAATGAATAAGTTCAAGTGTCCGATTCAGATAAATAAAAACTCGGACACTTCAAAAAACCCGATTTTTAAAAACTGTGGACCCTAAAATCTAACTTTTTTTGCACGTGAATATTTATGGATTTGCATTCTGGTAAAGTTTACCAATCCTATTTTAATGAATAAGTTCAAGTGTCCGATTCAGAAAAATGAAAACTCGGACACTTCAAAAAACCCGATTTTTAAAAACTGTGGATCCTAAAATCTAACTTTTTTTGCACGTGAATATTTATGGATTTGCATTCTGGTAAAGTTTACCAATCCTATTTTAATGAATAAGTTCAAGTGTCCGATTCAGAAAAATGAAAACTCGGACACTTCAAAAAACCCGATTTTTAAAAACTGTGGATCCTAAAATCTAACTTTTTTTGCACGTGAAATTTTATGGATTTGCATTCTGGTAAAGTTTACCAATCCTATTTTAATGAATAAGTTCAAGTGTCCGATTCAGAAAAATAAAAACTCGGACACTTCAAAAAACCCGATTTGTAAAAACTGTGGACCCTAAAATCTAACTTTTTTTGCACGTGAAATTTTATGGATTTGCATTCTGGTAAAGTTTACCAATCCTATTTTAATGAATAAGTTCAAGTGTCCGATTCAGAAAAATAAAAACTCGGACACTTCAAAAAACCCGATTTGTAAAAACTGTGGACCCTAAAATCTAACTTTTTTTGCACGTGAAATTTTATGGATTTGCATTCTGGTAAAGTTTACCAATCCTATTTTAATGAATAAGTTCAAGTGTCCGATTCAGAAAAATAAAAACTCGGACACTTCAAAAAACCCGATTTGTAAAAACTGTGGACCCTAAAATCTAACTTTTTTTGCACGTGAAATTTTATGGACTTGCATTCTGGTAAAGTTTACCAATCCTATTTTAATGAATAAGTTCAAGTGTCCGATTCAAAAAAATAAAAACTCGGACACTTCAAAAAACCCGATTTGTAAAAACTGTGGACCCTAAAATCTAACTTTTTTTGCACGTGAAATTTTATGGACTTGCATTCTGGTAAAGTTTACCAATCCTATTTTAATGAATAAGTTCAAGTGTCCGATTCAGAAAAATAAAAACTCGGACACTTCAAAAAACCCGATTTGTAAAAACTGTGGACCCTAAAATCTAACTTTTTTTGCACGTGAAATTTTATGGATTTGCATTCTGGTAAAGTTTACCAATCCTATTTTAATGAATAAGTTCAAGTGTCCGATTCAGAAAAATAAAAACTCGGACACTTCAAAAAACCCGATTTGTAAAAACTGTGGACCCTAAAATCTAACTTTTTTTGCACGTGAAATTTTATGGATTTGCATTCTGGTAAAGTTTACCAATCCTATTTTAATGAATAAGTTCAAGTGTCCGATTCAGAAAAATAAAAACTCGGACACTTCAAAAAACCCGATTTGTAAAAACTGTGGACCCTAAAATCTAACTTTTTTTGCACGTGAAATTTTATGGATTTGCATTCTGGTAAAGTTTACCAATCCTATTTTAATGAATAAGTTCAAGTGTCCGATTCAGAAAAATAAAAACTCGGACACTTCAAAAAACCCGATTTGTAAAAACTGTGGACCCTAAAATCTAACTTTTTTTGCACGTGAAATTTTATGGATTTGCATTCTGGTAAAGTTTACCAATCCTATTTTAATGAATAAGTTCAAGTGTCCGATTCAGAAAAATAAAAACTCGGACACTTCAAAAAACCCGATTTGTAAAAACTGTGGACCCTAAAATCTAACTTTTTTTGCACGTGAAATTTTATGGACTTGCATTCTGGTAAAGTTTACCAATCCTATTTTAATGAATAAGTTCAAGTGTCCGATTCAGAAAAATAAAAACTCGGACACTTCAAAAAACCCGATTTGTAAAAACTGTGGACCCTAAAATCTAACTTTTTTTGCACGTGAAATTTTATGGATTTGCATTCTGGTAAAGTTTACCAATCCTATTTTAATGAATAAGTTCAAGTGTCCGATTCAGAAAAATAAAAACTCGGACACTTCAAAAAACCCGATTTGTAAAAACTGTGGACCCTAAAATCTAACTTTTTTTGCACGTGAAATTTTATGGATTTGCATTCTGGTAAAGTTTACCAATCCTATTTTAATGAATAAGTTCAAGTGTCCGATTCAGAAAAATAAAAACTCGGACACTTCAAAAAACCCGATTTGTAAAAACTGTGGACCCTAAAATCTAACTTTTTTTGCACGTGAAATTTTATGGATTTGCATTCTGGTAAAGTTTACCAATCCTATTTTAATGAATAAGTTCAAGTGTCCGATTCAGAAAAATAAAAACTCGGACACTTCAAAAAACCCGATTTGTAAAAACTGTGGACCCTAAAATCTAACTTTTTTTGCACGTGAAATTTTATGGATTTGCATTCTGGTAAAGTTTACCAATCCTATTTTAATGAATAAGTTCAAGTGTCCGATTCAGAAAAATAAAAACTCGGACACTTCAAAAAACCCGATTTGTAAAAACTGTGGACCCTAAAATCTAACTTTTTTTGCACGTGAAATTTTATGGATTTGCATTCTGGTAAAGTTTACCAATCCTATTTTAATGAATAAGTTCAAGTGTCCGATTCAGAAAAATAAAAACTCGGACACTTCAAAAAACCCGATTTTTAAAAACTGTGGATCCTAAAATCTAACTTTTTTTGCACGTGAAATTTTATGGATTTGCATTCTGGTAAAGTTTACCAATCCTATTTTAATGAATAAGTTCAAGTGTCCGATTCAGAAAAATAAAAACTCGGACACTTCAAAAAACCCGATTTGTAAAAACTGTGGACCCTAAAATCTAACTTTTTTTGCACGTGAAATTTTATGGATTTGCATTCTGGTAAAGTTTACCAATCCTATTTTAATGAATAAGTTCAAGTGTCCGATTCAGAAAAATAAAAACTCGGACACTTCAAAAAACCCGATTTGTAAAAACTGTGGACCCTAAAATCTAACTTTTTTTGCACGTGAAATTTTATGGATTTGCATTCTGGTAAAGTTTACCAATCCTATTTTAATGAATAAGTTCAAGTGTCCGATTCAGAAAAATAAAAACTCGGACACTTCAAAAAACCCGATTTGTAAAAACTGTGGACCCTAAAATCTAACTTTTTTTGCACGTGAAATTTTATGGATTTGCATTCTGGTAAAGTTTACCAATCCTATTTTAATGAATAAGTTCAAGTGTCCGATTCAGAAAAATAAAAACTCGGACACTTCAAAAAACCCTATTTGTAAAAACTGTGGACCCTAAAATCTAACTTTTTTTGCACGTGAAATTTTATGGATTTGCATTCTGGTAAAGTTTACCAATCCTATTTTAATGAATAAGTTCAAGTGTCCGATTCAGATAAATAAAAACTCGGACACTTCAAAAAACCCGATTTTTAAAAACTGTGGACCCTAAAATCTAACTTTTTTTGCACGTGAAATTTTATGGATTTGCATTCTGGTAAAGTTTACCAATCCTATTTTAATGAATAAGTTCAAGTGTCCGATTCAGAAAAATAAAAACTCGGACACTTCAAAAAACCCGATTTGTAAAAACTGTGGACCCTAAAATCTAACTTTTTTTGCACGTGAAATTTTATGGATTTGCATTCTGGTAAAGTTTACCAATCCTATTTTAATGAATAAGTTCAAGTGTCCGATTCAGATAAATAAAAACTCGGACACTTCAAAAAACCCGATTTGTAAAAACTGTGGACCCTAAAATCTAACTTTTTTTGCACGTGAAATTTTATGGATTTGCATTCTGGTAAAGTTTACCAATCCTATTTTAATGAATAAGTTCAAGTGTCCGATTCAGATAAATAAAAACTCGGACACTTCAAAAAACCCGATTTTTAAAAACTGTGGACCCTAAAATCTAACTTTTTTTGCACGTGAAATTTTATGGATTTGCATTCTGGTAAAGTTTACCAATCCTATTTTAATGAATAAGTTCAAGTGTCCGATTCAGAAAAATAAAAACTCGGACACTTCAAAAAACCCGATTTGTAAAAACTGTGGACCCTAAAATCTAACTTTTTTTGCACGTGAAATTTTATGGATTTGCATTCTGGTAAAGTTTACCAATCCTATTTTAATGAATAAGTTCAAGTGTCCGATTCAGATAAATAAAAACTCGGACACTTCAAAAAACCCGATTTTTAAAAACTGTGGATCCTAAAATCTAACTTTTTTTGCACGTGAAATTTTATGGATTTGCATTCTGGTAAAGTTTACCAATCCTATTTTAATGAATAAGTTCAAGTGTCCGATTCAGATAAATAAAAACTCGGACACTTCAAAAAACCCGATTTTTAAAAACTGTGGACCCTAAAATCTAACTTTTTTTGCACGTGAAATTTTATGGATTTGCATTCTGGTAAAGTTTACCAATCCTATTTTAATGAATAAGTTCAAGTGTCCGATTCAGATAAATAAAAACTCGGACACTTCAAAAAACCCGATTTTTAAAAACTGTGGACCCTAAAATCTAACTTTTTTTGCACGTGAAATTTTATGGATTTGCATTCTGGTAAAGTTTACCAATCCTATTTTAATGAATAAGTTCAAGTGTCCGATTCAGAAAAATAAAAACTCGGACACTTCAAAAAACCCGATTTGTAAAAACTGTGGACCCTAAAATCTAACTTTTTTTGCACGTGAAATTTTATGGATTTGCATTCTGGTAAAGTTTACCAATCCTATTTTAATGAATAAGTTCAAGTGTCCGATTCAGATAAATAAAAACTCGGACACTTCAAAAAACCCGATTTTTAAAAACTGTGGACCCTAAAATCTAACTTTTTTTGCACGTGAAATTTTATGGATTTGCATTCTGGTAAAGTTTACCAATCCTATTTTAATGAATAAGTTCAAGTGTCCGATTCAGATAAATAAAAACTCGGACACTTCAAAAAACCCGATTTTTAAAAACTGTGGATCCTAAAATCTAACTTTTTTTGCACGTGAAATTTTATGGATTTGCATTCTGGTAAAGTTTACCAATCCTATTTTAATGAATAAGTTCAAGTGTCCGATTCAGATAAATAAAAACTCGGACACTTCAAAAAACCCGATTTGTAAAAACTGTGGATCCTAAAATCTAACTTTTTTTGCACGTGAAATTTTATGGATTTGCATTCTGGTAAAGGTTACCAATCCTATTTTATTGAATAAGTGCAAGTGTTCGACTCAAAAAAGTAAAATCTCGGACACTTCAAAAAACCCGATTTGTAAAAACTGTGGACCCTAAAATCTAACTTTTTTTGCACGTGAAATTTTATGGATTTGCATTCTGGTAAAGTTTACCAATCCTATTTTAATGAATAAGTTCAAGTGTCCGATTCAGAAAAATAAAAACTCGGACACTTCAAAAAACCCGATTTGTAAAAACTGTGGACCCTAAAATCTAACTTTTTTTGCACGTGAAATTTTATGGATTTGCATTCTGGTAAAGTTTACCAATCCTATTTTAATGAATAAGTTCAAGTGTCCGATTCAGATAAATAAAAACTCGGACACTTCAAAAAACCCGATTTTTAAAAACTGTGGACCCTAAAATCTAACTTTTTTTGCACGTGAAATTTTATGGATTTGCATTCTGGTAAAGTTTACCAATCCTATTTTAATGAATAAGTTCAAGTGTCCGATTCAGATAAATAAAAACTCGGACACTTCAAAAAACCCGATTTTTAAAAACTGTGGATCCTAAAATCTAACTTTTTTTGCACGTGAAATTTTATGGATTTGCATTCTGGTAAAGTTTACCAATCCTATTTTAATGAATAAGTTCAAGTGTCCGATTCAGATAAATAAAAACTCGGACACTTCAAAAAACCCGATTTGTAAAAACTGTGGATCCTAAAATCTAACTTTTTTTGCACGTGAAATTTTATGGATTTGCATTCTGGTAAAGGTTACCAATCCTATTTTATTGAATAAGTGCAAGTGTTCGACTCAAAAAAGTAAAATCTCGGACACTTCAAAAAACCCGATTTTGAAAAACTGTGGATCCGTCTGATATACCATATATACTCTCACTTATCTGATGCTATCTCAGTCAATTGTGAAGGTGTCCAGACAGATGTCATTTTCGGAATCAGGATGTCCTGTTACATATAATATTCATCACCAGGATAATTGAAAGTCAGAAGATTTATTTGATATTATAGAGTGGGTTTAAATTTTGAAAAAAAATGTTGATCCTAAAATTCAGCTGACACCGACATAACATTATATTTGCTCCTATCTTTGCTTCTTGCGTTCATAAAAAAGTTGGCAACAGTGGCAATTTTCAAGTTCAACTCGTTTGCCAATTTTTCTTGCTCCTTTTTATTTGGTCGATCATTCTCCATAAACGCCTTCTTCAACACTTCGCGTTGATGATGCTGAAGCTTGAATCTGGTCTCAGGTTTATGTGCCTCCTCCATTTTTTCAATTGCATCTGAAAATTTATTCATTTATCTAAGTGTTGTGGATTCAAAATTTTCAACAAATGCGATTTATCTAGTCATTCGGAAAGTTAGGCTATAGCTGAAATTTCAGCTAAAATGGGAACTTTCTTAGGGTTTCAATAAAAATTTGTATATATATATCTATATATCTATATCTATATATATCTATATATATTCGCTCCAAACGTTTTTTCTGCCTATATTCTCTATGAATCTAGTGAATCTAGTGAATCTAGTGAATCTAGTGAATCTAGTGAATCTAGTGAATCTAGTGAATCTAGTGAATCTAGTGAATCTAGTGAATCTAGTGAATCTAGTGAATCTAGTGAATCTAGTGAATCTAGTGAATCTAGTGAATCTAGTGAATCTAGTGAATCTAGTGAATCTAGTGAATCTAGTGAATCTATGAATCTAGTGAATCTAGTGAATCTAGTGAATCTAGTGAATCTAGTGAATCTAGTGAATCTAGTGAATCTAGTGAATCTAGTGAATTTAGTGAATTTAGTGAATCTAGTGAATCTATGAATCTATGAATCTAGTGAATCTAGTGAATCTAGTGAATCTAGTGAATCTAGTGAATCTAGTGAATCTAGTGAATTTAGTGAATCTAGTGAATCTATGAATACATATTTTTACAAAAAAACCTAAGAAAGTTCTCATTTCAGCTGAAATTTCAGCCATAATATAAATTTTATGTCTGAAATGGCCTTACTTTCCACTATTTGCGATCGAGGCGCATTTTGCAGCCTATTGGATGGAAAATTCCACTAAATAAAACACCAACCCTGTCTCAATTTCTTTTTCTCCTCATCACTTGTATCCAACCAATCCTCCATTTGTCGATATGTTCGTTTCCCTTTGGCCGATAACGCCTCCCATGGTTTTGGCCTGTTCAAAAGTTCCGACATTGTTCCTTGGGTTCTGGAAAATATTTAGTTTAAAAAAATGAAAACAAAAAATTCAACCAACTTTTTGAAAACAACTTCCGCAAATGTATATTGTGAAATACCATATTTCTTCAATTCCTTCTTCACCCTTGCTGCTATTTCTTTCGTATTTCGCTCCTTTTTCGATTTCACATCAGTATCCCCAACTCTGATTTTGCCTGATTTTGGTGGAGTTGCACCCTTTGGTGAATTGGTGTCGGAATTGGCGTATGAAGAATTTGGTGAGGTGACATCTTGTGGTGAAATTGAAGTTGGAGACATGGTGTCGGAATTGGCATATGGAGAATCGAGCGGGGTGACGGTTTGTGGTGCAACTGGAGTGGTTGGAACAGATGCTACCAAACGGTGTCCGGGCTCTTGGAGCATCGAAAAATCCTGTGGAGCATGTGAGGTCTGAGCCACTGAGCCAAGATCTTGGTGCATTGGAGCATTCATCACCTGCCAATCCTGGAGTACTGGAGAATCCTGATCAATTTGAGGGTTCTGATGAACATGAAGATTTGGAGCATTCTGGAGCTCTGGAAGATTCTGGAGCATTGGAGAACTCTTAAATCCTTGTGATTGTTGCTGGAGCATCTGTAGGTTCTGGAGCATTTGCAGCTGCTGGAACATTTGTAGATAATGAAGTGTTTGAGGATTCTGGACTGCTGAGGGATCCTGGAGCATCGGCTGATTCTGAAGAACTGGCTGATTTTGGAGCATCGGTTGATTTGGGGGCATCGGCTGATTCTGATCCACTTGACGATCCTGGGGTTCCGGAGGATTTTGAGCAATTTGTGATTGCTGGAGCATCAAGGGACTCTGGAGCACTGGTGGACTCTGGAGCACTGGTGGATTCTGGATTCCTTGCTGATTCTGGAGCACTGCTGTATTCTGAACCACTTGGCGATCCTGGAGCTCTTGACGATCCTGTGGCAGTTGTGGACCTTGGACCAATGGTAATTGTTGAAATGGTTGAGTTCCCCAAAGTTGAGCCATTGATCCATCCCGCAATTGATTTTGCATCATCATCATAAGCATTTGTTGATTCAAAAACGCGGTGAGTTGAGATGGGTCTGCCATTGTTGAGTAATACGACCTGTCGATGGTGATGGATACGGTACGAATGGAATTATATTGAAGGGTGAGTGGTAGATCAAAATAGGCGCCTATTCAAAGGTCAAACATCTGCTATAGAGGTTATATAAAGGTTATCTGATCAACAACAAAAAAATCGATATTTCGAAATGATCCGATAGGCGCGTTTTTTGAACAGCTGCTGGTATATGGTGCTAGGACTCATTGTTGTATATACCCAAGATACACGACATTCTTACATTGCTGATAATTTCGCAGGACGGCCAATAGCAAAAAAACGTTTTTTTACTTACCGTATTCAGCTCGTATATTGCAAAAAAAAAGTTTACACTTAAAATTTTCAGATCATACCTTCCCCAAAAACCATGGCTCAAAACACCGACCGATTCATCATGAGAGCTCTCGCTGCCAACTTGGAGCAGATTTTGAGAGAAGCAACCGGTTAGTTTTTTTTTCCATATATATATATCTATAATTTTGCTTTTTTTTTCAGAATCCAACGAAGATATCGATGATTCGGATATTGAAGATCGCATGGCTGAAAATTGTAAGTCGCATCATTTTCGAAGTAGATTACTGTAGTTTTTGATCTACCACAGATAACTTTAGCTCCTCATAATTCATAGATTACTTCTGTTTTTGATCTACTACAGACTATTGTAGTTTTTGATCTACCGCAGAGTACTGTAGTTTTCAATTTTTATTTTCAGATCTTCGGGATATTCGATCCCTACGAATGCCTCACTTTGTGAGACCAGAGCCCGAAGATGACTTGGTGGATCTGATTTTTGAAGGATGCACCACGTCAGGAGATGTGGAGAGCAAGGAGGATTGCAGGATTTGTATGAGAGAAGCCGAACACCCGATCGGGTGTCGATCATGCAAAAAGTTGGTCGGATGTCTTGCGTAAGTTTGTCATATTAGTTTCATTCATAACTATTGTTTTTTTCAGATGCTGTAAGCGTTGGGCATCCGCCTCGATGGATCGAGCTGGACAGCCATCGTGTCCACTGTGTCGTGGTGAGTGGACCAACAGTGATAGTGTTGTGCAGATCAAAGAAGAGGTCGAAGAAGAGCAAAAAGGACAATAATTATCTTTGACTTTTTTGTTGAAATAAAATTTTCTTTTTCTATCTTTGAGAACTATAAACCTACAGATGTCAGACAAAAACTTACGAGAAATCGAAGCTCAAAAAAATTGACATACATTGATTCCGACACCAAACGCCTGAATTTCAGCATATGAAACTGTGAATTTCTGAAAATTTTCAAGTTTGGTGGAAGCATATTATGGCTTTTTGAAGTTTTGTATCTATCACCTCTTGATACTATACACTACGGTAGATCAAAATTCTCAGACTTCGAAACGACCAGAATACCACCTGCTCATTTATTGAGATTCTTATATATTCCTATCTATAAATCGATAATTCGAAATTCCATAAAAGCTCATCAGGTCAGATACTTATCTAATAGGCGCGTTCTATCTAGGCGCGTACCAGCTGGTATGAGGTACTCCCATGATCGAAATCATTCTGTTGATTTGCATCCACCGTGGGTGGTCGTTTCATTTTTTGTATCGTTTTGAATATTTTTTCCTGAATTGATATACATTCAAAATTTTCAGACCTCAACTAACCACTTCTACGAAAAATGGCTCAAAACATCAATCAATTCTTCAACCAATTGCTTGCTGCCGAACTGGCGCATATCATGGAAGAACTTTCCGGTAAATCGATTCTCTTTTTTGTATATATTTTATTTTTTTTAGCGAATCAAGGAATGACATCGATTCAAATTTTTCACATAGAAATCCGAAGACCAAGTACAGATGAGAACTTGGTGAAGAAGATATTTGAAAAATGCACCATGTCGGAGAAAGTGGAGAGCAAGGAGGAATGCAGGGTTTGCATGAATATTGCTGAGCATCCGATTGGGTGCAAATCCTGCAAAAATATTGTGGGTTGCCTTGAGTAAGTTTGCCATAATAATTTCACTTTTAACTATTCTTGTTTCAGTTGTTGTAAACGTTGGGCATCCGCCTCGATGGATCGAGCTGGGAAGCCATCATGCCCACTTTGCCGAAGTGAGTGGACCAACAGTGATTGTGTCGTTGAGGTGAAAGTAGAAGACAATGAAACGGGCAAAGACCAATAATTTACAGTTCATATGAAGCTGTGTGTTTTCTTCCAATAAATCTCTCTTTTCGACCTTTGATAACTATGAATCTACATGTCACACAGAAACTTATGAAAAATGGATGTGCGGATGAAAAAGTAAAATTTACCAGATAAAACTCCAGATAAAAATATTCAAAACTTGCATAAGAACATCAATAAGTTAGATACGGAAAGTGTGAAGTTTCAAAAAAGTTCTGGCCGAAATAACTTTCAGACGTTTTGTTACGTGCAGTATTATTTTTTATCCTACTAATTATGTTGTTATTCATCCAAACATCGGAATTCAGATTTAAAACTTCTAAAAATTTGACATAACCACAACTGTCTTAGCTACTGAAAGCATAAAATCCAACACAAAAGTGTTACTGGAAGCCCTGCTAGAAATTCGAACTTAGAACCACTTTTGATTATGAATGGATGAAAGACTCAGTTGAACATCTGCTCAATCTTCCAAGAGTCATAGATGTAACAAATCAAAAGTCGATAATTCGAATTTTTCATGGTTACATTAAATATTTATCTAATAGGCGCGTATCGTAAATGGCAGGTGGTATGCGGTAGTCCCATTGTTGGGTCCACTCTTGGTGTTTCCTCCATCCTTGGTGGTTGTCTCATTTTCCCCATTTCCAAATCTCAACAATCTTGAAAAATGGCTGAAACCAGAGAAGATCGCATCGCTGACATGAGTAAGTCACATAATTTTTATAGGTGCTCAAAATATTCATTTTTTAGGTCCCGAACTGGTACATGTCATCCTAACCATACAAACCCTGTTCCAAAGATATAAGGCAAAGAAATTGGCGAAGAAGGAGAACAAAAATTTGGTGGAACAAATATTCAAGAAATGTACCATATCGGAGAAAGTGGAGAGCAATGAAGAGTGCCGAATTTGTATGAAGGAAGCCGAACATCCGATCGGGTGTGAATCGTGCAAGAAAGTAGTGGGATGTCTTTCGTAAGTTTTTGGTTTTTGTGATTTTCATAATTATTTCAAATTTCAGATGCTGTAAGCGTTGGATGCTGTAAGCATCATGCGATAGGGCTGGAAAGCCATCGTGTCCTCTCTGTCGTAGTGAGTGGAAGAGCAGCGAATCTGTTTTCGAGGTGACAACTGAGGAGGAGAAAGAAGAGCCCCCGCTTTAATTTTTTACTCCAGAAATCTTTTTGTCTAATAAATTTTTTTTTCATAAACTGTCTTACAAACTTTTATATCGGGAAGTCAGAGCATCAAAAGCAGGTTGAAAAAAGTGAAAAATTTCAAGTTTTTTGCTCGAGCATTGTCAGCCAAATTGTGCTCAAAAGTTCAAAATATGTTCGGTTTTGGTTTGATACTGTACGTGATTCACGAAATTTTTTAAATTTCTGAAAGTGTACTATTCTAGGCTTTTGAAAACTCTCCGGTTCTCGAGAAGTTTAGGAGTGTATTGCATATCAAAACGACCAATATACCGCTGTTAGAAAAAATGAATCGATGAGCAGATATCCATGATTGTGTCAAAATCGAGGATTGTGTCAAAATCCAAGATCGTTGTCTGATAGGCGCGTTTTGTGAATAGCAGCTGGTATGGTGTTTCCTATTCATTCTGTTGTTTTGTCTTCCTCCCAGATGGTCGTATTATTTTTCGTCTTGCTTTGAATTTCAAAATGACATGTAAAAATTTTCAGAACCCACCGAAAAATGGCTCAAAACAATGACGCATGGAATAGATTCACGACGTTGGGAGGACAAATATTTGTCGATGGTTAGTTTATTTTTGGGACATAAATCTATAGCACTGCAAACGCTGGAGGAAAATGATAATATCTCGAAATCTAGTAGAGCTATAAAAAAGTAGTCAACTGCAAATTTGTAGATCATAACTTTTTCTACAAATTTGCAGTTGACAACTTTTTGATAACTGTACTAGATTCCGAGATATCAGCATTTTCCGGCAGCGTTCACAGTGCCTCTCTATTTAAAAAAAAACGGCTCATAATTTTTTTCCTTCAGACAATTCAGATGACGAATTTGAGTGGGAGGAAGAAGATGATGCAGAAGTGAACGAATCGGACAACACCCTGGTCGACAAAATTTTCGAAAGATGCACCATGTCAGGAGATGTGGAGAGTAAGGAAGAGTGCCGAATTTGCATGAAAGTGGCTGAGCATCCGATCGGGTGTCAGTCCTGCAAAAAGTTGGTCGGATGCCTTGAGTAAGTTTGTCATACAGTACCGGCCATAAAGATATACAATTTCACGTGTTTCAGTGCATTTAGGCTAGAAATGACTCTTCAATGCGGAAATTCCAGCCAAACAAGTACCAATGTGATATTAAAAATGTAAAGTACTTGTATTCACCTACTCAAAAACATATTCGCCTCGATTTGCTAACCCCCCGAATTCGATAGACATACAGTATATTATTGTCCCATTTTTCCACATTTGACGAAAAATGAAAAAATATAATTTTTTTGAGAAATTCGAAGAACAAGTTTGGGACATTTTTAGAAGTATGTGGGTTCTTATTGTAGTCAAATCTCAGCTTAAATAGTCCATTGCAATGCTAGATATTCGGCAAAACACAAAATGGTATAAATTACTGTCCACAATGATGCATGTAGTGTTGGTTCGGGAGGTTAGCAAATCTAGGCGAATATGTTTTTAAGTAGGTGAATACAAGTACTTTACATTTTTAATATCACATTGGTACTTGTTTGGCTGGAATTTCCGCATTGAAGAGTCATTTCTAGCCTAAATGCACTGAAACACGTGAAATTGTATATCTTTATGGCCGGTACTGTATTAGTATCATTTATTATTTTTTTTTCAGGTGCTGTGAGCGTTGGGCATCCGCATCTATGGAAAGGGCTGGACAGTCATCGTGTCCACTTTGTCGTGGGGAGTGGAAGAACAGTGATGATGTTTATGAGGTGGCAGCAGAAAAGGAGACGAAGGACCATCAACGATAGTGTGGTTGAGATGGCAGAAAAATAATATAAAGCGGATGGAAGTCGATAATTTTTTGTTTTAAATCGCATTTTTTAGCAATAAATTTGTTTTTACACTTCTGAGAACTGTAAATCTATTTAGTTGATACTAATACATATGCAGAACTTGTGAAAGTTGTGATCGTGTTTTTTTTTGCATTAATTTTTTTCACTACTGTTAAAAAATATTCTGAAAACCGACTGACAACAGCTTCAGGATTTTCTTCGACTGTGATAGTTCGGAGTGTGATTCTCAGCATGGTCATCTGACCATCTGCTCATTTTTTGTTATTTATGGCTATTATTGCCCGATCAATACCTGACCGCGGTCAAATGGCAGGTGGTATGTATGGTCCCCCTTGTCGAGTCAACTCTTTCGTTTTTCGTTCATCCCGGATGGCCTTCCTATTTTTCCCTTTGTTTCAAATCCATATTCCCTAGACAAATATCTTCCAGATCTTCAAATCAGCACCAAATAATGGCTCAAAACGGAGGAGCGATGACTCAGGGTTAAGCCAATATTATACATTATTCTTTATCAATTTTTTCTATTTTCAGACGAAGCTATCTTACTTATTCGTTATTATTTTCATAGATATAAGTTGATAAAGGCAAGGGAGCAAGTTTTCGAAAAATTCAACACATCGGAGAAAGTGGAGAGCACCGAAGAGTGCAGAATTTGTATGAAGGAAGCTGTTTATCCGATCGGGTGTAGTTCATGCAAAAAATTGGTTGGTTGCCTTTCGTAAGTTTTTCATATTAGTTTCATTGATAACTACATGTGGTTCAGATGTTGCAAGAGTTGGGCTACCGCATCTTTTGATAGGGCTGGAAAGTATTCGTGTCCTCTGTGTCGTGGGGAGTGGAAAAACAGTGACTCTGTTTTTGAGATGGCAGCCCAGGTGGAGAAAGTAGCACCGTAATTTCAATTTTCTCTAATAAATTTGTTTTTTATACATGAACTGTCATAAAAAACATTTATATCAGAAAGTCAGAATTCTAATGCATACTGTAAAATTGTGTCATGTTCGAAAGTTGCAAAAAAGGGATAAATTCTTCTGAACTTCTTTCTTTCAAAACTGTCAAATGCCCATCTGCTCATATTTCATAAATTATGGCTATTATGGCCGATCAATACCCCCCGCGCACAACTGACAGGTGGCGTGTATGGTCCCCCTTGCCGGGTCCCCTCTCATATTTTTCGCCAATTCTTGATGGTCGTCTCCCTTTATGCTTCGTTTGAAGTCCAATTTCCCCAGAAAAATATCTTCCAGATCTTCAGATCAGCACAATGGCTCAAAATGAATTGTCGACCGACCGGGACCGATGTGAGTCACACCAATTTTATTGTTAGACATCAATTATTTTTTTTAGACGAAGCTATGCTAACTATTCAACATTATTTTCGAAGATATAAATTAATGAGGACAATTTTTGAAAAATGCACCACGTTGGTGATGGTGAAGATCGAGGAAGAATGTACGATTTGTATGAAGGAAGCTGAGCATCCGATCGGCTGTGAATCATGCAAGGCATTGGTTGGGTGTTGGAGGTTAGTTTTTTCTATTGATTCGGTTTCTTAGTGTATATTTTCAGATGTTGTTACGAATGGGCCTTCGCATCATTTGATAGAGCTGGAAAGCCATCGTGTCCACTTTGTCGTGGGGAGTGGAAAAACAGTGAATCTGTTTATGAGGTGACAGTAGAGGAAAGGACCAACAACGACATTGTAGTTGAGGTGGCCGAAGAAGACAAAAAAATTAAACGAAGAACAATAGTTTCTTACTTTTCACAGCTTGTGTCTTTTTTTCGATGCTCGCAATAAATTATTATTTTTCTTCTACTTCTAAAAACTGTGAATCAATTTAGTTGACACTATATATATCGAACATAGCTATACTAGTTCATTATCAAATAAAATTATTTTCGAAAATATAAGTTGATAAAGACAATATTCAATGAATGCACCAGAGCGGAGATAATGGAGGGCAACGGAGAATGCACCATTTGCATGAAAGAAGCCGAACTTCCGGTCGGTTGTCAGACATGCAAGAAATTAGTTGGATGCTTGAGGTTTGTTTGTAATATTAGTTATATAGGGTATATCAGGCGGAAATTTTTTTTTTTGAAAAATGATGCAATTTTGTGTGGACCTTACGTATCCGATCCTCCTGATTTCGAAAATGACCTCACCGACGCTGTATCTTCAAAATTGACTGAGATAGCATCGGAATAGTGACTGTATAGGGTGAACTAGGTTGGAACTTAATTATTAAAATTTCAGATGTTGTCAGGATTGGGTCTCAAAATCAAGTAGGGCTGGAAAGTATTCGTGCCCACTTTGTCGTGGTGAGTGGAACGACGGCAAATCTATTTGTTTTGTGGTGATAGCAGAGAAGGAGGAAAAAATTAAACGAAGAACAAAAATTTCTGACTTTTTACAGCGATTTGTTTCTTATTTTCAATGCTTACAATAAATTATTTTTTACTGCTACTTTTGCGAACTGTAAATTTATTTAGCTGATACAAAGCCTTATGCAGAACATGTGAGAATTGTTGCGGTGGGGCGAAGTTACACACGGAGTGCCATTTTTTCTGACTGTTGTAAAATTACTGACCAATACTTATCTGACCCCGCGCAAATGACAGGTGGTGTGCTGTCCCCCTTGTCGAGTCTACTCTTCAGTTTTTTGCCCATCATTGATAGGTGCTCTCATTCTTTGCTCTAATTTCTGATTCATTCTTCTCCAAATTACCTATATTTCCAAAATTTTTAGATCTTCAAATCAGCGATGGCTCAAAATATAGAACTACCGGCAACCCGGGAGCAATGTGAGTTACATTAATTTTAGACACAAATACTGTTTTTTAATTTTCAGACGAAGCTATCTTATTCATTACGAATTCTTTTCGAAGATGGAAATTGATAAAAACAATATTCGAAAAATGCATCATAGCGGAGAAAGTGGAAAACGAGGAAGAATGCACGATTTGTATGAAGGAAGCCGAGCAACCGATTGGCTGTAATTTGTGCAATAAATTTGTTGGATGCTTGACGTTTGTTAGTCACATTTGTACTATTCATAACTATTCTAGTTTCAGATGTTGTAAACGTTGGTCCTTCGCATCACACAAAAGAACGGGAAAGGTATTGTGTCCACACTGTCGTGGGGATTGGAAGTATAGCGATAGTGTGGTTATGATGGTAGAAGATGGATGGCTGTATATTTGATGCCTAGCTCAACAAGTTCAATTTCAGTCAAATTTTGCTCAAAAGCTCAAAATATAATAAGTGTTTCCTTTTTTTCACAATAAAGCTGATGTAAACAGATAATTTCCAAGGGCGAATTGTTTTTTTTTTGTCTCAATAAATTATTTTTTGGATTTTTCGGACTTTCTTCGACCCTGATATCCTGAATCACACAACAAAAATTTAATGGTAGATCACAAATCGTCGATTCGAAAAAGTTCCTAAAAACATCTGCTCAATTCCTCAAATTTCTGGCTATTATAATCAATATTCCGAAATCTATAAAACCGCATCAGGTCAAATACTTATCTAATAGGCGCGTTTTGTTAATGGCAGATGCTATGAGATGCTCCCAGTTCATTCTCTTGTATTGTATACATCCTGGGTGGTCGTCTTATTTTGTCACGCTTCAAATTTTTTTCCAGAATTTTATCGTCAAGCTTGCAGATTATACGTCCCGGAAATGGACCGAGAACGCTTGGAACGATTTCTAGTTCTTTATGATTCAATTGGTCAGTCCATTTTTTTTAATCCACCATTCTCGTTTTTTCAGCATTTTCCATTAACGACGAAGAAGTTCCAGAAGATCCATCGCCTAGAAACCTGGTCGAGGAGATTTTCAAAAAATGTTCCTCCTCGGAGAAAGTAGAGAGCAAGGAAGATTGCAGAATTTGTATGAATCCAGCCAAGCACCCGATCGGGTGTCAGTCATGCAAGAAGTTGGTCGGATGTCTTGAGTAAGCTTGGCATATTAGCTTCATTCTCAACTATTCTTGTTTCAGATGCTGTAAGCGTTGGGCAACTAGTTCAATGGGACGAGCTTGGATCCCATCATGTCCACTTTGTCGTGGTACCTGGACCAACGATAGTAGCGTGGTGGAGGTGACTTCAGAGAACGATAGAGCCGACAAAAAACAATAATTTTTATGAATCTTTTGTTTTTTTTTTTCATACAATGAATTTTTTTCCTAGCTTTGAGAATTATGAATATCGGTATCTTGAAGTCAATACAACAATACAACGTCTGTTTGTCATATTTGTACTATTCATAACTATTCTAGTTTCAGATGTTGTAAACGTTGGACCTTCGCATCCCACAAAAAACGGGAAAGGTATTGTGTCCACACTGTCGTGGGGAGTGGGAGAATAGCGATAGTGTGGTTATGATGGTAGAAGATGGATGGTTGTATATTTGATGCCTAGGTCAAAAAGTGCATTTTGAGGCTAATTGTGTTCAAAATAAAATAGGCGTTTGTTTTTTTTTACAATAAAGCTGATGTAAACCGATAATGTCCTGTCTTATGAATCGTTTTTTTTGTTGCAATAAATTATTTTTCTGTTACTCCTGAGAACTGTAAATGTATTTTTCTGGTACTAAGGCGAATGAATAGAGAAATTAAAAGCAGAAAAGTTCTTATGGACACATGAAACCTAATGTGTTGCTGAAAAAGTTTTTGGAAAGTTTTCGCTATCTCGAACTATAATGATTCTATAATTTTCTACAGATATAAATATGTTGCAAGGCCTGTTGCGGCGGGGACGCGGAGTGTAACTTTGTGGTAATATAACAGATCAATACTTACCCGACCGCAACAGCTGGTATGCGGTGTCCCTCTTGTCAAGTCCACTCTTCTGTTTGCCTTCCATTGGCAAGGAGCCTGCTAATCCATTTTTCTTCAAATTACCTATATCCGCAAAAAAATTTTCAGATCTTCAGATCAGCACCAAAAAAATGGCTGAATACGGACCGATGACCCGGGAGAAATGTGAGTGACTCCAATGTTATACACAGATTCTTATTTTTAAAATTTTATTAGATGAGGCTACATTACTTATTATACATCTTTTTCGAAGATACAAATTGAGGACACTTTTCGAAAAATGTACCAACTCGGAGATAGTGGAGAGCAATGAAGAGTGTCGAATTTGCATGAAAGAAGCCGAGCATCCTATCGGTTGTATCTTGTGCAAAAAATTGGTTGGGTGCTTGACGTTAGTTTGTCATAATTGTACTATTCATAATGATGTATTTGTTTCAGATGTTGTAACGATTGGGCTCATGCATCATTCGAAAGGACTGAGGAGCCGTCGTGTCCACTGTGTCGTGGCCATTGGAAGGACAGTGATTGTGTTTATGAGGTGACAGCCGAAGAAATAGAGGAAGAGGAAAGGACTAACAACGATAGTGTGGTTGAGGTGACAGTAGAACAAAGTCAAAGAAGGACAACAACTTCTTACATTGAGCGTTTTGTTTCTTTTTTTCAATGCTCACAATAAATTTGTTTCTTCTGCTACTTTCAAGACCTATTAATCTGTTCAGCTGACAGTAAGGCTAACGCAGAATCTGATAGCTGAAAAACAGTACTATAAAAATCGAGATGAAAGAAACGTTGAGAATCTGAAAAACCTGAAAGTATGAAAATTTAATGATATGAGTTTCTGAATTTCTGAAGGTCTATTCTTCCAGAAAGCGTTCGACTTTAACATTCCGACTCTTTGATGCCTAGGAATTTTCGAGCAATCTTTTGAAAACTTTGGAGTCTTCGATTTTGCCTCGCTCAACTTTCAAAGAGGAAGATCAAAGTTTGTCTGTTTCGGAAACGTCACAGGTACATATGCTTATTTTTGCCACATACATAGCTGTTTTGATCGATCAATCGACATTTCGAAATCTAAAAATCGCATCAGGTCATATACTTATCTGATAGGCGCGTTTTGTGAATGGCAGATGGCATGTGGTAGTTCTGTCTCATTTTCTCTTTTTGCTCCATCCTAGATGGTCGGTTTTTCGTCTCCATTTAAATTTCTTTTTTGAATCTCCTATTTATATCGTAATATTTTCAGATTGTACTTCCAGGAAAATGGACCTACCCCTGGATGAACTGAACAGACTACTTCTACAAGCACTTCTTGATTTAATCAGTTAGTCCATTTTTTCCTCAAAAATCCATAATTTTCTTTTTTGCAGATGATCCAAGTTCCAGTGACGACGAAGAAGTTCCAGAAGATCCGTCACCCAGCAACCTGGTCGACGAGATGTTTGAAAAATGCACCACATCAGGAAATGTGGAGAGCAAGGAAGATTGCAGAATTTGTATGAATCCAGCCAAGCACCCTATCGGTTGTCAGTCATGCAAGAAGTTAGTTGGATGTCTTGAGTAAGTTTGGAATATTAGTTCCATTTTTGACTATTCTTTTGTTTCAGATGCTGTAAGCGTTGGGCATCCGCCTCAATGGGACGATCCGGAACCCCATCATGTCCACTTTGTCGTGGTACATGGACCAACGACAGTAGCGTGGTGGAGGTGACCTCAGAGGTTGATAGAGCCGACAAAAAACAATAATTTATATGAACCTTCTGTTTTTTCTTGCAATAAATACTCTTTTTTTTATTTTTGAGATCAATGACACATTTAAAAATGTTAAAATTTCTTGGGTTAGAAAGTCTCGAATCTGAGGAAACGAGGATACTGTAATAGAAATTCCGATTTCGGATATTATGAAATTTGCAAGCTGTCTGAGCTTCATGGAATTTTAAAGATTCAAAAATTAAATTTTTTCGAAACTTTTGACATAGCTTGCTGAAAAGAATGTTACTATCAGAAAATGCACATTGTAGATCAAAACTTGTATATTTCAGAAAAATCAATAGAACACCTGCCCAATTTTTCAAAATTTATGGCTATCTATAAATCGATAATTTAAAATCCATAAAATTACTTGAGGTCAAATACTTATCTAATAGGCGCGTTTTTGAGAATGGCAGATGGTATATGGTATTTCTATTACCATATTCATTCTGTATTCTGTGTGCATCTTAGGTAGTTATCTTATTTATTTTTGTCTCGATCGAATTTTTCGGATTTTACCCAAATATTATCAATAATGGCCAGCAACATTTTCGATGATTTCAATATTGTTGATCTGGAACTTCAAGAAGGTAGGTTATCTCAGTATATTACGATTTGATAATATTCAAAATATTCAATTTAGTCCATAGAAGTAGCAGATTTGAGTTGTCGGAGGAAGAAATTCCGAAAGATCCATCACCTAGATCCCTGGTCGACGAGATTTTCGAAAAATTCACCACATCAGGAAATGTGGAGTGCAATGAAGATTGCAGGATTTGCATGAAGAAGTCCGAGCAGCCGATCAGGTGTCAAGCATGCAAAAAGTTGGTCGGATGTCTTGAGTAAGTTTGTCATATTTGTTCCGTGTTTAATTATTCTTGTTTCAGATGCTGTAAGCGTTGGGCATCCGCATCAATGGGAAGGGCCAGCACACCATCGTGTCCACTTTGTCGTAGTGAGTGGACCAATAGTGATAGTGTGGTTGAGGTGACAGCAGAAGATGTTCAGGCAAATGATGACCAATAATTTACAATTTATATAAATTTGCGGGTGTTTTTTTTTCAATAAATCTTTTTTTTTCAAACTTTGAGAACTATCATCAGATTCATATATAAACACAAATCATTCCAATGGGTCTCGAGTGGAAATATGGTTCGTATATTTCTCGTGAACAGAAATATCAGTGTCACCGTATTCTTGAACATGTTTTTTCGCGAGGAGACCATTTTTATCAAAGTGTAAACATGATGTTTTTTTGGACCGAGGCTCTGATAGCCAGTGTGCTGAAACTTCGTCTGGTACAGCTTCCCGGATACCTTCTCAGATATGGTGAACTTTTTTTCAATTCATAAAATTTGAGATTCTCAGATTCTCGATTCTCTAGCTCCAATATACCGGATTCTGTTGTAAAACATTTTTTCCAATCAAAAAAAAATTATTTAAAAAATCATACAATATCTCCATCCTCCACCTCTTGATTCTCCACTCTTGGCTCAAAACTGATAAGATGATTTATCATTTTCACAAAATACGATCCTGCCAGCAGTATTGTCACCAACTGAAAAAATCTATTATCACTGATAATTCTGTTAAAATTTACAATATATGGAAAATCGTATCCTCTATCACTGATAATCTTCATTGTCAAAAATACATATCCATATGCTCCAATTATTGTTCCACAAGTTTCCTGAATTTTTATTTTATAAACTTATCTAATGTCAAAATTACAATATTTCCATAATTTTTGAATATATCCTTTTCCTGCAGGATTATCAATATTGTTGCCGTCTCAAAAACCAATGAGAAAGACAAAACAAGCCAGGCATTGTCGGTTGAATCTGAATTTTTCACATAAATAATTTTTTAACTTATATTTTTAAGCTTACTTCTCGAAAAAATCAGACTAAAAACGACCAAGGCAATAGTTAGGTTTAGGTTTAGGATTTTCAGAATATTTGGGCATTGTTGAAAACGGTGAAGCTTCAAAATCATATTTTATTGGAAGCTAAACTGGAGAGATATGTGTGAATTTGCGTCGGGGTGTTTGCACACATGATTTGCATGGAGAAGGATGACAGAGGGAAAAGGGGGTACCAAGCAATTTTATGAGCGAGTGGGAACCTGGATATGATGTGAATCGAAATTTTCATATATAGTGAAAATATCGGTAAAAAATTGGAACTTGGTATTAAAAATTACCATAATGAAAAATAGGAAAGGCCCCTGATATTGATGATAATATGCCGTATTTCCTCAAATAGAGCGACGCTACATACCCTGCCGGAAAATGATCATATCTCGGAATCTAGCACAGTTATCAAAAAATTGTCAACAGCAAATTTGTAGAGGAAGTTATGATCTACAAATTAGCAGTTGAGTACTTTTTGATAGCTCTTCTAGATTCCGAGATATGAGCATTATACGGCACCGTTTGCAGTGCCGCTCTATTCGAGGAAATACGGTGGTAAGAATAATATGAATATTGGCAGAATTAATCTGATCAATCGAAAAATTGATGGTGTCAATTGAAAGATTGTTGATTTTTGATCTAGAAAAAACTCCTGGCAGTTATAAATATATCTGAAAATATCAAGGAAAAAGTTGAATGGAAAAGGTATCCACCCTTTTGTGACTCAAATTTTTTTTGAAATTTTTTTGTTACCTGAAAATTAGAACGATGATTTTCAAATATTTTTTCCTTATTCTATTTTGCCTATATAGAATACAATAGTTCATATCTACAGAGGTGTTATTTCTTGAAATCCAATCCGACGTTAGATATGACACTTCCAATGAGATGCGGATACTTTCATACAGTAGCGCTCAAAAGTTAAGGTACTTTTGGTGTTTTCAGTGCATTTTGGCAATGTTTAGCCGTTTGTGCTGAGCGTCTCCGTGGAGATATGGAAAATTCCTTTTGCAGTAAACCTATTGGCTACCGAAACTTCAAGAAATTTCTTCCAAATCTTTATTTTAACTTTACCAGAAAAAGTTGAAAAATTGAGCGATTACCGAAAGTTGGAAAAATCTCGAATTTTCAAAAGTTTGCCATTTGATCACAATTGCTCTTGGGGGTATTTTGAGGAAGGTTTTGTAGAAAACATGTTCGAATCCTAGCTCATAAGAGGCATTTTCAGCCGAACTGTGCTCCAAAAACCTCAGGTACCTTAACTTTTGAGCGCTACTGTAGGTTGTTTAGATTTGACAGATATAGAAAAGCCTAAAGTCTGGGTTCCAGTTCTGATAATATGTTACATATCAATCAAAAATTTGGTATATCCGGCAATAAGCACTCTTTTTTGAGAACTACGGCTGAAAAACTGCTTTACTCGTGGATCCACTCGTTATTTTAGCTTAAGCCTGTACAAAATATGTATATTCAGGTATCCTAAATACAAATTATCACACAAATATCACGTTTTGTAGGATTTCTTCGCTTATATTTGAGTTTATCCTTAAAAAATAGGCACAAAACGCATGTTTTGGCTGCATTTTATGCAGAAAAACAATCGAAATGCTTTTGGTATAGTTGATAACAATTGCAAAAGCATGACCCCAGAAGGGACATGTGGCAATCTTGTTGCTCCGACGAAGTCCAGAATCTACCAGCCACCAGTCTGCCAGCCTCAACGTTCATCCAAAGACGGGGAAGTGTAGTACTCATACCGCAATGGTGTCGAAGACGACTAACAGACACGACAACTAATAGACTACCTCCCCGAGGGGGACGATACATAGAAATAGCAGTACTATGATGCCAGTGAACCTCCAAACACTGGGAAAAACCCGATCCCACTTGCGGGGGGTCGAACCTTTCTTATCTTTACAACGAAGTAGTTTACTAGTTGCGTGCGTAGCCCACTAGGACACCGCGCATATGAGTTTGTGTGGTCCCAAATGCGTAGTCGTGCGCGGTGTGTGCGCCGAAATTCAAAAAACTGCGTGTTTGTACGACACTCCGTTTCGATTCCGCATGGGTGTGTTGTTTATCGTAAATCGACACAGCATTTTTCAGCTTTTTTTGCAATTTTCTAGCAATTTTCCATCAATTATTGATCATTTTTCAGTCATGGCGGCTAAAAAAGTAATTGCTCGAACTAATCCGACATATAGTGCGTGGTTTGTATGCGATCTTCAGGAAAAATCCAGGTATTTTGAGATTTTTAAGCTTTTTGCCTCAAATTAATTATTTCCAGCAAAATAATCCAATATTTTCCGGGAATCATCAAGGTATCGAGGCGTTTGATTGACACCGCCTGGATTTTGAATATTCCGATGGTTTTGACTGAGAAATACTCAAGATAATTGAAGAAAGACTCGCCGAGAATACAATAACTTATGACAAGTCAAAAGTGAGTTTTTCTGTCGAAAATCTTATAAAAAACTATTTTCAGTTCTCCATGTGCATTCCACAAGCACAAAATAACTTGAAAATGTGATTCTCGTTGGAATTGAAGCCCCATGCGTTCTTCAAACTACGTAAGTCCCCTTTTTTCGTCAAAAGCATCATTTTTTCATAATTTTTGGACTTTTCTAGCGATTTTCCATCAATTAACGATAATTTTTCAGTCACGGCACCTAAAAAATTGTTTCTCGAACCAATTCGACGAATAGTTTGTTGTTTGTATGTGATATTCATGAAAAATCCAGGTATTTCGTAGTATTCAAGCTTTTCTGCCTTAAAATAATTATTTCCAGCAAAATAATCCAATATTTCCCGGAAATCACCAAGATATCGAGACGTTTGATTGATCCACGTAAGCTTTTAGTCTATCTTCAACAAACAAACGATAATTTCAGAAGAAACGGAAGCTTTAGCAGTTTTCCAAGGAGTTCCTGCGCAATTTCTTCACGAATCGTGGTCCACCAAGAGTTTTTCGTGTATCTCATCCTTTGATTTGTAGAACTGGTGATCAGGTTTGAAATATTGATAAGATAGTTTGTTTATATAAATAATTTTCAGATAATAAAAGAGGCTGAAAGTCACGATACTCGCCGTTCAAACCGCCAACATTTCTCGTCACAATGCTCAACCGGTGTCCGATTCTTGTTTGATAGCAGCAGTATCTATCCTTCATTGTATTTTTTTCGGGTTAGCAGTTTTATGTGATATCGTTCACTCATTTAGCAGGTATTTATTTTAGTCGTTGTCATTGTTGTACCTCTCAACATTTTCACTTTGATTCAAAACAAAACAGTATTTATCTTGTATTCATATATTGTCTGTTCCTGAAACGTTTCGTCCTTCAAAAATTATAGGTTTTTTGATAATTTGTATTGTTTTTTCTTGAATAAATTATGAACATTGATAATATTGTATATATGAGGATAAATTACAAAAATCTGTTTCCAGAATTGATTGTGAAAAGAAGAATGTTTGGCAAAAAAGGGAAAAAAGGTAATTATTTACCGGTTCACTAAAATTGCTGAAGATTTTGTTGAAAATGTGCCTTTTCTGTGCTTGTCAACGAAGGTAGACCATTTTAGACCTTAAAAATACCGAAATTTCAGCAAAAATGGACCTTTTCTTGGTTTTTTCCTAAAAATTTGTATATTTTCTTCTTTCAAATCTCTTTCTGCATATATTTAAACTTCATAAACACGAAAAAATGCGTTTTTTGTGGCGATTTTTGAGGAAAAATTCAGATCTAAGCTAGAAAACCCTACAAAATTTGATGAATTTGTAGTTATGAAACCTGAAATAGCAGAATATACATATTCACTGCGGAATAAAGTTATTTTTAGCTAAAATTTCTGTCATGGCCCAATATCAGAAGTGGTTTGAGGACATTCGTCTATCCTCCTGGTCCGGTTGATTGTGAACTCATTGTAGCTGATGAATTGATATCAAACCAAAAAATTGTAATGATATTTATATCAAACTGATAACAATTGAGTAGTCATTTGATGAATCATAGTAAAGAAGTCAAAGATTGGTGAAAACAAGCAATGTTGATAGGATAATAATTATGTTTTGATACCGTCAGTAGTATTCCTACCGAGGATGAATTATCTTTAGCTGTATCAGCTCAATTTTGAGTCGTAGATCAATAATATCAGAATTGATAATTTTGATACTGATAACTATTGTGATAACAGCACAATTGAAGTCAAGAAATTTTTTAAGTCAAGGCTTGATATCTCTGATTAGGAATATCATGGAAACTTGATCAGTGCAAATTTGGACTGATAGCATAATCAATATCATATCACTGATAATCATTGAATAAAGTTGAACTTTTTCAATTCGGTCTGCTATTTTTCCTCATTATCGGGGGGAAGAAGGTAGAAGAAAAGCCCAAAAATAAGAAATTTTTTTATCACCATCTCAATTTCTCTACACAAAACTTTATTTCCAAAAAAAAACTCTACGATACACAAAAAAACTCGAATAAAAAAACTGTTATTTCTCTTCCTCGATCGACGATTGCGTCGCCGATTCACTCAATTTCTCCGATGATGAGCTCTCCCCGTTGATCAAGCTCTGCAAATATGATGGCTCAATTTTCATATCATTCGATGATTTCACCTACCGAAATAGCCTCACCACATTCGTGAGCAGCGTTTTGGAGCGATTCGAATAGGCTGCTCGCCGTTTTTCCCACTATAATTTCCAAATTTCAAGATCGAAGGTCAAGATCAAAAACTCACAAGTTCCCTTTGGTGTATGCAACGATTCATTGATAATATCGCTGATTGTAATCGCCAAATTCTCAGTCGGATCCTCGACATCCTCATCTTTATTATCAGCAATCATATCCTCCTCCATTTTATTGGCACTTCTTGCTGGTTGCGCGACGACTGGCTCATCTTCCGAAAATGCCGTATGACAAGTTTGATCGTGCTCACCTCGAGTGCCGGTTGATACACTTGTATCAAATACTTGTTGCGGCATTTCATGATTCGACACTAAAAAAAATTGATGTTCCGATACAACTGATACCCTATGAATCTATGAATCTATGAATCTATGAATCTATGAATCTATGAATCTATGAATCTATGAATCTATGAGTCTATAAATATAGGCTTACATGATGATGTAGTCGACGAACTATCAACCGATGTTTTCATCTCGTACGAGGAAAGTTTCGTCGGCGGCTCACGAAGTGACTGGATACTTGTTCGATTTGTTGATTCCCAAGTGTAGTTGGATGACAAGTCCCTAGAATTTCAATATTTTATTTTCCAAGTTTTGACGAAAACTTACGAATGCTCATAATGATTCTTTGGACCTTCAACCGCGTGACGAATCGCCGCACTTCTAAGCTCCTCATTCAACGACGCAATATTCGGATCATCCGATAATGCGAATGATGAACTATCAAACACACGATTCGAATCCTCGATACTCTTCCAATCGACCGTACCAGATGCGGATACTGTAGACTTGGCCGGACTCCATTTCGACATGATGGCCAACAATTCGCGGAATACCATCTCACACTTCTCCCTCGTATTATAATGTGGCGATCCGGTCAATATATGATCCACCGATTGTCGTTCAGTATCATTCAATGGCAATTGATGTACATAGTCGGTCAGTTTGGACAACATCTCATGGATACGATGATCCTCATGACTGAACACTGTCAATGGTCCAAAATCGAATGATGGAATATTTCGGCGGATTCGCTGGATTCTCTGATTGTTCTCCTCCAACATCAAAATTGTCGATGAAGTGGTGTTGAAGTGGCGTCCCTCCGACTCCAAGATTCTCTCGATCGTATCCTTCACACCGATCAAGCGTTCAACATTCTTCATACAATCATGAAGTTCCTCCAGATCGTTGTGAAGCTTCTTGATCTCATCTTGGCCATCGAGCTTCGCCAGTTGTTGCTTCAACTCGCCATACAAAAGTTTGGCGTCACCATGAGCGAGCTTCATATTTGTGTGAGCTTGCACCAATGAGTGGCACAAGTCGTTGCCGGTTGTATCGATGGCTTGGGTGAGCTCGACGATGTGCTCTTTTTGGATTTCCATGCATCGTTGCATTTTGGCAATGTCTTCGGACATTTTTGGGACCGTCTGGAAAAAAATATGTGAAATCTATGAATCTATGAATCTATGAATCTATGAATCTATGAATCTATGAATCTATGAATCTATGAATCTATGAATCTATGAATCTATGAATCTATGAATCTATGAATCTATGAATCTATGAATCTATGAATCTATGAATCTATGAATCTATGAATCTATGAATCTATGAATCTATGAATCTATGAATCTATGAATCTATGAATCTATGAATCTATGAATCTATGAATCTATGAATCTATGAATCTATGAATCTATGAATCTATGAATCTATGAATCTATGAATCTATGAATCTATGAATCTATGAATCTATGAATCTATGAATCTATGAATCTATGAATCTATGAATCTATGAATCTATGAATCTATGAATCTATGAATCTATGAATCTATGAATCTATGAATCTATGAATCTATGAATCTATGAATCTATGAATCTATGAATCTATGAATCTATGAATCTATGAATCTATGAATCTATGAATCTATGAATCTATGAATCTATGAATCTATGAATCTATAAATCTATGAATCTATGAATCTATAAATCTATGAATCTATGAATCTATAAATCTATGAATCTATGAATCTATGAATCTATGAATCTATGAATCTATGAATCTATGAATCTATGAATCTATGAATCTATGAATCTATGAATCTATGAATCTATGAATCTATGAATCTATGAATCTATGAATCGATGAATCTATGAATCTATGAATCTATGAATCTATGAATCGATGAATCTATGAATCTATGAATCTATGAATCTATGAATCGATGAATCTATGAATCTATGAATCTATGAATCTATGAATCTATGAATCTATGAATCTATGAATCTATGAATCTATGAATCTATGAATCTATGAATCTATGAATCTATGAATCTATGAATCTATGAATCTATGAATCTATGAATCTATGAATCTATGAATCTATGAATCTATGAATCTATGAATCTATGAATCTATGAATCTATGAATCTATGAATCTATGAATCTATGAATCTATGAATCTATGAATCTATGAATCTATGAATCTATGAATCTATGAATCTATGAATCTCTGAATCTATGAATCTATGAATCTATGAATCTATGAATCTATGAATCTATGAATCAACAAAACATACCTTCGGCTTCGATTCAGCGGTAGAGATCGTTGCAGATAGGTATGACTTATTGGTAGTCTCCGAGTTGGCAGTAGTCGGCACTTTTTTCCAATGCGATCCCAATCCAGAGAATGTCGAGCACTCGGACATTTCCGTTGGACGAATTGTTGTTGATGAGCTATCAGATACTGTTGACCAGCTATCAACCGAGGTTCTGAACAATATATCACTGATTATATTAGCTAGATATGAAGAGAAACTTACGTCAATTGATCTATTGGATCTTGCGTATTCAATGGTGGACCAAAATTGAATTCCGTCTGCATTTTTTATTCAGTGAGACGATTTTATAGACTAATGATTGGTGAAATGACGCAAATGTTTTGTGCCATGTTTTGATGAGTTGGCATATGGTTCACGTGGAAATATTTGGGCTAGATAGTTTTTGGATTTTTTTCACGTTGCAAAAATTTTGAATCTTTTTTTTAAATTTATTGTGTTTTCGAAGAAAAACGATTTATGTGTCAATTTTTAATAAAAAATTTAAATATATCCAAGAAAACCCTACACAATGTGATAGTTTTACACTTTTTTGTGGTCATGAGAAAAAAAACTAGCCGAATATATATGTTTTGTACAAAATAGAGTTAAAATAAAGAGTGAAACTATATTTGGGCTGAAATTTGACACAAAATAGAAATTTTCTGGTTTTTTTTTGTAAAAACTTGTATATCATCTGCTCCCAAATTGTTTTCTGCATATATTCCAATCTTATAAACATGAAAAAAAATGCGTTTGGTGTCGATTTTCAATGAAAAATTCAACTATAAGCAAGAAAAGACCTCAAAACGTAATAATTTTGCAATTATTCGTGGTTATGAGACTTGAAATTGCAGAATATATCTATTTTGTACGAAATATAGCTTCATTTCAGCTGAAATTGCAGTCATGGCCTAACTTTTCACATTTTGCGATCAAGGAGCATTTCAAGAAGCCACACCTCGCGTTAGGCGGTGTCAGGCACCTCGGGAAAAAGTTTTGAATGTGGTCCAGCTCGGGAAAACTACGGGATGAAATGGAAAATACTGGTTCTAAACTTCATGATTCCATAATGCATTATTTTCCCAAAAAAAGTTCTCACTTTTTACCGAGCAACACAGATTTAACGTATTTCTCTTTGATAATTGTGTTGCATAAATATCACTTAGTTTGTCAGAATATTTCCAGTGCTCAGCTGCAACTAATTGCAACACCATTGACATAAAATGGTTGCCCAATCTCTTAGCTTCATTTCAAAAAAAAGATTGTCAAAAAATATTAATTTTGAGCCGAGTTATGATGAGGTGTCAAAAATGAGCAAAAAGTGGAAATTAGCACTGGTGTCAGCAAAAAGTGACACCTCAAAATAACTCGGCTCAAAATGGGAATTGTGCAAAACTGTTTTAAGAGCATGTTAGTTATATGAAGGGGTAACGCAGTTTCAATTTACGAAGCTGGAACTTTGCTCGCCGAGCTGCACCAAATTTTGCTCATTTTTACTGACACCTCAATTTTACACCATGAAGATGTGATTTTTTCGCACGGGTGCAGTTGAACTTTTTGTAGAGCTTGCTGAGAGGAACATTTTGAGCAAAAAATAACGCCGTTAAGTTCAAAATTCACAGAGTTATGCTCATTTTTGTGATACCGATAAGTGTCGGACAGCGGAATCGCGGAGTGTCGTACTACAACAACTGAAAGTCATTTTCCCCACTTTTTCCAGCTCGGAAAATTTCAAAAGCTGCCCATTTTTTTCGCACTTTTTCCAGCTCGGGAAATCAAAAAGTACTGACACCAATCGGTGGTGACGTATGCAAGAAGCTGAAAAACCACTTGATTTCTCAATCCTTCAAATCGAACACCGAAAAATAAAATCATCCGAACATTGGTCAACTTGTCTTCTCTCCCTACTGTCCATATATAACAAACAAATAATATATCCTTTTTATCGTTCCAACTAGGTCAATGACACTCCCTTCAATCTACTCGTCACACTTTTCCAATCCAAATCCAATTATTTTTTTCTCCCCATCATGACAACAAAAATCCCTATATTCCTCCTTTTCATCCCTCTAATCACCTCGATATCCAACTTGGAGGATGATATCATCTCCGATCTATTTCAACTTGACTCAAATGTCGGATCCACTGATATCCGGCGTGTATCAAGTCAAGAGGGTCCATTGGTCGAGGAGGCGTCTCAACTATTCCAACAGACCAGAAGTTTGTTGGGGAAGATTTTGAATTTCGCTGCTGAGGAGGAACAAGGCGAGGATCGGATCAAGGAAAAAAGTGGAGCCGGGCAGGGGGATCGGTTGAAGAAGATATTCTCTGTTGTTGATACATTGGGAGAATTGCCTATGAAGATTGGGACATTGAGGGGGTATGTTTTTTGGATTACTGTAGGTTACTGTAGAATATGATCTACCTCTGCTTTCCAGAAAGAAGTACTGTAGATTACTGTATCTCAAATACGGTACATCATGATCTTGAAAACACAGAAGTTTTTGTAACTAGAAACTTCAGCTTTTTGATCTACCATGGTATACTGTATTTCAGTTGAATATAGTTTCCAAGAGCTACAGTAGTCTTTGATCTATCATAGATTACTGTAGTTTTTGATAGATCATCATTTACCGTACTTTTTGGTCTGGTATAGATTATTGTAGTTCTCCTCAGATTACTGTAGCTTTTGATCTACCACATTTTTCTGTAGCTCATGATCTACCTCAGATTACTGTAGCTTTTGACCTATCATTGATTACTGTAGTTTCTTATAGGTCATGTATTACTGTAGTTTTTGGTATGTCTCCGATTATTGTAGCAGCTTATCTACTACAGAATACTGTAGTACCTGTTCCACTATAGATTACTGTAGAACATGATCTTTCACAGATTACTGTAGCACCTGTCCCCCCATAGATTACTGTACCTCTTGATCTACCATAACACAATCAACTTTCAGCGATCACATCTGTGTCGAAGAAATTCACCGCACCGAGCAACCGCAACAAGATGAAGATGGAAAAGTGATCAAGTTATCAATGGAATCCGGCTGTCAACGATTCGCTGATGCAGATGTATGCACTTTGAAAAAAACTAGTGGAAAAATAACCAAAAGGGTACAAAAGTGTTGTGATGGATACACTACGACTGATATTGGGGAGGGATGTAATGAAGGTTGGTGTGATATCATAGATTCATAGATTCATAGATTCATAGATTCATAGATTCATAGATTCATAGATTCATAGATTCATAGATTCATAGATTCATAGATTCATAGATTCATAGATTCATAGATACATAGATTCATAGATTCATAGATTCATAGATTCATAGATTCATAGATTCATAGATTCATAGATTCATAGATTCATAGATTCATAGATTCATAGATTCATAGATTCATAGATTCATAGATTCATAGATTCATAGATTCATAGATTCATAGATCCATAGATTCATAGATTCATAGATTCATAGATTCATAGATTCAAATCTATTCTATTATCACTTATTTTAGAGTTGACTACTGATTATCTTGATAATCTGAATATCACCAACAATTATTTGGTTGGCAAGACCCGGATCGAAGATGAAAATGGAAAGGAGTACTTGATAAATGGAACTTCAAGTATTTTCGAGTGGAATGATCGGCAAATAATTGAAGCTGAAAATGGGGATAAGTTTGTTGTATCAACGGAAAATGGATTTACTGGGGTAAGACCTACCATATTTCCTCGAATTGAGCAGCACTGCAAACGCTGTCGAAAAATGATAATATCTCGGAATCTAGAAGAGTTATCAAAAAGTAGTCAACTGAAAATTTGTAGATCATAACTTTTTCTACAATTTTGCTGTTGACAACTTTTTGATACATGCGCTAGATTCCGGGATATGATCATTCTCCGGTGGCGTTTGGAGTGCCGCACTATTCGAGGAAATACGGTATATTAGAAAATTTGAGGTTTAGCAAAACTTTTGCAGCGTATCCGACTAAATTGTGCGAGTTACAAGCAACAATATCGGGTCCCTAGGCATTCACCGATATTGAAGTTTGATGGGGAATTGAAACCGGCGGCAAAACATGTGTTGGAGGTTATTGAGAAGGATGAGAGATTTTCCGGATTTTTGAAAAGTTGGTTTTTCTGAAATATAGTGAAAATTTTCTTTGATAGAGCTCTCGATTTTTGGTAAATCTAGATTTCCATTTTCAATGGAAAACTTGATCGCAGACCGGTTTGACTGAATATAGGGGGCCTGAAAAAACTTATCTAAACCTAAAGTTTACGAAGTTACAAAAAAAGATTTTTTTTGAAAATGGGTTTCGAATTGTAACGAAAACTTGAAATTCTGCGGTATTTTTTGCTGAAAAAAATTACAGAATATCGAAAAATGTGTTTCAATAATTCTAATCGAGCTCAAATCGTGATAGAAAAATCTTCGCTGAAAATTTTCCTTGAAAAAATATATGAAACGATAAAAGTGTTGAAATTTTTTTTTGAGATGACTTTATCTTGGAATTTCGATATTTCAAAAATTGTGGATTTCCAGATATATTTTCAGCAATTTGTTGAATTCAAAATTCATTCAAATTCTACGCAAATTCAGATATTGATAGAAATTTTTTTGTTCAACATATTTCACACCTTTTTTCTGGAAAAAAACTACACGAAATGAAAAACATGTTTTAAAATTTTTTGAGATAATTTTGCCTGGAAATTTCGATTTTCTAGAAATTTTGAGTTTTCATTTTTTCAGCATTTTAATGTTTCAAGTTCAGATTTCCAAATTCCAATTTAGTCAATTTTCAACAAATTTATGATCCCTTACCCCTATATTTCATGATAATACATATGATAAGAAATTATGATACCAAGAAAAACTTCCAGTGATTTGAAATTTGTATTTCCAAAGTAAAAGTTTTTCAAATTCTACGGAAGTTTAGATCTTGACAAAAATAAAAAAAATATTTGCTGAAAATACTTTTTCCCATTTTTTTTTGGAAAAAAATATGCGAAATAAAAACATATTGAAATTTTTTTTGTAGATAAATTTTTTTGTAGATACAATATTTCAAAAACTTCGGATTTTCAGATATTTTTCCAGCAATATTTGTTTCAGATTCAAATTTACTGAATTTCTATAAAATTTTTTGATTTGACTGTCTGAAAGTTTCGATATTCCAGAAATTTTGGATTTCCAGATATATTTTCAGCACTTTGAGTTCAAATGTTTTCTTCGAAATCACGACCCCTTAAACCTAAATTTGATAATATGATAAAATTTATGATAACAAAAAAAAACAATTCCAGTCATGCCCACCTCGCTAAAAAGTACAATAATGGAAGAGGAGTTTGTGACCGTGTTCGCCTTCACAAACAACGCCTTGCAAAAACTGCCGGAAAAGACTCGTGAAATTATGATGTCAGGTGACAAAAATGAGTGTGTCGGAGGTAAAAAAGCTCCAGGACAAAGTACATCAAAAAAATTCAGAGCTTATGCGAGATCATATCACTTTATCAGGTGCCTATTGTGCTGATTCATTATATGGTATGATACGAACATTGAGCGGCAATCAACACATCGTATCAAGGCTGAAAATTGATAATCATGATATTATTGATACCAATAATTATGCATTGAATGGTGTGGTTCATATTATTGATGGAGTGTTGATACGAGATAATTGTGAGCCATATCAGTGATTATATAGTCATTGATATAAATATTTCCAGTCTTATCATGGATCGATACAGTCAAATCCTACCATCCGGATCTTGCTCAAAAATTGGAGACCCTAAATCTAACTCAACCTTTGACTATATTCGTGCCACCGAATTCCACAAAAATCGAGAATCCGTTGGATCAAGTGGTATCTGGAAGGATCATCAAGGATTTTGATAGTGTGAAGGATTTCAAGACTGATGGGAATTCAAGTGTAAACAACTTTTTGATCATTTTTTCAGACTAGGGAACGATCTGAGCTCAATATATGAAAATCAAAAATTTAAATGTACCATTGGATATCATTTTTCATGTAGAATCCAAATCCGTATTCAGTTTTTGGATTCTGAATGAAAAAAGCTATCGAATGGTGTATATAGCTAGTCATTTCCATATATTGAGTTCAGATCGGTCTCTGGTGAATTCCTAATATTAAATTGTTTTGAATCAATTATTTGGGAAAACGGACTTTCAGGGCTCTGAAACGTTTGAACTAAACCTAAGCCTATATCCTATATTTGGCTAAAACTAAGTTAAACCTAAGCCTATATCCTGAATCCCAAATTTAAGCTAAACCTAAGCGAAACTTAGGCTAAACCAAAATTATCTAAACCTAAGCTAAGCCTAAGCTAAACCTATGCCAAACGAATTTACAGATTTTCATCGGTTCCTAATATTCCACTCTTCCATTTTTGTAAATCAATTTTTTTGGGAAATAGGCTTTCAGGGTCCTGAAACGTTTGAACTAAACCTAAACCTAAATCTGGATTTGATCCTTAAGCCTAAGCTAAACCTAAATTACCTAAATCTAAGCTAAGCCTAAGCTAAACCTAAACTAAACCTAAATTTACAGATTTTCATCGGTTCCGGCAACATGGAACCCTCCAAACTTTTCATGATGCATATCAGAATGACCGAAAAACCAAACACCAACAAAAATCACATATCATGTGTCAAATTCACGCAACCACCGATTTACTCATGCAAATCGGTCATCCATTTTGTTGAGAAGCCGTTGCCACATGTGAATCAAACTATTGAGGAGTTTTTGGCTTCGAGAAGTGATTTGTCGAGTTTTTATAGGTTCGATTCGAAAATTTTTGGGCTGAAAATTTCAGAAAATTTTCAGCCTTTGGAAAACCGCCAATGTCACATTGAGATCTCGAGCTACTGTACTTGCACCAACAAATGGCGCATTTTCACCAAATTATTTGAGAAAATTGGAGGATCGGACTACTTTGGTGGAACAATTTGTGAAACGTCATGTTGTTGAATGTGAGCTATTTGAAAAAAGTTTCAGAAAAAAAATTAGCAAAAAAAATTTTTTTTCAGAAAATTTTAAAAAAAAAAACACACATTTTTGTAGATAATTTTCCAAAAAAAATTTTTTCAGAAAAATTTCAAAAAAAAAGTTTTTTTCAGAAAATTTTCAAAAAAAACTTTTTTTTCAGATAATTTTCCAAAAAAAAATTTTTTTTACAGGAAATTTTCAAAAAAAAAATTTTCAGAAAATTATCAAAAAAAAATTGTTTTTCTGAAAATTTTCAGAAATTATCTGGAAAAAATTTTTGCAGAAAAATTTCAAAAAAAAAACGTTTTTTCAGGAAATTTTCAAAGTGTTTTTTTCCAGATAATTTTGCAAAAAAAAATTTCAGGAAATTTTCAGAGAATGTTCAAAAAAAAAATCAAAAATTCCAGCCATCATGTGTGCCTCCGACATCCAAAAATCACCAAAAGAGGTTCGTCACACCATCTACAAGTCACTTGGTGGTGACACCCTCTCACCATCCTACACCAATCGTCACCCTGAGATTGGTGGCGCTGAAATCGAGGAGTTGGAGCATGTTTTGAGTGATGGTGTGGTACACGTTCTATCATCGTATATCGAAGTTGATAATAATCCGAGATTGATGAGACAGGATGCGATTACTGTTGGAATGACACCGGGCAATCAGAGAAGTGTTATTCCATTTAGCCTGTTTTCTCATTTGTTCGGATGATTTTGAGGATGTATATTTAATAATGTGAATAAATAATATTTCTTGAAAACTTCTGATATTGAGCAAGAGCCAGAAAAAAAATTGGATTTGGATCATTTGATAAAATACCAAAATTAAAGGCACCATAAAATTGAGGCACACTTTGATTTTTTTCAAGATGAAGCACTGTGAACCTGGGTATATACTTGAGAATCAAACTGGTGCTCAGCACAATTTCTATGATGCTCCAATTCCCGATCCACAGTGTCTTAACTTAAAAAGAAGTTTGAAATACGGTAGATCATAAACTACGGTGTTTTCTATTTAACCAGAAACTACAGTAATCTGCTGTAGTTGAATAACTACAGTAATCGATGATAAACCGGAAACTACGGTAGTTTAAGCCCTATCAGAAACTACAGTAATAAAAACCAGTAGAAGACCATAGATTACTGTAGTTTTGCAACTATCGCAGATTACTGTAGCTTCTCATTGGTTGCAAACTACCGTAGTTTGTACTCTACCGTATTTCGAACTTTCTTTCAAAGTGAGACACTGTGGTCCAGAAATTGGTGCACTGAAAAAATTCATTAGATATGCAATTGTTGGATTTTCGACTGAATACTCAGGAGCTGAAATACTTTGTTCAAATTCTGCATTTTTGGAAATTTTTTGCGATTTCCTGAACTTTTTGGAGCAAAATTTCTGGAGAGCTTTTCAAAAAATGTCTGATGAAAAAAACTTTCGATCAAAAAGCTTGACATATCTGAAAAAGCCAGAATCGAAGCACTCGAAATTTGAGCCTGTAAAAAGTCCTTTCTAGTAAACCACAGGACTTGAAGCTTCAAAACGAGTGAAATTTAGAAGACCCTAAAAAACATGGATCACAAATATATGGAACGAATATTCACCAAATATTCCCATTCCATATGTACACAAAACTCAATATTTACACATATTAGTCATACATATTCCCTTCAAAAAATTAGTATTCAAATGGGTGCCTCTATTACCACCATGGGGTGTCGATACTGCACCAACATGGTGCATCGACAAAAGCTTTCAGAATTTCTCACCCCCTATCAATGAACACTTTTCCAAACTTACTCAATATTTCGAAATCGTCCAATACAATAGTCCAGCAAACAACTGACGTATACATATATACACATGAGTCGCCCAAAAATTTCTTATCATTCCCCTTTCCTTCCCCAATTTTTTTTCACTTTCCAATTTTTCAATCAAGAAAAAATGGAGCTCAAATTCTGTCGTTTGGCGCAATGCCCGAACCGTCTCAAGTTGGTCACCCTCGGATTGACCATCACCCTATTGGTGTTCATGTTCGTGTTCTGGACCCGTGAAGCATCTGAAGCCGTCTGGGCCACTATATCCTTCTCGTTGATTTTCGAGGCATCGACAATTGTGATGATTTTGAAGGAGCAAGATTTGACTATTCCAAATTGGTCCAATTATGTAAGTCACAGGGATACTGTATGCGCCTTTGATACAGTAACCTAATACGGTAACTATTTCAACAAAAATTATTTGGTGGTGATCATAAACCATTGTCAATATTTGATATCATGTGAGCTACAGTTAACTACAGTAGTTCGTACTACTACTACAGTAGTGTGTTGTTCAGCTACAGTAGTCGGTACTGAAACTACAGTAGTTCATACTAAAACTACAGTAGTCCGTGCTAAAACTACAGTAGTCTCTCCTGAAACTACAGTAGGCTGCTCTCAAACTACAGTAGTCCATACTGAAACTACAGTAGTATGTCATGCTGCTACAGTAATTTGTACCAAAACTCCAGTACCCTATACTACCAATTTTGACAGCTGAGATCGGAGTATTGTGCTAACAGCGTATTTCAGGGTACTGTAGCTTGAATAAGGATTACTGTAGTTTACTGTCAATCACTAGATGGCAGTGGTATACTGTATTAAAGGCGCATGTCTCAAAAAAGTCGCCTTGAGACCTAACTTCCCAATTTTCAGGAACTGATCGGAACCATGATCGGTGCATTCGGATATGTCATGTCGATCGGTATCATGAGCAGCAATTATGACTTCTCCGCTTTCCAAATCGTCAGTCTATGTTCCCTTGATACGTATCAAACATAATTTGTATCAGGTCACTTGTGCAATCCTATCCGTCGCCTATCTAGTCAAGTTATTGGTTCAATTGTTCAAAATGGAATCAACCGGCTTCCAAAAGATGGACAACATGAAGTCCGAATTTGAGGCGTTGAAGAGGGAGAAGCAGATTTGTGATAATATTATCTAACTTTTATTTTGATAAATCTTGAACTACAGTATGATACTAAAACTACAGTAGTCCATGTTGAAATAATAGTAGTCCGTACTGAAACTACAGTAGTCTAAGCTACAGTAGTCCATAGTAAAACTACAGTAGTCCATATTGAAACTACAGTAGTCTGTACTCAAACTACAGTAGTCCATTGCTAGACTACAGTAGTCCGTACTGAAGATACAGTAGTCCATATTAAAGCAACAGTACCCAATACTAAAACTACAGTAGTCCATATTAAACCTACAGTACCCCATATAAAGCTTCAATCAAATATTCTGTACCGTCAAGATACTGTAGCTACTGTGTAGCTATCTACCACTCAAGACCAAATGCTGACAAAAACCGTACCAGTATAAAAAAAGTTGAAGCACATAAAATTTCAATGATAAGCGGTTTATAAAGGCGCATGATGTTGACAACTGATAACAAAAATATCATTACCGGGTTAAATCATGTTCCCGGTTTGGTTGAAAGTTTTCATTCTAAGCTCGATCATCACTTTTTTGATATTTTTCACTATATTTTGGAGCCATTATCATTCAACAAGTACTCAATTTTTCTCAGAAAATTTTCTGATTTGATATTTTTCAGATGAGCTCCTTATCATATCAGCAGTCATTGTTTTCCCTATATTGCTTGAAATCAGCACTCTATACATGATGTACAGGAGGATGAATGTGAATTGGATCAAAACTGTAAACCTATATACATATATACCCTCGGATGAATCAAAAAAAATTTTAGGATTATATCGGCTCAATGATAGCGTTGAGCACATTTATTGGTGGTATGGTAGCAGCTTTTCAGATCAATTCTCCAGTTGTTATGGTAGATCAAATATCTACCGTACTCTCCGACAAAAAACATGTTTTCAGTTCATTTGCTCCAACTTGGCGTTCCAATACTGTCTAAAACTGATCGTGCATTCTTGGAACAGCGACAACTTGTTCGGGTTCCGAAAATTGGAAAATATGACTTCGGAATTTGACGGGTCTCAACTTGTTCATCAGAAGGATGTTTGTGAAGATATTTGAGAAATAAATGTGTTTTTGTGTTTGTTCGATGGAGCGCATTTGCAATGAAAATTATTTTGTGAAAAAGTTACTGTAGATCGAACATGGTTTTCATGAAGTTACGGTAGATCAAAGGTACGGTAGTCTGACTACACGGTAGATCAAAGGTACTGTAGTTTGACTACACGGTAAATCAGAGATATGGTAGTGTGACAACATGGTAGATCAAATATACGGTAGTTCGACTACACGGTAGATCAGAAGTGCGGTTGTCTGATCACATGGTAGATCAGAGAGACGGTAGTTCGACAAAACGGTAGATCAAAAGTACGGTAGTTTGACTACACGGTAGATCAAATATACGGTAGTTCGACCACAAGGTTGATCAAAGGTACGGTAGTCCGATTACATGGTAGATCAAAGGTACAGTAGTCCGACAAAACGGTAGATCAAAGATACCGTAGAAAAATGTTGCTGTAGACAGAAATTTCAGTTTTCCGTTGTTACAGTACTTCAGTGATACAGTATACCAACGATACGGTAGATCAGAAGTTCGGTAGATCATAAATACGTTTGTTCGAGAATACTGTAGATCTCAGATACGGTAGAGCAAGATCCCGGAAGTAGAGTTCTACAGTAGGTTAGAGCTACGGTAGATCATGGTTACAGTAGACGCAAAGTTCAGTTTTCCATAGTTGCAGTACTTCCATGTTACAGTACCCCAAAGATACGGTGTATCAAAGGTACGGTAGATCATAGATCATAGATACGTTTGTTCGAGGATACTGTGGCGCACAGCTACGGCAGATCAAGATCACTAAAGTTGGAATCTACAGTATTCCAGCATTACGGTAGATCAAGGTTACTGTAGACGAAACGGTAGACCAAAAACCGTAACAAATGTGTTTTTTGAAATGCTCACATGACTTTTCGCAAACAATCAATATGCGACCAAACTACTGACAGGTGTATGTGCTTCATAATCTAGTGTCACTATCAGTTCCATTTTTTCTTCTTTCGATAAATATTCCCCATTCTTTTCTCGTTCAGTCGACGAAAGAAAAAAATGGCGCTCAAAATATCACGTCTCCGCGAATTTCCGCACAATTTGAAAGTTCTGAACTTGTGCCTCAGCTGGTATTTGTTCATTTTTTTCATCGTTTATTCGGCTGGGATTCTGAAATATTCGGTATAAAATTTTGTTTCTCGAAAATTTTTCAAAAATTCCGAAAATTTCAGTTCGCCTGGGCAACCATCATATTTTCCATCGTTTTCGAGATTTGCACTATTCATGTGATTGTCAAGGAACGAGATGGTGAAGTCAAAAATTTTCGGAAAATTGTGAGTTTTTAGGATTGAAAAAAGCGAGAATTGGATCCGACAATTTTTGTTGAAAATTGCTCTATCAGATTCCTCGTATCTATTTTAGTCGACCACAAAATATTGGGGAAAATTTTTAGAGCCATCAATCAGAGCGCGTCAATCAAATTTCCCTCGGGTCTTGGCGCGAACTAAGTGATGCTTTGTTGACGCATTTGAGGTGCATTATCTTTGCACACTAAATGCGTCAACAATCTTTTTGGTGATAAACCTAGCAAGTTACTGGCGCATTTGAGGTGCATTATCTATGTACGCTAAATGCGTCAACAACACTTCTTGATGATTATCCTAAAGAGTTACTGACGCGTTTGACGTGCAATGACGCCTTTTTCCAAAAAAAGTTAAGGTTTGAAAAATTTAGAGCTGCGAATCTGATGAAATGATTTTCAAAAAGTTTATGGAAAATATTATTTAAACTTTTCTATACAGTATGTAAACTACAGTAGTCCAATCCTGAAATTACTTTAGTACGAGCCTAAGACTACAGTAGTCCAAGCCTAAACCACAATAATCCGATTCTAAACTACAGTAGTCCTAGCCACAAACTACAGTAATCCGAGCCTGAACCACAGTAGTCCGTTACTAAACTACAGTACCCTCAATATTTCCAGGAAAAGTATGGTACAATAATCTTAGCAATCTCCTATGCCATCTCCCTCCTTGTCATGGTCATCCATCTTCGATATCGGTTTTTCCACATTGTAAATCTCAAAAATTCCAAAACTCCAACTTTTCCAAAAATTCCCAGATCATCACTTCAATCCTCACCATCTCATATTACTGGAAAGTCTACAAAATCGATGATAAGCATCATATCAAGAGCAACAGTAAGATTTCTGGTAGATCAAAACATTTTTATCGATTGATTTTCAGTTTTGACCTACGCCGACAATATCAAACCGCAAAAATCAACCGCAGATTTATCTCGACCTCTGACAATTGTGGTACCTGAAAATTTCGAAAATCCACTTTTCATCGAGACAAAGGATATGAATGTTGAGGAATATTTGGCGACTAGGAAGGATTTATCGAGTTTCTATAGGTTAGGTTTAGCTTTTTTTCGGATTTAGGGAGCCATGTGCCTTTAATACAGTACCCCTTCACTGGACTATGCGCCTTCAATACAGTAGCCCTGTATGGAACCATGTGCCTTTAATACAGTAGCCCTATATGGAACCATAACCATTTACCTTTAAATACAGTACCCCTTTACAAAACTATGCTACTTTGATACAGTAACAATTTCAAAACCTATGTTCCTTTAATACAGTAACCTTTTACGGGAACATGCGCTGTTAAATACAGTAACCCTTCACGGAACCATGCGCCTTTAATACAGTACCCCTTTACAAAACTATGCGCCTTTGATACAGTAACCCTTGACGGGACCATGCGCCTTGAAATACAGTAGTCCTTTACGAGACTATGTACCTTCAATACAGTAACCTTTTACGGGAACATGCGCGTTTAATACAGTAACCCTTTGGGGGACTATGCGCCTTTAATACAGTAATCCCTTGACGGAACTATGCGCCTTTAATACAGTAATCCCTTGACGGGACTATGCGCCTTTGATACAGTAACCCTTTTATGGGACTATGCGCCTTCAATACCATAGCTTTTTTACAAGTATATGCGCCTTTAAGTACAGTGAGACTTTATGGGACCGTAAGACTTTATGGGTACCTTTAATACAGTAACCCTTCACGAGACTATGCGCCTTAAAATACAGTAACCCAAAAATTTTCAGCCTCTGGAAATCCACTCAAATCTCTGAAATTCTCGGAGAATCAAAAGTGACAGTACTGGCCCCGACCAACGACGCATTTTCAGTGAATTTCCTGAAAAAACTAGCAAGTCATGAGGAATTGGCGGCGGAATTCGTGAAACGACATGTTATCAGTGGTTGTCAATTGCATGATTTTTTTGAGCAAACAACTTTTTTTTTTCAGGTGACACTTTGGTTGGCGACGCGGAGATTCAAGAGGCGGATATTGGTGTGAGCAATGGTGTCATTCATGTTTTGTCGGCTTGTGTGGATATTTCGGTGAAACATGAGAATGATAATATCGTTTGATTTTATGATATATTTATTGTGTTATTGTATTTCATAAATATTATTGCATACTTTTTAGTTTTCAAGTGGCTTACGAAAAAATTCGGACAAAGGGAATATTTAGGGAGATCTTATCAGAATTTCTTGAAATTGTGCCAAAGGCTTTTAGAATGTTTGAAATTTTCGAGAAAAAATTCAGCCATCATTGGGAGGTTCGAAGCTAGTGATGACGTGAAATATGATCAAAAATAAGCTAATTTTTACGAAAATTTTAAATTAATTTTTCTACTAGGTTTACTTTTTCATGTAGAATTCGATTTTAAAATCCGAAAAAATCTTGGGAAAGTCAAAAATCATGTTTTAACATTTTGAAACAAAGTGTATTTTTCGAGTTAGAGGCTCAACATTTTTTTGAACGATACGACTCAATATTCGGATTGTGGATATGGATATGAAAACTTTTCTTCACCAGCCGATGACTGAAAAAATCTTGAAAAACATGACTCGTTTCTCTCGATATCACATCTACAGACATTTTTCCAGCAAATTTTGTTTTCAGATTCGGAATCAGCTGAAAAATTAGATGCTGCAAATTTAGAAAAATCGGTATCTTGTGTTGGCAGAATCTCTGAAACATTTTTTTGAAAATTTCTAATTTTTCCTTGGAAAAAAATAATTATCATGACTCAATATCAATATTTATTTCGCAACACAACATTCCAATTCCTCCTATTTATTTGCTCAACATTACTTCCTTCTATCAGCTTTTTTTCTTCAAAATCATGGGTATCAAGCCTAGTTCATTACTTTGCACCAAGAAGGGTAAATCCAATGATGATAGTAAGAATTGCATTTTTTTTCAATTTTTACAAATTTTGATCTTCCAGCGTCACCGTATACTGTATCTGAGTATTCCGGATCAACCGAAAATGGCGGACCATTGCCACCAACGATAATGGGAACTTTCCATGAGGATCAAACAATTGAGGAATTTTTGGAGTCTAGAAAGGATTTGGCATATTTTCATACGTGCGAGTCGAAATTTTTTGATTGATTTGAGAAATAATCTGTGCCTTTAATACAGTATCCTGTGGCTTAGAAAAGTCCCTCGAAACGAAAAGCTGTTTTGAGGTATGTGCCTTTAAACAGTACCGTAGTCAAGTTGTAGGATACGGTTTAAAGGCACATAAGGGTTTATGGATTCGTAAATCTACAAAGCTCGATTCATAGGAAACGGATGATACGAAATCGAAATTTTTTCAAGTCGAAACTTTTTTTTGTAGATTCAAAATTATCGTGGTCCTTTAATACCGTACTCTATGGGCGAAATACAGTTATATACTGTACGAAAGGCATATATACTGTATCAAAGGCATATGTACTGTATCAAAGGCATATATACTGTATCAAAGGCATATATATTATATCAAAGGCATATATACTGTATTAAAGGCATATATACTGTATCAAAGATATATATACTGTATCAAAGGCATATATACTGTATCGAAGGCATATATACTGCATCGAAGGAATATTTACAGTATCAAAGGCATATATACTGTATCAAAGGCATATATATTGTATCAAAAGCATATATACTGTATCAAAGGCATATATATTGTATCAAAGGCACATATTGGTTTTTGCATTGATAAAAATTGAAATTTTCTGAAGATTTAGGATTATATTTGGAATTATTGTATGCACCTTTAATACCGTATTCCAAGTATATGAGGTATACTGTATTAAAGGTGCATACCACTTTTTCTTCCGATGAACCAAAAAATTGTGAAATTTCAGAATCTGGGAATTGCGAGGAATGAGGGAAAAAGTTGAAAATTGTCCGGAAGTTACAGTTTTGGCGGTAGCAAATTCTGGAATTGGTCGAGGAGCCTTACTGAAATTAAAAATGGATGAAGAATATTCTAGAGAATTTCTGGATAATCAAGTGATTTTTGGTAGGATTTTTTGAAAAAAAAAATTTTTTTTTGAAATGTTGGACTCTCCTAACAAGGGTCTAAATTTTTTCGCAGGAAATAATTTTGCAAGTAGATTCCGAATCTGAAATAAAAATTTGCTGAAAAAATGGCTGAAAATTACGAAATCGAGTGATGAAACATGTTTTTCAAAATTTTTTCGGTCATTGGCTGAAGGAGAAAAACTTTCATATCTATATCCACAATCAGAATATTATCAAGCCTCGAAAAAAAGTTCGAAAAAAAGTTGAGCCTCTTACTTGTAAAATACACTTCGTATCAAAATGTTCAAACATGTTTTTTGACGTTTCACAATTTTTTTCAGCAAAAACTGATTCGGGAATCGGATTCTACGTGCAAAATTATACCTAGCAGAAAATTTTCATAAAAATCTGGGTACCCCTGGAAAAAACGGTCCCTCGTAAAGTTTTGAGGTTTTTGGTGGAAAAGTAGGACCGGGGTCCGACATAACACTATAAGCTAGACTATATTCAGATCCCCGGTCCTACATTCTGACTAAGATTCCAGAATCTTAAGCAAATCCAATTTACCTATATTCAGACCAAAAAGTGGAGGTGACACCAACCACCAATGACAACATGATGAAAATTTTTGGTGTAAACCTATTGGAGTACAATCACACTTTTTCAAATGGTGTAGTTCATATCGTTTCATTTTATTGTTATCCAAAACGTTTTCCAGCAAAATAATAAAATTTTTCTGTTCTCAAATTTTTTTCATCTGACTAACACAAATATTAGCTGACGTCTATGTACACATCACTTTTTTTCTTCACTCTCAAACTGATAACACATTTTTTTTCATTCCAACCAAAAATGGAACTCAAATTCGAGCGTCTTGGTGTATTTCCATATTATTTGAAATGGATCTATCTTTGCTTAACACTTTTTGTGGCACTTCTTTATCTCATTGATTATCATAGTAAGTTTTACAATATTTTGAAAAACATCGTATTTCCTTGAATAGAGTGACACTATCGGAAAATGATAATATCTCAAGATCTAGAAGAGTTATCAAAAAGTTGTTAACAGCAATTTTGTAGAAAAAGTTATGATCTACAAGTTTGTAGTTGACAACTTTTTCATAGCTCTCCTAGATTTCGAGATATTATCATTATTCGGCAGCGTTTCCAGTGTCGCATTTTAATGAAACTTTTCTGATCTGAAAAATGAAAACTGCCTATTTTATTAAGTTTCTATGAGAATAAATATTTTTTTGTAAAAACTTGTTTCTACTTTTTTGTGTTTTGCAACAACAGAAAAATCGTGTTTGAACATCGCAGTGTATTGCGAAAGTCTGAATTTTTGCGTATAGTGATTGCACACTTTGCATTCTACTTGACAACATTTCTTGTTTTTAGATACCGTAACCCAAAACAAATATTGGCGGGCGGTAATTCATAAATATTTTTTCAAAGGAAATTTCATAATTTCACAAAGTTTCACCTTTTTTTTGAATCTGCGTTTTTGGCGGATAGTGATTACACACTTTGCATTCTACTTGACGACATTGGTTATTTTTAGATGCCGTAACCCAGAAAAAATTGCCGGGAGGCAAAATGAAACTTCTTTTTTTAAAAATAAATTTCAGAAAATTCACAAAAAAGTTAGAAACATATTTTTTATTTTTTAGAAAATTATTGTACCAAAATGAGTTGCTAAAAAATAATAAGTGAAATTATTTCTGAAAAAAAACTTCCAAAAACGATATGAATTTTCCTGAAAATAAAACTATATTCCCTGAAAAAAACCTCTGAACGATTTTTCACAAAAATTCAAAGTATCAACTTTTCAAAAATCACGGCACCCTCATCATTCAATGACAAAATAACCGACTTTCAGGATTCTTCTGGAGCCTATGGGGCACCATCGTCTTCTCCATCGTTTTCGAAGTCGGATTCATGTGGCTGATCCTAAGGGAAAAGGACAATGGTTGCAGATTTTTCAAAAAAGCTGTTAGTTCTATTTTTCACCGCCTACAATTTTACTGATGGCTTGTAAGCTACAGTAGTCCGTACTGAAACTACAGTAGTCTTTCCTGCAGCTACAGTAATCCGTGCTAGAACTACAGTACCACAATACTACTAAAAGAGTGTTATTCTAAGATTTCAATCAATGAATGTGCCTAGGTTTTAGGGTACTGTAGTTTTGAATCTGACTACTGTAGCTTACTGTAGATCAGTTGACAGCTTGGTATACTGTATTAAAGGCGCATGTCTTGAAGAGGCCAAAATTCTTTCCTTTTCAGGAAGTTGTCGGATCCATGACAGTCGCTGTTGGATGTACCGTAACCATTGTACAAATGATGTTCTGGTACGGTTATATGTCGTTCCCGATGGTAAGTCAAGTACAGTAAACTACTGTAGTTGGTATACTGTATTAAAGGCGCATAGTGCAATTTCAGATCACCACATCTCTCCTGGCCATTGCATACTTCGTCAAGACTGTTATTATGTGGAGAAATGTTAAGGCCAATAATAATTGTAAGTTTATTTTTTTCTATATACCTAATACCAAAAAAAATTTCAGTATTGCCATACATTGCTGTCCAAAACTCGGGACCAAAATTGGTTGACACCACAAATTTGAACAAAAAATTGATGGCTCCGATTACTGTGAAAGCATGAGAGTATTTGTCAAAATTATTTCATCAGTTATCAATAAAATCGTTTCATTTTAAAAACAAATTTTTCATGGAAATCAGCGAAAAAATTATACAGTGCGCGTCATAATGATAGCAGTACCCTGAAATTGACGATATGAGCAGAACTGTTTGTCGATCAGAAAAATCGTGTAATAATTTGAACTCCTCATGCCAAAATACCCCCGGGCGGCATTTTTCAGAAAAGTAAAGTGCACAGAACGGCCAGGCCAGAAAAATGGCGAAAAACGAGCGCGTCATAATGATAGCAGTACCCCAGGAAAACCATTTCAGATGGTGGGTATGACTGATATGAGTACTGAAATGTTTCAAACTAGTCTACTTTGGACTGATTATAACAAAATTTTGACAAAATAATATATTTTCATGAACCTATGACATATTGAAAATCACGAATTTTGGCCTAAAATGACCGTTTTTCAATATAATCGCTCGGAATTTCCTGGAAATATCTGGAAATCATGAAAACTCGTTCGTTTTCAGTATTTTCAATCTTGGTAAATGTTTTTTGTTCAAATCCACCTGGTCACCATCTCTAAATTTCTTGTAACATGTCGGTCAATCTCTGAACCAACATCCATATTATTCAAAATCTTGGAATTTGATATTTTTCCGCCGAATTCGAGATAATTATATAATATTGTCTTCCGATGATCAAAAAAATATCAAACAAGTAAAATTAACTATGAAGCTTAGTTCTGGTCACCGAAATACGACGTGGAAATAAATGTGCTTGATAGTTTTTGATGTGGTTCCAAAACAAGACAAGTTACGAGAAATTTAGAGATGGTGACCAGGTGGATTTGAACAAAAAACATTTACCAAGATTGAAAATACTGAAATCGAACGAGTTTTCATGATTTCCAGATATTTCCAGGAAATTCCGAGCGATTATATTGAAAAACGGTCATTTTAGGCCAAAATTCGTCATTTTCAATATGTCATAGGTTCATGAAAATATATTATTTTGTCAAAATTTTGTTATAATCAGTCCAAAGTAGACTAGTTTGAAACATTTCAGCACTCATATCAGCCATACCCACCATCTGAAATGGTTTTCCTGGGGTACTGCTATCATTATGACGCGCTCGTTTTTCGCCATTTTTCTGGCCTGGCCGTTCTGTGCACTTTACTTTTCTGAAAAATGCCGCCCGGGGGTATTTTGGCATGAGGAGTTCAAATTATTACACGATTTTTCTGATCGACAAACAGTTCTGCTCATATCGTCAATTTCAGGGTACTGCTATCATTATGACGCGCACTGTACTTGCCAACATTTGATACTCATTCAACCATTCAACCAAAATATTCAAAACTTGGACGATTGTTTTAACAAAAAAAATGTTTAAAAATGGTGATTGTGAAGTTTTGAAGGTTGGGGAAATTATGGAGGCACTTGGTTACATTTGAATAAAAAATATATTAAAAAATTTCGAAGAAAAAACAGCAGAAATTCGAGGAATCCCGACTTCCGAAAATTTTCAGGTTTCCGACTATCAAGTCTGTGTAAAGTCTCAATTCCAATTTCCGTCTTCCAGAATCTGGCTTTTTCCGGATTCCGACTTCAGGACTCCGAGATCTGGATTCCGAGTTCTGAATATATTTCTGGATATATACTCTCCACTGTCAAGTTCCGCGTATCCGAAAAAATGAACCACTCTCGATTCCAGAAACCGACCAACTTCCGCTCTTCAACCTTCCGAACCTTTTCAGGCTTCCGACTTCCACGTTCCTCAAAAGTCTCAATTCTCATTACCGTCTCCAGGAGATGTCATTTTCAGCGAATTCCGGACCTTAAATTGTCGAAGATTTTCTGGTTCCCAATTTCCATGTTCCGCATTCTAAAAAGTTCCTCTTCCAGAAGTTTTAAGAAATTTTTTCTGAAAATATTTTCAGAATCGGTTTTTTTTGATGTTGAAAGCCTTGATACAGCCTTGGTACAAAAAAATTCTAATCTAAATTGTGCACATGGTGCATCGACATACTCCGTATCGGTGAATTGTTAAAAGAACACGAGACCATTCGTCACTTATCAATTATCAGTAAAACTATTTGTTATTGACTCATTTCTCAAAAAAAAAAGAATTCAAATAAAAATAATTTTATTCTGTACAAAAAAGATCACTCCAATTGATAAGTCATTTGGTCATCATGACATCGTTCGTAGAATAGGTCGAGTAGATCATCATCGATTTCACCGAGGAGAATACCACGTTGTTGGATCTCACGGAATGGGCGGAGAAGGCCTGGAAACTTTTGAATATATGTGATCTAGATTCATAGATTCATAGATTGATTCATAGATTCATAGATTCATAGATTCATAGATTCATAGATTTATCGATTCATAGATTCATAGATTCATAGATTCATAGATTCATAGATTCATAGATTCATAGATTCATAGATTCATAGATTCATAGATTCATAGATTCATAGATTCATAGATTCATAGATTCATAGATTCATAGATTCATAGATTCATAGATTCATAGATTCATAGATTGATTCATAGATTCATAGATTCATAGATTCATAGATTCATAGATTCATAGATTTATAGATTCATAGATTTATCGATTCATAGATTCATAGATTCATAGATTCATAGATTCATAGATTCATAGATTCATAGATTCATAGATTCATAGATTCATAGATTCATAGATTCATAGATTCATAGATTCATAGATTCATAGATTCATAGATTCATAGATTCATAGATTCATAGATTCATAGATTCATAGATTCATAGATTCATAGATTCATAGATTCATAGATTCATAGATTCATAGATTCATAGATTCATAGATTTATAGATTCATAGATTCATAGATTCATAGATTCATAGATTCATAGATTCATAGATTCATAGATTCATAGATTCATAGATTCATAGATTCATAGATTCATAGATTCATAGATTCATAGATTCATAGATTCATAGATTCATAGATTCATAGATTCATAGATTCATAGATTCATAGATTCATAGATTTATAGATTCATAGATTCATAGATTCATAGATTCATAGATTCATAGATTCATAGATTCATAGATTCATAGATTCATAGATTCATAGATTCATAGATTCATAGATTCATAGATTCATAGATTCATAGATTCATAGATTCATAGATTCATAGATTCATAGATACCGCGTTGTTGGATTTCACGGAATGGGCGGAGAAGGCCTGGAGAGGAAAAACTTTTGAATATCTTGGATAATAAAAGGGTCTCGACCAGTTTCGAAAATTTGTTTTCAACATAAATACAGTACCCAAACTGCAAAAACTCATCGAGACCCAGAGGAGCCTTCGCTTTATTTCCAGCTGTTTTCTTCGATTATTGGAATATTTGGGAGTACTGATATAACTAGAAATATGAATGGAACAAAAAACTATTTCGAAAAAATGTGAAATCGTCATATCGAGAAATAGGCATGAATGGGATTACAGTTTGAAAAACTCATAAATGAGTCAATGACATAAATTAAAAATAATATGAGTCAATGATAATCCTTTAAGTCAATGATTCTAGCTTTTGTGTAAGCGTCAAAGATCTTGAACAGTCAAAGATTGATGACAGAATGGCAGATAAATTTTAACAGAATATTTTATTTTCTCTGACGACTGAAATGAATATGAGGAGTCTAGCAAGACTGATTTCAGCTAAGTCAAAAATGCTTTAGGAGCACGTTTCATGATTGTACGATGTTACGATCAAAAATTCCATTGATATTTCGATAAGAGAAACTACAGTACTGAGAAAGGTGAACTGAAATTTTTTAAAACAACTAAATTGATATCTCCAAACAATCAACATAAAAACACGAATTTGGTCTATTTTTATGGTATATTTACGATAGTCAGTATTTTTTGTTGATTTACGATTTACACGCTTATGTGTACCTTTAATACCGTATTCCGAAGGTAGAACATAAATAATATCGGGATACTGTCTTAAAGGAGCATATGTAGAAACGTACTGTTTTCGAGAGTGCCTACAAGGTCTCAAAGCTTATTTCTTGTCTCTAACATCTTCTGCATTCTATATCATCGGTTCTGCACAAATCGATGCTTCATTTTAGATTTTAAAAGCCGTTGTGATCCTTCAACCCATAGCCTACTGTAATATTACTGTACATTTTAAAGGCGCACATCTCAATTCAACTTTCCGCTTCGAGGAACTTTAGGCAATAAGACTCAATTCGTGTTGAAACTATGATACCAAATCACTATTCAGTTTAAAGGCGCATGCTTATTTTTCAATTGGCTCAACAAAAAAAGATCTTTGGCAACAAAATAGAGAGCAAGATACATGTTTGTGCCATAAAAATTTGGCTATATATATATAGATTGGAACGATATCAAGCATGTTAAATCAATTGTATCAATATACACAAAAAACCCACCAGTCCGATCATTATTAATTCCAGCCGCCAGAATCACCGGCACCGTCAAATACATATGCACCGACAACAACACCAACACCGTATTCCATGTCTGTGGTAGCCTCCTCCCGCACAATATCCTCAATATCCTCCGCGTAAGTCTTCTCCGATCCGACGACGACGCCATACTTTTCCGCCTTATTTCATTTTTAAAACTCTCAAACGTTTTCTTCTTTTGCTGAAACTCGCCGGTGAACATTTTAGGAATATAACTGGTAGAACGGCAGAAATATGGCGGAGAGGGGGGACAAATTTGATTAGGGGGGAGGGAATGGGTGGCAAAAAAAAACAACGATGATATTTTTTTTCTAAAGAAGTCATATAATACCATTGAAAAAAGGATTAGGGAAAAGAAGAAAAAAGGCAAGTAAATGTAAAAACAAAAAGTGTTGCTCGCCGCCTCTCTCGGTGGTTAATGAAGCGTCGCCAAATGCGGCTTTTGTGTCGATGTTTTCGGTTGGAATGGATGATGTTTTATTGGAGAAAAACGAGGGTTGACAAATGAAAGAGAGAAAATTTGAATATTTAGTATCGAATGATTTGTCGTGGCATTCCGCCGCCAAGTTTTTGTCGGAGTCCTCCTTCGTGTTTCTGCAAAAAATTAGATTTTGGGGATTTCAGGGGATGTGTTTCCAGGTTTCCATCGAATTTTCTAGGTTTTTGGGTCTTAAGTAGGTTAGACTTTAAGAATCAAACATCAAAGAAAATGTGAAGCCATTAACTTTCACGGCGAGGTTTTTTGAATGACAGGGTCCTGCGCGGAAGAAAAACTTGTGAAACATCTAATTAGGCTCAGAAATTTGAAAATGTATATATTTTCGAGCCGAGATATTTTAAAGCTTCACCTTTTTGCTCAAAAAGAGGCAGCAAAGATGAAAAATCACCTAATTTCTGTCTTTTAAACTATTGAATTTCAAGAATCTCACAGAAATACGTTTTCGTGGTAAGATATTTCAAAAAGCAGGGTCCTACAGGTAAGAAACTTGTAAAATTGTATTGTAGGCTCAAAAAGTTGAAAAAATATCAAATTAGAAAACTTCATATTTTCGGGTCGAGATATTTCGGAACTTCAAGTTCCTACTCGAAAAATGCCGCAAATTGTTGCTTCAACAGACGATAAATCACTTAATTTTTGGCTTTTAAACTATTGAATTTCCAAAATCTCACAGTATTTCATTTTCGTAATGAGATATTTCGAATAGCAGGGTTCTTCACGAAAAAAACGTGCAAAATATCGCTAAATAACCAATTTCTTCCATCAATATTCGAAAAAGTTTTCAAATTAGAAAATTCCATGTTTTTGAGATATTTCAGACCTCAACAAAAAAGGAGCGAAATTGATGCTTCAAAAGACAAAAAACTACCTAGTGTTGGCTTTGAAACCATCAATTTTTAATAATCTTAAGGGAATACATTTTCGTGGCTAGATATTACAGTTTCTGGGATACCCTGGATTTGAATTTTCCACAATTCTTTTTTCAAAAAGTCTCAAACACTTACCAACAAAGCCTGACACAATTTCGCAACCTCGGTACCAATCAACAATCCACCACCACTCGCTCGACTCATGAACTCGTCTTGTTGTACTTTGAATCGTCGGAACATTTCCCTCAATTGACCAACCAGCCATTCATACTTCTCCGGCTCGATGAACTCGACCATCACAGCTGTACATCCGTATATCATTGGTGCAGATGAAAGTTCACTTTTGAAGACACAATACGCGAAGTTGAACACTCGTTGACGGAATTCAGCGACACGATTTGGCTTGATTTGTTCTCTATAAACCTCGATTTTTAGGAAAATAAATTTTTAGGTTCTTACTTTACAATAACAGCTAGCGTTTTATTGGCATAATCCCTCAAAGCCCAATGATTGTCAACATCCGGTCGGAGACATATATTCCTTCCCACAACACAACTCATCAAGACTGGCAGGATTTCGTGAAGCTGGAAATATGGATCTATGAATCTATGAATCTATGAATCTATGAATCTATGAATCTATGAATCTATGAATCTATGAATCTATGAATCTATGAACCTATGAATCTATGAATCTAGGAATCTAGGAATCTATGAATCTATGAATCTATGAATCTATGAATCTATGAATCTATGAATCTATGAATCTATGAATCTATGAGCCTATAAATCTATGAATCTATGAATCCAACTCACCATCATCGACAAATCCACCGCCTTATTCTGACACAAAGCTCGTAGAATTCGACAAGCATAGATGATCAGTGACAAGCATCGTTGTGAGATATTTGCAGCGATCTGAATATATACTCATGGAATATATCTAACATTAAAAAAACTCACCGATTTACAAACCATATGCACCAAACTAGGCAGCAACGGTTGCAATCCAGCATCCGTCTCAAGTGTTTGTAATGCTTCCGGTCGTTTCTTATCATCCATTCCCATACATACTGTTATAATATCCTTGATAAATAGTTGCTGCTCGACGGTTAAAATCTCCACACAACTCGGCTTCAATCCAACCATTTGCTCCGTTTTTGCGTTTCGCGTTTTTTCCATATACATCAAACTTGCTGATGAATTTGTGTCAATGGTACTGCAAAAAAATCTTGTAAACTTGCATTACAAAAATTGAATCTTACTCCTCTAGTGCCTCATCATCACCATAAACCGTATTATCGTCCTCGTCATCTTCTCCATCCGTACCAGTTAGATTGTATTTGGATTTCCCGATTTTTCCGTCAGTTACAAGGAAGTGAGCTGAAAAACATATTCGTAGATTCGTAGATTCATAGATTCATAGATTCATAGATTCATAGATTCATAGATTCATAGATTCATAGATTCATAGATTCATAGAGTCATAGATTCATAGATTCATAGATTCATAAATTCATAGATTCATAGATTCATAGATTCATAGATTCATAGATTCATAGATTCATAGATTCATAGATTCATAAATTCATAGATTCATAGATTCATAGATTCATAGATTTATAGGTTCATAGATTCATAGATTCATAGATTCAATCTTGTCATAACGCGCGTATACGGTCTTCCACCTATGGAAGGGGCCCTCCCTCATGTCACTCACTATTATACCATCGACACACATGTGCATGATGGCCGAGTGGTCTAAACGCGCGTCTAATAAGCGACAGATACGTACAGTTAAGGGTTCGAGTTCGAGTCTCGACCATGCCGTGTTTGGGTTCACGGCCTCGTATGTTAAGCTCATTCATACGTGACGTCCCCGCTCTGTAGCTTAGAAGATGGCGGTTTACCATCCGACATCATCGTTATTGTGGTTTACGTGGAGACTCAGTCACCATATCGCCTTCAATACTGCATTGACTAGGTGGAAATGTGTTGATTCCTATAAGCTCTGGACGGGGTCAGTTTTGCACTGGTTTTCGATGAAGGCGCATATATTTATGGATCCCTTGTATTATAGATTCATAAATTTATGAATATTTTAAAATCTATGCATAGAACTATATGAAACTATGACTGGATCTATGAAATGAATTCATCCATAGAATTGAGGCTTGCTAGATTCAATGCATAGAACCTAAGAATTTCAAAATCATAGGTTCCCACCTTTCAACCTCATCTCAAACATGAGCGGTTCCGACGGTCCAGGCAAGCTATTCAAGTCGTATTCCGGATTCGGTGGCGCAAACACACCCGTCAGCCCATTCACCGGCGCCAATTGATCAACTCCATATTTTTTCGTGTCGATTATTGTGTTTTTCTGAATACAATTTCCCTATATATGACAAAATAAAGGTAACTCTTACCAAATTAATCGGATCCGGTAAATTATAAAGCGATTGGGTAACATCGCTCACCGTCACAATACTTCGTCCACAATGACCCGCGAGTTTTCGGGCGAAAACGATATTTCGCTTCAGGATTTCTCTCGTCTACAAAATCACAATATACATATATAGAATAGGTTTAACAAACAATCTTCTCAATCTCCACAACCGCATCTGAATCAACTTTTGTGATACCCGTAAATTCACAAACCGATTTTATCGTCGCTTCTAAATGTGTCTGATTCTTCGCCGTCATCTAAATTTTCCTGTTTGTTTTGATTTTGCGAGGATGAAAAACGTATAAAATGGCTTTTAACCATTAAATTCCCTATATTTGAAGCAAATAATCAATAAATTTATTCAAAAAACCCGCATAGATAAAAAAAGAAACTAAAAAACAACAAATCGTACAAGAAAACCAAGTTTTTAAAAAAATTCTATAAAACAATGCAATTAATACAATATTTTGACTAGTTATCTTTATAATTTAAATGTTTATTGGCTTCTGGTATTGGCTCATATTCACAATCGCGTCGTATATTTCGTCGAGTTTCCATTTTGGTGATCAAGGCTGCTGGATATTCGCGTGGCACTGATCGACGATACCACCACTGCAAAAATGTTGTTTTATTGATTGAAATTTCATGTTCCAGGGTATTTTGATATGAAGAATCGGAATTTAAGCTCAATTTTGATTAGGAAAGTGCTTCAGAAGGTGAAAAACGTGTTTTTCAGGTACTTCCGGCAATTTTTGAGGTTTCATCAAATTCAGCAAACAGTTTTTTTCAAAAAAAAGTTGTGAAGCATCGAAAAAAACATGTTTTTTTCTGTGATAAAAGCTCAAAATCGTCATTTTCATTCAATTTTTATATGCAATGTTGATCGTTTTTGAAAGCTGTGATTTCCATACGAATGACTAATTGGGAAATTTTTTTACAAATTTAAAATTTGAAGCAGGTTTTTGCTCAAAATACAGAAAAAAGTGTTGGATGCATTGGAAACAGCTTCAAAAATTTCATCTCTAGAATTTCATCAGAGATATTTTTTGAATAGCTTTCTTTCAAGAGCGTCAATTTTTTAAATCGTCACACGTTGGTCTATGTAAAATTATGAATTCGAATGATTTTTTTTTGTTTAAAACGTCGAAAACTAGCTTGAATTTTGATTTCCAAAAGAAACTTGTTTTTTTTGTCATTTTTGGTCGAAATTGGAAAAAAAAACTATTCTAAAACTTTTTAAATTTCTATCCAATTGCACTCGTTTTCGGGAACTTCGATTTTTATACGCATGACCACTTGGGATGATTTTTTACAAAAAAAAAATTAAAATTCAAAGCAGGTTTTCGCTCAAAATTCAGAAAAAAAGTGTTAGAAACATTGAAAACACAGCTTGAAAAATTTTCATCTTCAAAATTTTTAAAGAAACTTTTTCGATTAGCTTTCTTTTAAAATCATCAATTTTTTTAAATCGCCACATAAAGAAGAAATTTTGAATTCCATCATGGTTTTTCTGTCGCTTTAAACATCGAAAACTAGTTTGACTTTTATTTTGATTTTAAATTTTTATTTTTTGTCATTTTTGATAGAAATCGTCAAAGAAAATTGTTATATCTTATATACAATTTCAATATTTTTGTATATCTTGTATCTATATATGAAAATTATAACTTCAAAACCATACCCCTCCTCTCAACGGCCTCACATCCTTCGCCATCGTCCCCTCCACCTCATCTCCATTCTCCACAACTTTCTTCACCACACTCGGCTTCTCATCCCGATGAAACGTCTCCATCAATATCCATTGCAAATCATCATGCAATCCAATCGTTCTCAATTCCGACGGTTGCCATCTAGTATCCGGTATTTCGAATTTCTCCTCCACCTTCTGATTCACCGCATATCCTTCTTCATCACCAACATACTTGATAATCTCATCAATACTAAATCTCTCCACTTTTTTCTCAACTTTCTTCGGTTTTTCCTCAATCTTCATATATTCCTCTCCATTATCCTCATATTTCCTCAGCGGTGGACTTTCCCTATTCTTCGATAAACCATGAAGCTCTGTAAATCGACAAACTTTGGAAAAAATAGGCAAAAAATGAACCAACCTAATGCCGCTTCAATCTTTCTCTTCGTCTCCGGACTACATTCATATACAGATTGTGAGTATTCGACAGTTTGTGGTGGTCCATATTTTTGTAGTTTCATACTGTTTTCAAGATCTCGACGCGACATTTTGCTGAAATATATAGTGGTTAGGAATCGTTGACTATATATTGAAAATGGGGACCCTTTGTCAGCCAAATATGGAAATCAAAGAATACTATATATATATATATATATATATATATAGCCAACCAATCTGACAGAGCTAAAAACTTTCGACTGGCCCGAAATGGTAAAAAAAAGTGTATATTCAAAAAAGTACATGTATATATACTGAAAATTCGCAGAACAGTTCTGTTGTGCATCTCGAATTTCGAAAATCGAGACATCAAATCAATATCTAGTCAACAAAACAGGTGCAAGACTGCCGATATTATCTCAGAACGGATAAATATACCTATGACTAATGAATGGAGGGCCTATATATATAGGCCTAAATGAAAAAATGGTCTATATGAGCCGTTCGTTGTATCAAGTATAGATCAAACCATTCGGTATCTAATCTAAGAACGCATAAACTTCTTGATCCTATATTATCTTAGAACGCATAAATATACCTATGACTGGGCCTATATATGAAGGGCCTATATATAGGACTATATAAAGGAATGATCTATATGAATCATTCAATATATCAAGGTATAGTATCGATTAAACCATTCGATACGAAATTTGAATCTTAATACGGAATCTAACGCTACTGTTCCACGCATATTGATAAAAGTGCATGATAAACGCTAGATAGAGAAAGCAGTGGATTAGTTTCCTAGGTAACCAAATATATGAAAAGGTGGAGCAACTCTCAGAGAGGGAATAAGAAGGATTACGGGCTCCATGAGCACAAACATGGTCTCAAGACTATACAACAAGAAAAAGTATCTGAAAACGATGCTCCAAAGAGCTCTAACCTCTCCCCTGCACCATTGCAGTCCACCAAAGTCCCCACCACAATAAACTTCTCTCGAATCAGATGAACATAGTCAGTGAATACAATTTCATTCGCTTCTTCAGAATACAGCAGTACGACTTGTGATGGTGTCGTCAATTTTTCGACTTTCCGGCTCAATTCAATAATAATGCTCTCCAGCTGATCTACTCTAGCTGTCAATCGTTGAATTTGTGATGAGCAACGAGTATGTGTATGTTCCAACATTGTCAAAGTGAAACGGAATATTTCGATAAGGTGGGGCGAAGAGATAGGAGGGCGAAAAGAAAATTGCGAAATACTTACAAACATGCTTGACCAAAAAGTGTATATCTCAATTTGAAGCAGACTCCTCGCGGATTTGGTTTGTACATTTTTGGCGATTTTCTGTAATATTGAATATTGAATGGATTTAAAGATTCGTAGATTTAAAGATTTAAAGATTCATAGATTCATAGATTCATAGATTCATAGATTCATAGATTCATAGATTCATAGATTCATAGATTCATAGATTCATAGATTCATAAATTCATAGATTCATAGATTTATAGATTCATAGATTCATAGATTCATAGATTCATAGATTCATTGATTCATAGATTCATAGAATCATAGATTCATAGATTCATAGATTCATAGATTCATAGATTCATAGATTCATAGATTCATAGATTCATAGATTCATAGATTCATAGATTCATAGATTCATAGGTTCAAGAGAACCGTGTTTGCTAATAGACTGTAGTTCATAGAACTTGTTCTGGAAAGATCTATGGTTCTATGGATCTATGAATATCTAGGACATCTAGGACAGTATCTAGGACAGTGGAGGATCTATGAATAGTCGTAGACTTCATAGAATCTCGATATGCATGAACAAGTAATCTATGTTTAATTCTATGACAGAATTATGAACAGAAATTACATAGATTCACAGATTTACATCAATTCAACTTTTAAAAAACTCACTTTTCCATAATTTCCTCATCCATGTTTGCCATAATAATACTATCATGCTCGATAGTATTCTTTCTACATGAATTACAATTCTTATAATTATCCCTTAACAATTTCTTGAGTAATTTGGCATTTTCCTCGTTCTTCGATCCAAATTGATAGCTATTCAGTGCGGTTTTCAATTCACGGATATCACTGTCCCTAGCCAATGTTACATCGTATCCTTTGTATATATAGCGGGATGTTTTGAATGTTGGCGAGCCCAGGACGTAGATCAATGAGCCGACGTGGACGCTTTGCTGAAAAACTTGATATTTTTATAATTTTCAACTAAAAAACTTACCATCACATTTGCATGACATGACGATTTATAAAAAATGATGCTTTCATTATTTTGCAAGTATTTTCCTTCGAGAAATGAGTTTTGAACTACCTAAAACAATCGATCTTCTGTTTTTCAGCTAAAAGTTTCAGAAAACTACCTTTGTTACAACTGCTACACCTTCAACTGTCATATAATCTCGAATTTTCTTCAGCATAATGAATCGAACTTTTTTGAGGCTTCCCGATGTTTCGATTGGGAATGGTGCTGGTACGATGTAGGCTTCCATAAGGCGATTTGTTTTATACACATTGTTCTGGAAAATAAAGGAGATAAGAAGATTCATAGATTCATAGATTTATAGATTCATAGATTCATAGATTTATAGATTCATAGATTCATAGACTCATAGATTTATAGATTCATAGATTCATAGATTCATAGATTCATAGATTCATAGATTCATAGATTCATAGATTCATAGATTCATAGATTCATAGATTCATAGATTCATAGATTCATAGATTCATAGATTCACCATTGGATTTATCCTTCTTGGTGCAAATCAATGAACTAGGTCTGATACCCCGTTGAGAAAAAATCGGAGGAATTGGAATTTGGTGTTGCAAAATAAATATTGATATTGAGTCATGATAATTATGACTTTCAAAAAAAAATTTTATTAGGAAGAGTTTTTCGGTGACAGTTTCGGAATTTTTTAAACAAAATGGGTAAGAGGGTTGTGTTGGTCTGAAATTTACGCGAAAAAATTTCAGTCAACAATCTTCGAAGCTAATGAAAAACTCGAAATCTGGCCAAAAGTTTGCCTTCAAACGTCAAAAAAAAACGTTTTAAACTTATTTTTAAACTAGATTTCAGGTCAGAACACAGGTTCATACCTTCATAGATTCAAAAAAACAACTCACAGTAATTTTCGCAATCCGAAACGCTTTCAAATTATTCTTCACCGCTTTCCGAACTTGCGCACTTATATCATCAGAACAGTTGGTATGCAGGGCAACTTCGCAATCTTCCTAAACTTTTTTTCGTAATTATTCGAAACCTAAAATGATGATTTACCTGATTAACAGCAATTGCAACACCATTAGCTAATTTCACACTTGCTGAGCATGATTGTTGAACCATTATATCGTCTTGCATAATGCGGCCGACTAGAAAAACCTTATTTTATAAGCTAAAACGGATAAAAGTGATCAACTTACGCTGAAAAACCTCCATAGCCTCGATTTGCACAATAGTATGAAATCCATGCTCAATCCGTGTAGTACTACCAGTGTAAAACAATTGCACCAACGATCCAATCGCTAAATTATCCGTTTCCTTGCTTTTTGTCACTTGTGTTTTTGGTGTGAAGATGAAATGGAATGTATCGTTCTGAATTTCATCATTTTCCAATAAAAAAAGCTGCGAAACTTACAGAAAAATTTTCCTGCGCTAAAACTTCACCATATCCATCTTTTATCCAAATAACAACGCCAAATGTGCTAAGTTCTGCAATAGAACATTGAAAAAGTGATAGAAAAAGTGAATTTACCTGCATAACCTGAACCATCTGTGCTAGATTGAGCACAAGTCGACATTGACGGCTCCGCATAATAATCCGGTTTCAGTGGTAGATGGTTAATTAATATGTTAGATTCCATACTGCAAAAAAAATGTGTTTTATTGGTGGAAAATGTGGAAATAAGAAATAAGACGAACGCGCGTAAACCGACAAAGGATGGCCGTGGCCGAGGAATCACACGGCCCTCCCATTTAATCGAAAATTATTTTTTAGCAGTTTTACGCATATTTCAGAGAAAATTAGCAGAAATGGTGAGTAAATTTGTTAATTTATTAAATAAACATGTATATTATAGATGCCCGATCAAGTAGAGCTCGAAAAACAGTACCAAGACTACAAAAGTCAGTTTGAACAGTGGAAAGAGAAGAATAAGTAAGTTTTTGCTTTATTTTCCTTTTTAAAACGGATTTATAAAGTTTTTTTTTCTTGCAGATCATCAGTAGGAACCGACGCATATAACGCGTATGTGAAACAATTCGAAGATTGGGAGAAAGATGTAGAAAAGCGGCGAAAACAGATGAAAAGTGGTGGTGGAGTACAGTCATCAGCTGATTTGAGCGAGCAAGAATTACAAGAAAAGGAGCGAGTCGAAAAAATGGAGGCTGAAGCAGCGAAGGCATATGCACAATCTCAACAAGCTTATATGTCACATCATATGAAAGCGATGGAGCAAGCGGAGCAACAACGCATCGCACATCATCAATATTATCAGGCGCAAGCTGCTCAAGCTGCACAATTGGCTGCTCAACAAGGTATAAAGGTCGTGACGTAAAATAAATTAACTTTTATTTCAGCTGAGCCACCAGTGAACAATGATTTCGTCCGAGATGTGATGAATATGGTGATGGGCGGATCAGCAACAGGTGCAGCCGTCCAACAACCACCACCACAATCACTTGGCGCTCAACCGCCACCAGTGCTATGGGGAAGTACCAAAACACCGTATGATGCGAGAGTAAGCTCTTTTCCTTGTATCTAGTATGATTTTAATATTGTAGGATCCACTATTCGCCAAATGGGGTGACCGCGCGTTACCAGCCCATCAAAAACCGCCAACCGACCAGCAAATCGTGCCGATTCCATGCTGGATATTGCTGGAAACGCTGAAGGACAAGAAAATGATGTTGGCACCACAAGGATATCAAGCGCCACCGCCAGTGTTTAATCCAGCGGCGCCGCCACCGATTTAATATATATATATATATTTTTCAAAAAACTATTTATTTTTATTCAATGAAATTTTTCCCACTGAGGCATCTCGTTTGAGGCTCTTCTTCGGAGCATTTTTGGTGCGTTGAGCCGACTTTGAACGGGAAAGCAGGGAAGATGGAGTTGAGTAGGTTTCGAAGATTATTTTGCACTAAAAATCCAGAAAATTAGAAGTCAGAATCCAGTGATGGCCATAAAGGTATGTAATTTCGTGTATTTCAGTGTATTTTGCTTATATTCGGTCCTCCTATGCTCGGATTCGAGTACAACATGAACTAAGATGAAAGTGAAGTTATAAACTACTTGTATCCACCTACTCAAAAATATACTTACTTTGATTCTCTGATCTCCCGTTCTACATATTACGATTTTATGTTTTGCCACATATCTATTCTTAAAATTGACTGTTTGAGCTGAAATTTGACTACAATATAAGCACATATATTCTTAATTTTTTTCTTTGATTGTCTAAAAAAATTAATTTTCACGTGTATCAGATTCGGGAGATCAGAGAATTAAAGTAAGTATATTTAGGTGGATAGAAGTAGTTTATAACTTCAATATCATCTCAGTTCATGTTGTACCCGAATCAGAGCGCAAGAGGACCAAATATAGGCGAAATACACTGACTAGGGAACGATCTGAACTCAATATATGGAAATGACTAGTTAAATATACCATTCGATAGAATTTTTCATGTAGAATCCAAGTTCATATTCAGTTTTTGCCAAAGAGGTCTCTATCATGGTGACCGAAGCTCAAAACACCCAAATTGGCCCAAAACTGATGAAAATCGGTGAAGTTGCTTCAATTTCAGCTTTGAAAATGTTTGTTTGGCAAAAATTGAGTACGAATTTGGATTGTATATGAAAAAAACAATCGAATGGTATATTTAACTAGTCATTTACATATATTGAGTTCAGATTGGTCCCTGGTTAGTTCATGTTGTACTCGAATCCGAGCAAAAGAGAACCAAATATAGGCGAAAAACACGAATTTACATACCTTTATGGCCATCACTGTACCTCTTCATGCGCCTCCTTCAACATCACCATGGCCTCATTCGGCTTCTCCTCAAACATCATCAAATTGGTGATAATCTTCTTAATATGCTCATCACCAAGCTTCTCATCAATTTTATTATAATCGTCCTCCAAAGTTTTCGACATGTGACCACCAAAAATGGCAAAAGCTGACGAAATCGGAGCAATTATTTCGACAATTACCTTTCTTTTGGATTTCAAAATTCTTTTGGGTGTGGAGAAGGAGGAAGGAAAATTGTTTTCCTCTGTGTAATCTACTTTAATCCGCCGAGAAAAACCAAACAAAAAACATTTATATTTTCAACAAAAAAAAAACAAAACATATCAAATATTCAAATCATCATCTGGATCACTATCATCAAAATCGTCCGCATCATCGGGCTCATAAATAATTTGGCCACCGACTCGAACTTTTTTACGCGATGCGTCTCGAATCGCCACACCATCCTCTTGTCGATCCATGACATATGGCAATTTTAAAGCGTCACGGGCGGCTTTTTCGGTACTTTTCACGTCGGTTAATGCTTCGAGGAGTGCTGTCATTTCGTAGTCTGGTGGAGCATCGTCTGACTGGAATTTTTGAATTTTCAAATTTTAGCGAGGGGATTTTCTGAACAGGGTTGTCCCGCCCAAAATGGTGCACTTATTAAACTATAAATCTATGTATCTCTGAATCTATGGAATCTATAGAATCTATGAATATATGAAATCTATGAATCTATGAATCTATGAATCTATGAATATATGAAATCTATGAATCTATGAATCTATGAATCTATGAATCTATGGAATCTATGAATATATGAAATCTATGAATCTATGAATCTATGAATCTATAGAATCTATGAATATATGAAATCTATGAATCTATGAATCTATGAATATATGAAATCTATGAATATATGAAATCTATGAATCTATGAATCTATGAATTTATGAATCTATGGAATCTAGGAATCTAGGAATCTATGAATCTATAAATCTATGTATCTATGAATCTAGGAATCTATGAATCTATGAATCTAGGAATCTATGAATCTATGAATCTATGAATCTATGAATCTATGAATCTATGAATCTATGAATCTATGAATCTATGAATCTATGAATCTAGGAATCTATGAATCTATAAATCTATGTATCTATGAATCTAGGAATCTATGAATCTATGAATCTATGAATCTATGAATCTATGAATCTATGAATCTATGAATCTATGAATCTATGAATCTATGAATCTATGAATCTATGGAATCTAGGAATCTATGAATCTATAAATCTATGAACCTATAAATCTATGTATCTATGAATCTAGGAATCTATGAATCTATGAATCTATGAATCTATGAATCTATGAATCTAGGAATCTATGAATCTATGAATCTATGAATCTATGAATCTATGAATCTATGAATCTATGAATCTATGTATCTATGAATCTAGGAATCTATGAATCTATGAATCTATGAATCTAGGAATCTATGAATCTATGAATCTATGAATCTATGAATCTATGAATCTATGAATCTATGAATCTAGGAATCTATGAATCTATAAATCTATGTATCTATGAATCTAGGAATCTATGAATCTATGAATCTATGAATCTATGAATCTATGAATCTATGAATCTATGAATCTAGGAATCTATGAATCTATAAATCTATGTATCTATGAATCTAGGAATCTATGAATCTATGAATCTATGAATCTATGAATCTATGAATCTATGAATCTATGAATCTATGAATCTATGAATCTATGAATCTATGGAATCTAGGAATCTATGAATCTATAAATCTATGAACCTATAAATCTATGTATCTATGAATCTAGGAATCTATGAATCTATGAATCTATGAATCTATGAATCTATGAATCTAGAAATCTATGAATCTATGAATCTATGAATCTATGAATCTATGAATCTATGAATCTATGAATCTATGAATCTATGAATCTATGAATCTATGAATCTATGGAATCTAGGAATCTATGAATCTATAAATCTATGAACCTATGAAGTTTCAGACACGATTTTTGAGGTTCCCCAGATTTTTTCATCAAAAACTGATTCGGAATTCGGATCCTACATGCAAAAAAACGTCCATGAGGGAATTGGCATCAAAATCTGGGTACCCTTGGAAAAAACGGTCCCTCGTAAGCTTTTAAACTAACTTTTCCTTTCAATTTCTTGAAAATCGCCTTTCCACCATTGAGCACAACAAACTCCAACTTTTCCTCATTGATTCTTCCTTTTTTATCGAAAATTCTCGCATTTGCAGTAATATTTTCCGCATTTTGACGCCTTAAAAACGTTTTTATAACGAAATAAACAATTTAAAACATACTGAACGTTATAAAAAGCCGATGCAAGTGGTGTGAAAACTTCAAACTCCTCGAATTCCTTTGAGCAACATAATATTAGACGACGAGCCGGTTCTAAGCCTAAAAATATGCTTTTAAACCTAAAAATCGAAAGCAAAACCAACTTTTCAACTTTTGCACAAATTTAAGAACCTCACGAAGTCCAAAAATGTGCAAAAATGCCTCGAAATCTGCCATAACAATGTTCTTCTCATCGGAGGTGCCGAGTTTTTCAGCTAGTTTGTCGAGTGATGTGTCTCTCCAGAAATCGATGAATTGTGTTCTGAAAAAAAAAACAATTTGTTACTAATTTATGAGCGAAAGGCTTATCAAATTATTTATGGATAAGAGTTTTAGATTCAAAGATTCATAGATTCATTGATTCATAGATTCATTGATTCATTGATTCATAGATTCATGGAATCAAAGAATCATAGATTCATAGATTCATAGATTAGATTCATAGATTCATAGATTCATAGATTCATAGATTCATAGATTCATAGATTCATAGATTCATAGATTCATAGATTCAGGTTTTCATTTTTACGTTCAGGTTTAGAAATGTGAACATTATAAACGTTATAAACTTCCTCCTCATGGATTTTCCAAAAAAAGAAGTTTTGACAGTTTTTCAGTTGAGATCCCGTTTCAAGCTTTTCTATGAGAAATGCTCATTTTCCACCGAATTTCAACCGCTTTACTTACAATTGCTTACAAAATTCGAGCGAATTCCCTATTTTTTGTACTTTTGCAGCAAATATGAAAGGAGTGGTTCTTTTTCAGAGATGCTACAGTCAACGTTCAACTGTGGTTTCATTACAATTTTCTGCGACCATAATAGTAGTTCTATGTATCGATGGGCAATTCTATGAAGATTTTATGAATTCTATGGCCAATTCTATGGAGATTGTATGGAATTGTATGAATAACTCTATTGAGTTTCTATGAATGTTATGTGTGATTCTATGGAGTTTCTATGAAATCTATGGGTAATTCTATGGAAATTCTATGAATTCTATGGCCAATTCTATGACAATTCTATGGAATTCTATGAACGACTATATTGAGTTTTTATGAATTTCGTGTGTAATTCTATGGAGCTGCTATGAATTCTATGGGTGATTCTATGGGAATTCTATGAAAAGGAACAGTTCTATGGAATGAAAGAAAAGTCAAAAGATTTTCGTCACGCCTTTTTTATGCTTTAAAAATTGGCTAATAACTTGCATTTTTCAATTAAAAAAGTCACTCACTTCTCCAAATAATCCCCAAAAACATCCTTATAAAATGAATCCGCATATTTCTGATGAATCACAATCCTCGATTCAATTTTACTAATCATCAATCCAATTTCCATCGGATCAATATCATTATCACTGGCTGCAAAAACCCTCATGTTCCTTTAAAATATCTCGCAACGAATAGCAAAATACCTCTGATCACCATCAGCCCATGCTTTGGAATTTCATGATTTGACATTCTAAAATTCCTTGATCTCAGTTTTTTGTGCAAATGTTTGAATATTCATGGCTTCCATAAAACCTCTTGATATCATCATAATACTGTTTATTTGGTACAATGAATTTATATAAAATACGGAAAAGGGTGTATCAAACATTATAAAAAAGGCCCAGAATATAAAGTTAAAACGAGATTCAATGGATCGATCATAAATTTCATGAATAAATTCAATTAAAAAGTTAGTTTGTCGATGGTGTTGAGTCCATTGGCTCATCCTCCTCCACCACAACTGGTGACGATGCACCACCATCTTCAGTTGGTGACGACGCTTCTTTTGGAATTTCCTCTGGTGTCGCTGTTCGCTCAGCGTCGATATCATCAACGATTCGTGGTGCGATCTCTTCTTTTGGTGCTTCTTCGACTTCCATTTTTTCTGCAAATCAAAATGTTCAAAATTTGAATATTTCTTTTGAAATCTACCTTCTTCAGCTGCTTCCTTCTCCGCTTCAACCGCCGGTTTCACATCATCCTCGACAATATTCTCCAATTCTTCCGGTGTCGCATTCATCAATTTATGGTACAATGCAGCAAACTTTGGTTGAATTCCATCGAATTGTTGATTGAGCATTGGTGTAACAAATGGCCCATGTGGTGGTAATACCGTCTTGTTTGATTGTGCTTCTGGATCTTTGGATGTCAATCGAGCGAGGATTCTGAAAAAAAGTCGTAATTTTTTGCATATCAAGGCTAAAAACTCACTGTCTCTCCGACATTTGAAGTCGATCAATAACCGGTCGAAGTGCCGTAATAGTCGCTGGAAGTCTCGAAACATCCGCCTTCATATCCGTCAACAACTCCTCCAATTGTGTCAATGTCTTATGAAGCACCGCGTTCGCATTCCGATTTCCTTGCGAACTTTCTTTGGCAACATTCGCTGATGAGTCCGCAACATTCTCCAACTCGGCGAATCGTCCAGCCAATTGTCCAACATTCTCCGGAATCAATTGTAAATTCAAATGTGCCGCGCGTCGCAATTGCTCCTCAACAATCATCGATTGCTCCAAAAGTTTGAAACGTCGTTGAAGGAACTTGTTCTTGACATCCGCATAATTCGCACCACCTGCATCTTGTTTGAATGGCTCATTGATGATCGCGAATCGAGGATCATTGGTAATATCTTGGAAATTGATTTGATATCTACCATATCCATGCACAATAATCGCCGCCAACAACCAATAATCATGCCGACGATGCCAAATCTCGTATTCTCTGCCTTTTCTCGCAACAGCTTCTTCGTTGACCCACAATGTATGAAGTTCAGTGAATCCACCATCAGCGATATTGAACTTGTAGCTTGGACGAGCTGCTTTCGGCTTCTCCTTCACTTCTTCAACTTCCTTCGGCTTCTCCTCCGTCTCCATCTTCACTTCTCCATTTTCAGGAGCAGCACCTTCTCCTTCAGCTTCACCATCCTCCTTGACACCATCAACCTTGGCAACACTCTGCTCTCTCGATGCACCACTCGAACTCACAGCTGATTCACCATTCGCCGCAGCCGCCAACACTTGATCCTGCATCTCCGGCATCGACCATTCACCATTGTAAGCCTCGAATTCTTGCACCTTCTTCCTAACCAAACTCATCAATCCAATTCGACTCAACACATGTTGACGATTCATGCCTTCTCGTGGAACACCATCATTGAATGCTTCCGCTGAATCCGCTCCTGGTTCGCATAAATGTCGCATGAAGAGTGATGTGTAGGCACGGAATGCACGTTCTGACTTGTTTCGAAGGTCGCGAATCTGTAACTTATTACAAATTATGATCAAAAACAAATATAGTCAACTCACCAGCCATTGCGATTGATAAGCATCTTGTGGTGGCATTCCCCATCGCATAACAGCATTGTAGAACGCACGACGTTGACGTGGATTGAATCCGAGCACCTCATACTGTCCATTAACCTTGGCAAGAAGTGGTGGAAGTTTCTCCGAGTTCTCCTCCCTCTTTCGTCTCTTCTTCTCATCATAATCATCGTCCGAATGTCCAGCTTCACCATTATCCGATCCTCCATATGATGATACATCATCATCATCTTGTTGCGCCGGCTCAGCATTCCACGACTGTCCCATATTCTCACTCGCATAATTAACCTGCTTCCTCACACGCTTTCCTTTTCCAAGCTTTTGTGCTTCAGTCTCTTGATCTTGTTCATAATGATGGCGAAGAAGTTTCTCCCAGTAATCCGGATCGGGTTCCTTCTCTCCTTCCTTGAGCACCTCCACATCATCCTCCTCCTCTGCTTCCGCTTCATCAGCTTCTTTGGTAACATATGTGGCGACTTTGAACGAACTCAAGTACTCATTCGTCCAATGTTCCTTCTTCTCTCCTCCTTCTGCTGGTGCAGCTTCTTCACCCCTCTCTCTATCAAGCAATGCATCAACCGCCGCATCATCCCAAACAATCTCCTGCTCATTCGGCTTCTTTCCTTCCGCTCCTTCCTCTCCATCTTGTATATCCTCCTTGAACAGTTCCTCCGTTCCCCATCTCAATACATCATCCAACTCGCTCTTGCTCATACTCTTCGACCCATCCTTACTTCCCAAACCAGCTCGAACAACCAAGTGGGTCAGCAACATCTTCTTCTTTGCGACCGACGTAATTCGCTCTTCAACTGAATTCTTCGTGACAAATCGATAGATCATAACCTTGTGCTTTTGCCCGAGACGATGAGCACGTGAGAATGCTTGAATATCATTGTGAGGATTCCAATCCGAATCGTAGATAATGACAGTATCAGCAGTCGCCAAATTGATACCAAGACCTCCGGCACGAGTCGAGAGAAGGAAAACGAATTGTTTCGCGTTTGGCGCATTGAAACGATCGATAGCATCCTGACGTTGTTGACCAGTAATCGACCCATCTATTCTCTCATATTTATACTCTTCTACCTCGCAGAAATCCTCCAATATATCCAACATCATTGTCATTTGGGAGAATATCAAAACTCGATGTCCTTCATTCTTCAGCTTTCTCATCATCTTTTGGAGCAAAACGAATTTTCCACAATTCTTGATCAACGCACTTCCTTCGTACATTCCATTCTTCAATTTTGGAGCTTCAAGACAGGCTTTCATGAAAAGATATGGGTGGTTACAACACTTTTTCAACTCCATAATAACATTGATAAGTGACATTTGTTGTCCGCCATTCTTCACATTCAACGCCTCGAAGTTCTTCGTCAGAATATTCTTGTACCACTTCTTCTGCATTGGACTCAATTCAAGACGAACAATCAACTCGGATTTCGATGGCATTCCAGTCAACACGTCAGCCTTCAAACGACGAAGCATGTGCGGTCCGAGGAGAGCGTGAAGTTTTTGGATTTGATCTTCTTTTGAGATTTCGGAGAATTCGGCGGTGAAGGTTTCAAGCTCGCTGGAAAGAAATCATGTATATATGGCCTAAAACTAGATAGTAACTTACTTGAATCGATCAGGAGCCAAGAAATTGAGCAAATGGAACAATTCTTCCAAATTATTCTGAAGTGGTGTACCAGTGAGAAGCACACGATATTGAATATTGTACTCTCTCAAATTCTTGAAAAACGACGATTGATTATTCTTCAAACGATGCGCTTCATCAACAACAAGTGCCGCCCAATCGATCGATGATAGTATCGCCTTATCCATGTTGATACATTCATAAGAAGTGAGCAACACGTGGAACTTCATATTATCTTGTGTCTTCATTTTCGACGCTTTCGGCCCTCCTTTAACAGCACCATCAACGAATGAGAATTCGTGTTCTCGAATGACCATTCTCGACTCTCGATCACCGACATATGTAACGACGTAGAAGTCTGGACACCACAATTCAGCTTCACGCTCCCAATTAATAATTGTTGACAATGGAGCAGCGATCAAGAATGGTCCTCTAGTATGATTCTCCTTCATCAACGAGTAGAGGAATGTGAGGGATTGAACAGTTTTACCCAAACCCATTTCATCAGCAAGAATCGCGTCGGTTCCGTTCGACCAGCAATGTCGAAGCCAGTTTATGCCTTCTAATTGGTAAGGATGCAAGTTTCCACCGGTTGCGCTGATGTAATCTGGTTGAACATCGTACTTCTTTCGTATCTGAACGAAAAAAATCATGAAACTCTTCAAAATTTGACTAAAAACTTACATCAACAAGTGGCTTATCCCTCTTCTTCTTCTTCGACGACGATTCCTTCTCTTCCGGTGCAACCGCCGACAATCCTTTCGCCTCTCTCTGCTTGGCCATCATCTTCTGCACATTCTTCGGAATATCATCACCCAACATTCTCTCTCGATGCAACCAATATTTGATAATCGCATCTTCATAGTATGCAATATCCGTATCATCACGCTCCCAAGTCGCCTGCTCGTAAGACAACTCTTTCCATTTCACCAAATAATCTTGTTGCGATTTCGCGTACGCCAAATGATTGATAACACGATGGATTTGCATCCATTCCGGTTTCACACCATATTGATAGTATTTCTCACGCAATTTGTATGGATCATTGTCAGAGTGATGCCGGGCGAATGTGGATTCCTCGAGGATTGGCGGATTTTCGGCGTCGACCTTGCGCCAGTACATTCTTGTCAACTAAAACAAATTATAGAGGCTATATTCGAAATATAAGGACTTACACTATTGAAGAAAACATCCATCATAGTCTCGGACAACCATTGACACTGCCAATATGACAAGTACTTAAACTTGACGAAAAACTCTCGTTCCCGTCTTGGCTCCATTTTCCGCGACGGTCTCAACAACAAATCATCCTTATTCGGCTCCTCTCCCTCTTTCAATTCAATCGGATCCGGATAGGTGATATCCTTCCATCGCCAACTCAGAATCTTCTCGACACGTTGTGGTGGTTCGACGAGTGTGCATCGCGGACAAGACCACTCGTTCTCCGGGATTTCCTCAAGTGGTGGATCCATACAATAAGCATGGAATGAGCTGGGACAAGTGTCGCAGAGCAGAAGATTCTCAGTCTCCTTACAAATCCGACAATACTCCATGTTTTGTTTCGCTGGCTCGGCGTCTTTTGGTGGAAGTTCTGGACCGTGCTCTTCACAATGTGGACAACTCCAATCTCCCTCTGGTGGTGCTTCCATGGTCTCATCGATACAAACGGTGTGATAAGCTCGTGGACAGGAATCGCAGAGCACAATCTCGCCACCTTGCTTACAAACTTCGCAGTAATCCTGATGCTCCTCATCATCATCACCATTCTCCTTTCTTGCTCTTTTCGATGCTCTCGCCGATTCCAAAGCTGCCTTTCTTTTGTCGATCTTCGCTGCAGCTCGACTCAACTTCTTCTCCTCCTTCTCCCGCTCTGCATTATCCTGCTCTCGCTCGTGTTGCTTAATCATCGCCTCAAACTCTTGATCACTATCCTCGCGTTCATCCGAATCATCACCACCACCACGTCGCTTCTTTCTCGATGAGACTCGTATTTTGAGTGGCGCAACTTTCTCGACAGGCGTCGCAGCAACAGCCTTGGCTCTTGGCGCCTTTTTCGCGGATTGCATCGCCTTTCCAGACGCCGCCATGAAATCTTGGAACTCTTTGTATTTCACTTGGAAAAGTGGATACAATTTGGTGACGTTGACCTTTGGATTCGCCTCGACGAGTTGGTTCTTGATTAGGGCTTGGAAATTCTGAAAATTTATTGGATAATCCAATTTGGATTTTGATTTTTATAAGCGAAAAAAGGCTTACCTTCAGGTTTGTAATAGAATGAAAGTCCTCCTGATCATAATCAATCTCAGCATCGTTCAAACCGAGTGCAGTACAGATTTCAGCACTTGTCGAGTTGTATGGGTCCGGAATATCGTTCTAAATCAAATAAATAGCTTTAAAAAAGACAAATTTCAAAGAAACAAACCTTCTTCTTGCCTCCCCTCTTCCCACCTCGCTTCTTCTTCAACGATCTTCGCTTATCCGACGATGTTCCAGCACCACCTTCTTCAACCTCGACTTCTTCCTCTTCGGCGACTTCATCGTCACCATCTTCGGTTGCGTCCATATTCACCGATTCGTCTTCTAACGTTTCATCGCCTTCCATTGGCTCATCGTGTTCAGTTGACATCTTTTCACGATGAAAAACTGCAATTATAATATTTTTTGAGGTTTAGAACGCATTTTAGAAGAAAAAACGATTTAAAACAAGAAAAATGGCTTCGTAAATCGCTGAGAAAATTCAAAAATTATGAAATCGTGGCGAGACCACTTGAGTGTAGATTTACGCGGGTAATGTTTTTATGGGAAAAATGAACGTTTTCGAAAGAAAAAAGACATAAAAAGGCATCGATTGGCCGAAATAACAAAAGAGGGGATGGTGAACATCTGTTCCCGCCAATTCTGCACCAAATAAGGGTCTTTTGGGTGGATTATGACGGTTTAGAGGGGGATATATTTGGTTAGAGGTGTCCAGGGAGGGAAATCGCCTCTAGGGAATGATTGTACAGGTGTTTTTATCGATTTTCTAGCTGTACAAAAAGAAAAACGACTGGGAATTCGAAAAATGCATAAATTAGGAAGAAAATTTCTCAAAAAATTATAATTTCCTAATTTGCAACATGTAAATTTCAAAAAAGCTCAAATTTCGAGAAAGAAAACACGAAAAATGACAAAAAACAACAAATTCCGCGGCACACACACGATTTGAATGATCAATTGATGTGTGCGTCTAGAAATGTCCCAAGTGTCCCCGCAATTGTGTCCCCATGTCCCGCAAAGAGAAAAAGTGGGAGGAGCCTCATTTCGAGTTCAGGAATGTCCCCGTCAATGGACAATGTGTCCCCAATGTCCCCTATAGATATATAGTCAAATATAGGTCTGACGTCATTACCTATATACCGAAAATGTGAGAAATTACGAAAACTATTGCTGAAAATTGGGTATATTTGGAAATTTCAGACTGAAAATAGCAGTTTTGATAGAAAAACTTGAAGTATCAAGGAAATTTAACTCAAAACTTGCCAAAATTATACAAAAGATTTCGGAAATGCGAAATCTTATGAAAATTTCAACGATTTCACACAAATCACCGAAATAACCTAAAAAAAAACCTAACTTTCTCATCAAATGCAAAACTTGCAGCAAAATTTTTCGATAATTCAAAAATCCTACAAAAATCACAATCTAAACCTGAACACACACGAATCGAATGATCAATTAATGTGTGCGTCTAGAAATGTCCCATGTGTCCCCGCAATTGTGTCCCCATGTCCCGTAGAGAGAAAAAGGGGAGGAGTCTCATTTGGAATTCAGAGGGGGATCGGACTATACAAATATGATAGTCGAATATGAGTATGACGTCAGTACCTTTACTTCGAATATAAGAAAAAACTATAAGAACTATAGGCTGAAAATCGAGAAAATCTAGAAATTTCAGCCAGCAAATAGTAGTTTTGGACCAAAAAAACTGAAATAACAAGGCAATTTAGTTGAAAATATGCAAAATAAGACTAAATATTCGGCAAATCTTGCAAAAATTTCAAAAATATCATCGATTTTAACAAAAATACAGCGATTTCGGATCGAAAAAATGCAAAACCGTAGAAATTTTGGTGAAAATATGCAAAAAATCAGATCAAATATTTGGAAAATCTTGCAAAAAATTCGAATTCGCCAAAAATGGTTGAAATAACCTAAACCTACGCTAAACCTAACCTCCCAATCAGATGCAGAATTTGCAATAAAATAATTTTTTTTTTTGAAAATTCGAAAATCCTACAAAAATCACAATCTAAACCTAATCCTAACCTCCAAATCAAAAATCCACCAAAACTCAAAACAGCTCATGGGCGAAAACTGACGCGACGAAACGCAATGTCCCCGTCAGGGGACAATGTGTCCCCGATGTCCCCTTCGCATTTCAAACAGCAACTACTAACACACACAAAAAAACCAAGGAATGGGGGTGGTGAGACATAGAGAGTACAGAGTATTCTGTCATATTTGCGCGGGTGGTGGGGGCAGTATATACCCAACACCTGGCCAAGTGACCCCTATTTGAAGATTCATTAGATCATCTCATTGTGATTTGGACTCATGTTGTCTTGGGTTTCGAGGATTGGAGGGCCTGACCCGTTTGTGATATGCGCCTTTAATACAGTATACCAAATTTGTGAAAGTTACTGTAGTGAAGGCAAAAAAGTTTGGTGTTTCAAAAAAAAAAAAACTTTTGATACACAAAACAAGTTCAGAGACAAAGTATTTCAGAAATTTGATTTGAATCATTTTCAGAATCCCTGAGCCGCTTGGGTTGTGCGCCTTTAATACAGTATACCAATTTCAGTTATATTTCAGACTACTGTATTAAAGGCACATACAAGGAAGCGATTGAAAAGTTCAAATTTCTGCATGATCAAAGGAAACAACATTAAAGATGAATCTCTACTTTATTGAAGGCCCTGAAGTCTGCACAGGTCCTTCGTGGTGTGTGCCTTTAATACAGTATACCAGTTTCAGTTATATGTTAGACTACTGTATTAAAAGCACATAGAAGAAAAAACTGAAAATCCCGTCAAAACTCAAAACAGCTCATGAAAGAAAACTGACGAGGCGGCGAAACGCAATGTCCCCGTCAATGGACAATGTGTCCCCGATGTCCCCTTCGCATTTCAAACAGCAACTACTAACACACACAAAAAACCAAATAGCCGAAAAAAGTTCAATTTTATTAAGAAAAACAATTTCAAAGATGACAAAGTATCTCAGAAATCATATTCGCCACAGTTTCCATGTCATAATCTTTGATATCAAAAAAGTAAGATGCTTTGTCGGCAAGTGATGAGAAATCGCCATCTCCAGTTGTTACCGCAATAACATGAAATCCAACTGCTCTCAATTTTGCAAGCGCACTCTTTGTATCGTTTGAGTGCACTTTGGTGTCACTGGAAAAATTTTCAGATTAGTGATGACTTTGAGGATTACTCACTTTGCTCCAACTATTATCAAGGCAGCTATTGAACTAGCCGAGATATGAAATTTAGGGCACTAAAATAAATAATTGAAGAAATTATATCTTCTTCAATGTTTACTCTGAAATACTATCTCCCTTGACACTTTCTCCATACAGACACTTCAAATTTCCAGTCAATAGATTTAAGGAACTGAAAAACCTTCATATTCATAAGATTCATAGATTCATATTCTTTATGAAATTTCAGCATTGAAAAAAATACTATTTTCCAAAGTTGTTGTGCTAAAATCGTCATTACCTATAAAATATAGCTGTAAATTAGAAAGCATTCAAATATTCTGATTTTTTTGTATATTTTTTCCCAGGAGCTTTATTTTTTTTTAGTAGACGAATAGTAGAGTAATAGAAGAAGGAAATGACTGAATATGCTTCCTTATCACTGTAGAAAAAATTAAAAAGAAAAACAATGATGTCAGAAGTGTTACTTTGTGGTATGTAAATATACTGATACCGGTTTTTATACCGACGATGACGATTTTGTCAATTTCGATATCTCGTGTATCACTTGACCAAGTTTTTCAATCAGTTTCCATTTTGAAAACTTTTCTTATTTTCTCGATGACATATACCAGTTTTGTTTTATCTCAAATTTATTGTTATGTTATCAGAAAAATCAAAGCTGACATAGTATTTCAGAAATTCGATTAGTAATAGTGCAATAATCGGTCAAGGGTTGCCCTATATCAAAATACCAAGATGGTTGATCTGCAAGTGATGAAAAGTCCCCATCTCCAGTTGTTACTGAAATGACATGAAATCCAACTGCTCTCAACTTTGCAAGCGCACTTTTTGTATCATCTGAGTGCACTTCGGTGTCACTGGAAAGCTAAGATTTGTTATGATTTTGTTGCTCACTCACTTTGCTCCAATAATTATGAGAGCAGCTTTTGAATCACCGGGAAGTCTATCGGTTGATATAAAATGTAGGGCACTGGAATAAACACAGTTAGGATCTGATAAGAGTTGTTAGTACTACTCTGAAATAGTATTTCCATCGACGACTTCTCCGTACAGGTATTCGACATTGCCTCTCAAGAAAATCGCATTGCTGAATAAACTTCATGGCAACTTTCTTCAAACTTGAAATCTACCTCAGCTCACCGTATTTCAAAATATCCTTACTCCATTCATTAGTATTTGGATAAGGGACTGTTATGGCTTGAGTTGTATTATCATCGAAATTGTAGTTTGGTGAGAAAAATAAATAGTCCAATAGAAAATCGTATATCAACTGTAATTTTGAAGTTCAGGAGCTCGAATGTTGAATTTAACTCACGGGATATTTCAATTCGGCAGCGACTGCTATTTTTCCTTTGAAAGGCGCGGTGCAAGGTGGATAGGCTGGAAATTACAGTATTAAAAATCTTCGAATACTAAAATTTAAAAGTTTCTTCATATCAAGTTTTATATCTTGTATTTTTTCTCGGAGCTTCTGAATTGCAGTAATAGAATAGTAGAGAATAGAGTAATAAGAGAACAATTCAAGAAAATGTCTCATAACATGCATGTGAGAGCAAATATAACTGATAACCGAATTTTTTCTATGATCATGCAAACACTGATAAGTAACCATTTTTATTTTCCAAGCAAATCAAAGATGACAAAGTATTTCAGAAATCTGATCACGAACAGTTTGACCATCACCATGTGGTCCAATATCAAAATACCAAGATGGTTTATCTGCAAGTGATGAGAAATCACCATCTCCAGTTGTTACTGAAATAACATGAAACCCAACTGCTCGCAATTTTGCTAGCCCGTTCTTTGTATCATCTGAGTGCACTTTGGTATCACTGAGAAATATCAATTTTGTGATGACACTTAGGATTACTCACTTTGCTCCAATGATGATCAGAGCAGCTTTTGAGTCTCCAGGTAGTCTATCGGTTGATATGAAAGTTAGGGCACTGAAAATATTTCACCTAAGAGATGTGGAAATTAGGATTAGGTTTACTCTGCAATAGTGCCTCCACCACTAGTTTTTTTGAACAAATGATCAACATTATGAGCCAAATCCAGGGCATCGCTGCAGTTAATAGGAAAATTTAGGATTAGGATTAGATAGTTTTTGCTCACTTCACTTCCCCATACGTCAGAATATCAGCGTTCAAATCATTAGAATTCGGGTAAGGTACTGTTATTGCTTGAGTTGTATTATCCTCAAATTTGTAGTTTGAAGAGTAGAACATGAAGTCATCGAGGAAGTCGTATATGATCTTAAACTTGGGGATATCATAGTAGTTGAGAGGTATATACGAGATTGTATAATTCAGCAGCGATTGCGATTTTTTCATTGAATGGTGCAGTGCAAGCAAGGAAGGATACTGAAAGTACTAGTATGAAAATTCAACCGGCAAAATTGAAATATTTTCTATTTTGGATTTTTTCGGAGCTTCTATCTGAGTTATAGTAGTTGAATATAGGGAGTTTAGTTGAAGAGAGAACAAACATGATCACCTTATCATTGTATAAATGGAAACATTAGGATGATAAATGATGTTAAGATTTCCCCTTGGTCACAAAATATTGTGACAATATGAATCATGTGAATTGAGGTATTGTTTCATATTTGGCATGTATTGTTTGAAAGTAGAGTATAGTTATGGATCTTTTTCCAACATTATATGTGTCAAACGAACGGCTAGGAATATGGGAAATGCGCTCACGGGTCTCGATACAATTTTGCAGTTCGGCTACTATATTTACGTCCAGAACAAATTCTCGAAACGCAGAAACGTTTTGAGACCCGTGGGCGCAATTGCTCTATTCCGTTGTCTTGAGACGTATAATACCTGATTATATATCAATCAGGCTGGTTTTCCTCTTTTGGCTATCATTAGCATGTTAATCAAGTCTTTTCACCGTATCTTGTGGTTTTCAAAGACATATGGCTCAATTTTTGTGAGAGCGATGATAACAATCAAGATGACTGATAACACCTGTTCACCTAGGATAGATACATATGCGATGGGGGATATATGACCTATTTTCCTTCAAATCTCACATTAATCGATATTGTTGTTTCACGGGACATAAGGGGATGACTCATTTAAACGCATAGTAGATTTCCAATTGCGTGATGACGTCTCCTGACATATCTTCCAACCCTGTACAATCTCTAACTATGAAGCAAGTTGATACAGCTGGAGAAAGAGATGACAGCACAAGAATCACTGAAAACTTGCTAGAGAGTGACTATATTCAGAAGTCAAGGAATTTGATTGACGAAATAGCTGATGAACTGTATCCATCAAGTATCATAAAACAATCTGCAATTAAGATGCTTGAGAATTACATTGGAATCGAGGAATTCACTGATTTGAACTATGAAGTTATAGCAGTGGGCTGTGTATTTTCAGCTTGCAACGATAGGAATGTGTTTTGCGAGAAAAGTGGTAAGTTAGCTATATATATATATTTTTTTGTTGATACAACAGTGTTCAGAAATCTGCACAACCTACAATATCCGATGGCGACGAGCTAATTTGTACGTGAAGAAAATATATCACAATCATAATAGAATATCGGATCTGCAATGGTTATCGTCGGAAGAAATGATGATGGATATTTTTGGAGGATTGGAACTCTGTGAGAAAATTTACTCCATGGCTTCATATATTGTAAGGAAGATAATTGAGTTGAAGATTGTTACTGAGTAAGTTTTCATATCTAACTTGCCTCAATCTAGTTGAATTTTACAGATGTGAGGCCAGATTTGTAGTTGCAGCTGCTCTCTACATGGCTGCTCAAGCATCTGGGGACCGGATTTCTTTCAGAGGTTTGAACCAAGTATATGTGAAATTTTGAAAATAATTTACAGATATTATCTACCGTGCTCATAAATATGAAGGCGATGTTCATCAAGCTTACTACTTCATGTATCAGAAAATAGGTCAACTTTTCCCAGATGACTTCAAGTTTCATACTTCAATAGCACCTCCCATCATGACTGGAATGCCAAGAACTTTCTTTTCCTCATTTCTAACTACGAAAATCCTTACTTTCCCGGAATCAGGATTACTTTTCTATGTATTCCCTTCATTTCCGTCTGAATCCCCATCTCGTCCTATTTCGATTTGTGAGAAAATTCGAAGTTCATCTAAACCTAAATTGTTGAAAAAACAAAGCTTTTCATTTGAAATTCTCCCAGCTAAGTTAAATTTTATCAGTACCATGATTCTTCCAAAACTTTTTTCCCTCGATCATCATAATTTCACTGTCTATTCCCTTCACAAGACCTCATTTGACTTGAGCTTGCTCAAACTCTAATGTCTTTTTTAAGATTTCTATTACGAATCAATAAACAACATTTCCAACAAGAATTTACACATTCAAGCCATTTTGACCTCTGAACATCTGCCGATGCGCGCCTTTTGATTTAGACGTGGTGTAGATTCTCAGATCCATACACATTCATACACTTACCTGCCCATCACTTCCTTCCACTTTCGCCCAACTATGTCTTTTACAAATATGGATCTACCTTCTGACAGCAACCAAAATGATGATGAAGTTGTTGCACCAACCGAAAACCAAGATGATCAATTTGAAGATGACGATCCTCAGGATTCAAAACATTTTTGGTGTACCAATCCAAACGTGCTCAATAGTGAATTTGTTCAAAAGTCAAGGAAGATAGTTGAAGAAATATCCGAAAAATTGAATTTTTCGAAACGCGCCAGGAAAGGCGTTCTGGACCATTTCCGCTATTCTATCTCTGCTGAGAAATTTACGGCGAAAAACTATGCAGCTATAGCTATTGGCTGTTTTTCTCGACCTTCTTGTTTCCGTCAAACAGATTGGAATAGAGATGGTAAGTGTTGAGTTTTAGACTTTTTACTGATTTGATAATTTACAGAAATCTGCGCAACTTATAATGCTACCAATAGAGCCGTTGTACACTACGGTCGAAAAATTATTCGTACCTACTTCAGAATTACTCAGTTAGAATGGCTTGCGGGACAATATATGCTTAGTTCATGTTATAAGAAACTGATGCTGGATGATGAAATTTATTCCGCAACGGGAAAAATTGCCAGAAAAGTTGTAGAATTGAACATTGCTAATGGGTAAGATTTCCTTGAGCATGATTTGAAAAAATATATACATATAATTTCAGAATGGAACCAACATGTGTAGTATCTGCATGCCTCTACATGGCAACGCAAGCAATGGGGGAACAGATTTCATTAAGAGGTATATTTCAGCGACTCCATGTGAAATTATGAAATATATTTTCAGATATTATATATTGTGATAACCATTGGCAACACATTCGTCAAGAATCCAACAAAAGGATTGAATATGATATTCTTAAAGTTTACTATCTCATGTATCAGAAGATTGATCAACTTTTCCCGGAAGACTTTGAGTTCCGTACACCAATTGGTCAAATCGCTTTTCCAGTGGGAACTGGAATTCCTAAATCTCTTCAATTCTCACTTCTAACTATGAAAATCCTAACTTTCCATGAATCGGGCTTACTTTTCTATGTATTCTCCTCATTTCCATCTGAAAGCCCTTCTCGTCCAGTTTTGATTTGTGAGAACATCCAAAATCCATCTAAACCTCAATTGTTAAACCCACAAAGCTTTTCATTTGATATGATCCCAGCTAAGTTGGACTTTATCAGTACCATGATTCTTCCAAAACTTTTTTCCCTCGATCATCATAATTTCACTGTCTATTCCCTTCAAAAGATCTCATTTGACTTGAGCTTGCCCAAATTCTAAAGTCTTTTTCAAATTTTATCACGATTCAATAAACTACATTTCCAACATGAAATCACACATTTAATCGATATTGACCTCATGTACACCTGCCGATACGCGATTTAGACGCAGTATAGATCCTCAGACCCATGCACATTTATATATTTCCCTTCTCTTCACAAAAACCACCTTCTACGTAACAATATCTACTGCAAATATGGATCTACCTTCTAACAAAAATCAAATCAATGATGAACTTGTTTTGCCTTCTGAAGAGCAAATTGAAGATGACGATTCAGAAGACCGCTTCTGGTGCACAGATCCAAACGTGCTCAATAGTGAATATGTACAGAAGTCAAGAAAAATAGTTGAAGAAATATCCAAAAAATTGAACTTCTCCGACAACGCCAATGAATTCGCGCACGACTTTTTCCGCTATTCCATCTCAGCTGAGAAATTCACCGAAAAAAGTTATGCAGCTATAGCCGTTGGTTGTATTTTTCGCGTTACTAAATTCTGTAATGTAGAATGCAATAGAGATGGTAAGTGTTGAGTTTTTGAACATTTTGCTAATCTAATAATTTTACAGAACTCTGCGCAACATACAATGCTATTAATAGAGCTGCAGTACGGTACAGCCGAAATATCGTTCGTAACTTCTTCAGAATTCCAGAGTTGGAATGGCTTGCGACACAACAGAAGCTTAGTTCTTGTTATGGAAAACTGATGTTGGATAAAGAGATTTACTTGGCGACGAGAAAAATCGCCAAAAAAGTTGTGGACTTGAACATTGCTAATTTGTAAGATTTCCTGATTTGATTTATCTATTCCCACAAAATTGTGCCGCTGGGAATTAAAAAATTCTTGCGTTTTGTAAATTAGTTTTGAACCTATATACTGCAAAAAAGTCAAGAGATCAAAGAGTCGTTGTTTTGACTTGAAATAGGCGTGTGTTGAAAACGCGCTCTATCGAACACAGTATTCTATGATATCATCCAAAATTTAGCTGAACGTTGAAGATGGTGTTCTAGATCATTTTTTCCAACAGAGCACACTTCCAGCTTATTGAAGTCATAATATAATATAATTTCAGAATGGAACCAGCTTTTGTAGTAACTGCTTGTCTCTACATGGCATCTCAAGCATTGGGGGATCGGATTTCACTAAGAGGTATATTTCAGTGATTCCTTATGGAACTATGAAGTATATTTTCAGATATTATATATTGTGATAACCACCGGCAACGCATTCGTCAGAAATTCACCGCAAAGATTGAAGATGCTGTTCTTGAAACATACTACCTCATGTATCAGAAGATTGATCAACTTTTCCCCGATGACACTTTAACAATTGGTCAAATCGCACTTCCAGTGGGGACTGGAATTTTTAAAACTCTTCATTTCTCATTTCTAACTATGAAAATCCAAATCTTCCCTGAGTCAGGGTTATTATTCTATGTATTCCTTTCATTTCCATCTGAAAGTTCTTCTCGTCCCGTTTTGATATGTGAGAAACTTCAAAATCCATCTGACACTCAATTGTTGAAATCACAGCCCTTCGAATATGAGATGATCCCAGCTAAGTTGTATTTTATCAATACCATAATTCTTCCGAAACTCAATCTTTTGGAAAATCATATTGCCGCGGTATATTCGCTCCACAAAATCTCATCACTTAAATTTGACTGGAATTTGCTGAAATTCTAATTTCCGAATAATGAACTTTTTTCCAATACTGAAACAAGATACTCGTTTGAATGCGCTATTTCAAAATACACGAAAATCGATATAGCCCGCCTATTCAAAAAAGAGACATCTGTTCGTCGCAGTTGAGTCATATATACAAGACGCACCAAACATTGTCTTTCTTTCCCTTTATTTTCGTCTTTCCTACCAACTTCCATATTATGCCAATTCCATTCACTGTCAATATTCTCGGTGGTTCTGATTCTAGTGTATCAGAAGCTGATAATGTGGAAGAATCAGCGATTCCAGTGATCAATGATCACAAATCGAAGAATGACGAAATATCTAGAGAAGAAAAATCAATCAATCTGATTTCACAAACATGTGATAGAATGATGTATTCAACTTCTATTAAGGAAACTGCAGTAAAATATTTCAAGGATTCGATTGGAATGGAAGACGTCAAAATCAACAAAACCTTTGCTGTAGGGTGTATTATTACTGCTTGTTTAATGAATAAGACGAAATGTGATGAGAAAGGTAATTTTTAAAGTTCTATTCGGTTTATTTTGTTAATTTTTAGAACTACGCCTACGCACAACATTCAATTTCAAGAGAAGACGGGCTTACGATTATGCGTTGAAAGTGTTACAGAATCAACAAAAAATGAAGATTCTAGAAAACACTGCATCAGGCAATCTAACAGCTGATATGTTCAAGAACCTATATCTAGGACATGAAATTCACTTGGTAACTTCTCAAATCATCCGGAAGATTCTTGAATTGAAAATTGCTATGAGGTAAGTTTCAAATTCCAGATTTATTAATATCGTTCCCATGTTAATCGAGCCTCATGGCCTAGAAAACCCAAAAAAACGAGCTGTAGTGATATGTGTGCCTTTAAGCTGTACAGAAATTCTAGTTATACTTTTGGCTACGGTTTAAAGGCACACAGAGGGTCAATGGTTTCGCAAATCCACAACGAAGACTCGAATCGTTTGAAACCGATAATGAAGGTTTTTTGTTGCAGAAGTGATGCAATGGTTGCAGTATCTGCTGTTCTCTACATGGCTGCTCAAGCATTTGGTGATAGAATCTCCTTCAAAGGTATCTAATAGTAGTCTTATATTAGCTAAAAAAGTAAACTTCCAGATATCGCATATCGCGCCAAGAAGTTCGACAGCGATGTTCATGAAGCCTACTACATCATGTATCAGACAATTGATCAACTTTTCCCTTCTGACTTCGAGTTCCATTTACCAATTGGTCAGATTGCACTTCCAGTGGGGACTGGAATACCTAGAAGTCTTTATTTCTCAATTCTAACTATGAGCATCCTAACTTTCCCTGAATCTGGCTTACTTATCTATGTATTTCCCTCATTCCCATCTGAATCCTCGTCTCGTCCAGTTTTGATTTGTGAAAGAATTCAAAATCTATCTGACACTCAATTAGTGAAACCACGAAGCTTTGTTTTTGAAATTCTCCCAGCTAAGTTGTATTTTGTCAAGACCATGATACTTCCAAACCTCAACGTTGTTGAAAATCCTATTGTCACCGTGTATTCCCTTCAAAAAATCTCCTCACTTAAATTTGAAGGGAACTTCCTCACATTTCGCTGCCTAATCTGAATTTGTTGCCATCTCCTGTTTTTTCGACAAATAAACACGTTTCTGATATTGAAGTAACATTCTTGCCGGAAGGCTATGTTGAAATACAAAAGATATATGTAGTTTTTTTTCACATAAAGCAGAGACGTATATATGCTTTGAAAATATTTATTCAACACTGATGTGAGTGGAACTCATAAGTTGCAAATATCTTTAGAGATTTGATAAGCGACAGTGTGCATATAACTAAGGCTTCCATCTATTATATAGGCCCACTCTGGCTTATCGGCAAGAGTTGAAAAATTCCTACTACCGGTTGATACAGACATTACGTGAAATCCGGCGGTTTTTAGTGCGGCAAGTCCAGCTTTTGTATCTTCTGAGTTGACTTGATCATCCCTGAAATATAACGAATTTTAACTCCCAATGGTTTAGTATCAATTGCTCACTTTGCTCCAATAATAATCACGACAGCTTTTGAATCGCCCGGAGGACGATTTATTGAGATGAAATTTAATGCGCTGAAAGTTAGTTTTGCATTAAGTTAAATATGTTTTTTCCAGAACTCTGCAATAGTAGATCCTTCAAATGCCGCTCGATTGAGTATATCAGCATTGTTTGCCAAAGCCGCAACGCTTCTAAAAATGTATCTTTAAATTTTACAAATTTTGACTTACTTAGCATCACCGTAATTCAAAATTTGTGTTGCGAAATCGTTTGTCTTGGGATACGGTACTATTATTGCTTGAGTCGTACCATCATCAAACTTGTATCTAGGCGAGCGGAACAAGTCGAATTCAATGAACCTCCCTGCTTCCTGGAACTTCGATCATTGCACAAACATAGAGTTCAGATGGATACATTATCTGCCATTTCGGCGGCAACAGCTATTTTTCCATTAAATACGCATGGAGGTCCTGTAAATGTTCAATTCAGTGAAAAGGCAAAAACCATTTTTTCGTGATGTTTTTTTGTCAATTTCATCATTTTCCCAGGAGCTTTGTTCTGAATTTTAGTTGAATAGTAGTGTAATATTGGCAGAGAATGAATGGTTATGATCACGTTATCAAAAAAATGAAAGTATTAAAATTAAATTTTATATGATAAGTATTGTTTGGTCTTAACAGTTTGACATGTCTCAAACAACTTTTCCAAGTCAGTTATGAAATATTTTGCCTGAAACATGTGTGAGAAAGTGTAAATAATTTATTAGGTAGAGAAAAGAAAAAGGAAAAACAAAAACAAAAGTAGAATCATAAATTACATATAACTTTAGAAATCTTATCGGCTACTTCATCCATACTGGTTCCCTTTAATGTGAAATACCAATCTGGACGATCAGCAAGAGGTGAAAAACTTCCATTATCAGCTGATACTGATATAACGTGAAATCCAGCGGATTTTACAGCAGCTATTCCAGTTTTTGTGCCTTTGGAGTTCACTTGATCATCCCTGTAAGAAGAATTAAAAATGCAAATGAAAATTTTTTGCTCACTTGTCCCCAATAATAACCAAAAATGCTTTTGAATCACCGGGAGGTCGGTTTGAAGAGATGAAATTGAGTGCACTGAAAATTTAACGAAATTCTGTGAAGGTGAAAAAATAACAAACTCTGCAATGGTAGATCCTGGTGATGCGAATTGGAATAGCGAATTAGCATTATACGCCAAATCGCCAGGGTGTCTCAAATGTTGTCATAACAAGATGTAACATAAATAATTGTTCCTTACCTTACATCACCGTAATTCAAAATATAACTTCTCATATCATTAGTAATTGGGTAAGGTACTGTTATTGCTTGAGTTGTACCGTCATTGAACTTGTAGTTAGATGAAAAAAAGAAATAGTTGATCACGAACTGGAGTACCGTCTGAATTCAAGAGAAAAATTAAAACACATTTAAAAAGTTTCACAAGGTTTTCCAATTCAGCAGCAATTGCTATTTTTGCACTGCACGTGGATGAGCCAGAATCAGTGGAAGTTGTGAATTCATAATCTGAAAACAGTAGCTGCATACTATTTAGTGATTGTGTTCGATTTTTAGTTTATATTTTCCCCAGGAGCTTTTGTGAATAGGAGAATAGTAGTGTAATAGAAGGAGTGAATGACTGGAAATAATTTCTTATCACTGCCCAAATAATGCGAAGGAAGACATAAAAAAGAGTAATGTTTGGTCTGCATTTATTATTTTTCCTGATAAAACCTTTCTTGGCAATCCATGAAATTTGTCAACAAGTTTGCAAACATTCTTTGATTCTGACCATTTTTTACAGAAAACATGAAATATCACGGTGACGAATGATAGAATAAAAAGCCAAGATCAATTTGCTTTGAAACATTTTTATTCGCTGATAAGTAACTTAAAGGCCACAAATAATTCCAGATATATCATCAGCAATATTATATAAATTGTTCCCAGGTAATTTGAAATACCAATATGGGTGATCAGCAAGTGATGAGAAATCACCGGTACCGGCTGATACTGATATAACGTGGAACCCTGAGTTTCTTAGATCTGCTATACTTTTTTTTGTAGCTTGTGAGTACACTTGATCATCCCTGAGACAAGAAAATATTACTATTGTTTACTTTTTTTCTTGTCACTCACTTTGCTCCAATCACAATCAAAACAGCTTTGGAATAGCCAGGAGGACGGTTTGTTGAGATAAAATTAAGTGCACTAAAAAGTAGGTTTTGTGTCGGTACAATAAGGTGTTACCTACTCCGATATATTGGATCCTTGAGAGGTGAATGGAAACAATTCACTGACATTGTCAACCGAAGCGCTTGCATTTCTTTGAATACAGAAATTTAGGTTTAGGTTTATACAGAAAGGTAATATTCTCCATGACGACTGAAGTTTACCTCACATCACCGTAATTCAAAATTCGTGTTGCCAGATCGTTTGTATTTGGGTACGGTACTGTTATTGCTTGAGTTGTTCCATCTTGAAAGTTGTAGTTAGGCGAGTAGAAAAAGAAACTTGTAAGGAATTGGAGGACAGCCTGAATTCAAAATATACATTAAAACACAAACTTGGAAAACTTTACAGGGTTCTCCAATTCAGCAGCCACTGCTATTTTTCCCTTGAACGGCGATGAACCAGTTCCTCCATCACTTGAAGTTGTGAAATCTGAAAACAGTTGCTAAACTTTTTTAGTGATTTTGTTTGATTTTTGTCATTTTTTGAATATATTTTCCCCGGGAGCTTTTGTAAATATTTAGTAGGGGAATAGTCGAGTAATAGAAGGAGTGAATGACTGGAAATAATTTCTTATCACTGCCCACATGACGGAGAGGAAGGAAATTAACTCGCAACGTTGTTTGGTCTTGACAATTGTTTTAAATTATTCGATTAACATTTTTTAAGCAACAAAGTAGACTAATTATAACAAGCCCTGTTTGACTCGGAAAAGTTTATAGTAACCGAAAACATTGAATTCCGATATAACAATCATTTTATAAACTAGCAATTATATTGGACATTTTGTAATAGGCGAAACAGTCGCACCATCTTCTTCAAAACACACAAAACTCCTATCAACTAAAATTTTCGCGATTTGGCGAGCAACTTGTGCATCTTGAGTTCCATCAATCGAGAATGAATATTCATCCGAATAAGCCAATGGTTTGAATTTTTCAGCAATAGCTCGATCCGCAATTGTAATAATGAAATAACCAAATGTCTTCAGTTGATTGGAAACATCGATTGCTTTGTCAACATCCATTGCCCTTTAAAACAAGCAAATTGATTAATTAAAAAAATAATAAAATAAAATAAACTTAATAAAAAAAATGAATTTAATAAAAAAAAATCACTTACAGTGTACCAACAAGTATAATTGTTTTTGTTGCGGAACTTCCCGGATTTGATTTGATGAACTCAAAAGCATCAGAAATTGACGGTTCCCTGTTATCCGTTTGTGTTACAGCAAAAACGTCAATAAAAGAAGTAATGTCATTGTTATTCCTGAAGGAAAATTTCTGTATCTTCCAAATCTAATCCTATCTTACTTAATGGATCCGTAAGGGAAAGTAATGTACTGCTCTGTATCGGGGTAGGGGAACAACTGAACTTTCGAAGGCTGATTGTTGTTTTTATCACCACATAAACCATAACTTGCAATCGAGCTAGCAAATAAAATGTTTTCAACAAACTGGACAATGTTCTGAATTATACAAATAATAAGTTACATATAAATAATTCCTTTACCATTGACGAATAATCGGTAGAATTCTCTATAAACTCGAACGCAACTGCTAAATCACCATTATAAACCCATCTACCTGCACATTGGCATGTCTCTCCGATTGAAGTTGTGAAGTCATAATCTGAAAACAGTATCTGCAAACTATTTAGTGATTGTGTTTGATTTTTTGTGTATATTTTCCATAGGAGCTTTTGTGAATAGGAATACAGGAGAAACAGATGAAGTGAATGACTGGAAGTAATTTCTTATCATTGCCCACATGATGGGAAGGAAAAGAAAAAAAGAAATGTTTGTTCTATACAGTTAATTTTTTCCAGATAACAGATTTTTCTGCCGATCCCGGAACTATATCAACAAAGTCGGACAATAAATACAAACATTCTTTGATTCTGAGCATTTATACTAACAAAAAACATGGAATAGCAATATAACAATTGCTTCATAAGCCAAAAATTATATCAGAAATCTGTTCCGCAACACTTTGCCCATTTGTATCATTCACTTGGAAGTACCACGAGGGGTGATCAGCAAGTGGAGTAAAATCACCATGATCATCACCAACACCAACCGAAATGAAGTGAAATCCTTGTTGTCTCAAGGCATCTAAGTTCTCTCTAGTTTCATTTGTGTTCACTTGTGTGGCACTGAATATCTCTATTGCGATTTTAAATGGATTGACATACTTACTTCCATCCTACAACTATCAAGACCGCTTTTGAGCCAGCGGCAGGCCGTTGATTATAAATGAAATTGAGTGCGCTGAAAACCACTTTCATTTGTCATAATAATTAGAACCAGCATTTTAGTGCTGGTTCATTTTTATAGTTTTCTACTCACTCAGAAATCGTTGGGGCTGTATTAAACCCAGAAGAATCGTAGAGATCCTGCACATTTTGAGACAATGCAGCTGAGCTCCTGAAACATGACTCGACTGATGAAAAAAATCGGAACGAGAAGTCTTACTTTGCAACACCGTAGTTCAAAAGAGTTGCACCGTACTGGTCAGGACCAGGATACGGAACTGTAATCGCTTGAGTTGTTCCATCATCAAACTTATAACTTGGTGAATTGAACAAGTTGTCAGCCAAAAAGTCGATAATTCTTTGAATACGTGGATCAGCGTCGTTTATTTCTGCTGCCACAGCAATTTTGCCATTGAATGGTGTTTTAGGAACACTAGGAGTTGGAGTTGTGACATCGTCATAATCTGTAAGACGCGATGTATCAATCTACTAATCACAATAGTTTCTGATTTTTTTCTCCCTTTTTGACATGTCCGGACATTGAAAAACAGAAAAATGATCAAAACTCACTTTGATGCTGGCTAAAATTTCTTGATGAGTTTTTTGAACATTTTAAGTTTCCACCTCGAACTAATTTTATAGTGAAATATAGAATAGCGAAAAGTTGCGTTGAAATATATTTATTCAAAAATAAAACAATCTAGAAAGTGTCAATAATTCCAGATATCTGATTAGCAACACTATCCATATTATCCTCATTTATGGTGAAGTACCAATCGGGATGATCAGCAAGCAAAGAAAAATCACCAGTTCCTGTTGATACCGATATAACGTGAAATCCTGCAGCTTTCACCGCAGCTAGTCCGGTTTTCGTGGATTCGGAGTTTACTTGATCATCCCTTTTATATAAAATTTGTGAAAAAGGATAAGAAAAGTGCTTACTTTGCTCCAACAATAATCAAAACCAAATCTGAATCTTCGGGAGGACTATTAGATGCAAGAAAGTTGAGAGCGCTAAAAAATACTTTTTCACTAGTGAAATTTGTTTTTACAAACTTTGCCATAGTCGATCCTTGAGAAACATCCTTTTTGTCCAATGAATCCGAAGAAATTCTGAAAACAAGATTTATATCAGCCAAATTTGCACCAATTTTCACTTTTTATCCCCATAACTAAAGATTCCATCGGCAAAATAGGAACTTGGCGAGGAGAACAAGTGGTTCACAACAAATTGGAGTACGGTCTGAATTAAAAATTCAAACTAAGGCTTGATAATATTGATTTACCAAATCCTCTAACTCAGCGACAACTGCAATTTTTCTTCTAAGCGGTAGGCCATTAGAAGTTGTGGTACTCGAGCTCTGAGTAGGATATGTGACGTCTTCATAACCTGAAAACAGTGACTTAAAACTATTTGATGATCTAATTTTTTGGTTTTTGATTTTAATTTTGTCAAAATTTTCCCCAGGAGCTTTTTCATTTGAGTATTCAGTAGGAGAATAGTAGAGTAATTGAAGAAGTGAAAACGCTTCCATATCATTTAATGAAACATTTGAAGGAAGGAAGCAAAAAAAGTTGTTTGCTTTGAGAAACGTTTCCATAAACTGATAAGACAACATATTTTACTGGTAATAAAAAATTTTCATCGATTTGAATGAACTAGATACGGTGTAGAGGCCACTGAATTTGGTATACTGTATTAAAGGAGCATGTCAACAAAAAACGTCAAAATGTGAAATTGGTTTCACGTGAAAATTTTCAAAGTTCAATCGAACAAAAATAAAATTCATTCCATTTATCTATAGCTTATCTTTTGAAAAGATGACCGAGAAGAAACAATTCATCGCAACGGAGCCGGTTGACAAGGTATTTTGAGCTCCAACTTTTTTCAAAACAAAAAAATTTTTCAGATAAAATTTCGCGCTGATCCACATGAAGAGCAGAAAACATACTTGAAAATCACGAACAAGAGTGAAATGAAGCAGGCGTTCAAAGTGAAATGTACTCGAAATGATTTGTTTCGTATCAAGCCAGCGACTGGAATATTAGACTACAATCAGACGACAACGATTATTCTGATTTATAGGTTAGTTGGTAGATACTTTGAGAAAATTGTTGGAGGTTTAAGAGGAAGTCAAGAGAAAATAACAAATGAGGAACGCCACCATTTTGGTATTTATCATATACCAGCACCAGAGAGATGTACTTGTGAAGGAGCTTGGTCGGAGCATTATGGTCCACCACAAGGGGAGCATAAGTTGAAAGTAAGGATCTAAAAAAATTTGGAACTTTGTGAAAAAATTTTTCAGGTGGTGTGGGGCGAATAGTTGGCAAGTCGGCACACTTCGATCAAAAAATTATAACAAAATCTGTCTTCTTCGAACCATTTTGATAAAATAAAATGTTTTTATCCACCAGTTAAGAAAATGAGTATCCTTCGAATCCTTCCCGTATCGCAGTTTGAATCGCTTTAAGCATATTCTCATATGTATCATAGTCAGGGAGATCTATTTGATTGAAACTGAAATTTCGAGAATTTTTTTAAGATATACAAAAATTATAAAGATACCAAGTATGTGCAGTTGGAAGTCGGTTTTTGTCAGAATGTGATTTGACGACCAAAAGTGGAGCTCGATCACTATTGTTTGCTGAGAAGCCGAGGATTGGAGCCTGCAATTTCAGATGTATCATTTAAAAATCAAAAGTCAATCAAACCTTGGAGGATCCAGTAGCAAAATGAAGAAACTTTGATCTTTCACTTTTATCAAAAGATCTCAAAATTTTCCACAACCACTCGATTTGTTTATCAGACGAAAGATATCCAGTATACTTCGTGTTAACTTGCAAATCATCGATGTCAATATCTGGTTGACCACATATCAATAGTTCCAACTCTTTCTCGTTAAATAGTGAAATTAAGTTTATTGGAATAACATCATAGAAGCCACTTTTAAAATTATCTAGCTGTTGGCATACAATTCCAAAATAATTCTGTCATAAAAATATATTAAGTTTGGAAATGGTTTCTAATTTCAGATATTTGATTGGCAAAATCATAAAAATAGCTCGCCAATAAGATTTCCTGAGGTGTTAGCGTTCCATATAGATTGACCAAAACGTATCCCCTTTACGAGTGACCCCAGTTTGTAGATGACGTCACTACACGAGATGCGGTACGCATACCACCCATTGAGATGCGACCCACCAAAGTCCACCATTACACCCTATTTCTTGGTGACGTCACCAACGTACCATTAGCCAGCAGGCGGTATTCGCATAGGGGTCGAGGACAAACGAGACCATTCTCGTATTGTTTCATTTCTGCTCGACGCTATTGATTATTCATCTTTTTTAGGAACATGCCGAACGGCACGGATTCTCAGAGTTTGGAACACTTTCAAGAAAAGTGTCACTGGTATAACATTCCTAAAAAGCTGATCGACGATATCATTACTTTGGACTTTCAAAATGCTGTGAGTTTAAAAATTAAATAATGTGGAAATTGACAATTTTCAGAAATCAAAAGACGATATATGTTTGATGGTTCAAACTTTAAACATGATGTTAGATCAAAGTTCTGAAGATTGTGTGAAATATGGAGCGATTAAAAATTTCGGGAAAATTAACACCACAAAAACTGGAAGTGTGATCGACTTGGGCGAAATTTTCTCGAAAGTGTTCGATGGAACATATGAAAATAATGGATTGATTGGAACTAGACAATTGGAACAAAAACACATAGCAAAGTTATCTTTATTGTACTTGAACAATTATGAAAATGAAGAAATTGACAAGAATTTGGGATATCTCATGTTTTCATTAGCTGTTGAAGATGATAGCAATAGTCAAATTATTGTTTGGTGTTTATTGGCGATTCTGGAGAAATGTGCAGAAGGGAAAATTGAAGAGGAGGTAATTCTTACATTTTTGTTGTCTGAATCAACTTTCTGTCGCAACTTCGAAACTTTCAAAAAATTCGTCAGTTGATACGAATTCTTTTCCAGAGTCTCCCCGCATGGCTACCAATTTCCTTCATATCCACATCAAACATTTCAACCTTCAAGAAAATAATTAATTCATTGACACCGATTGCTGAACGATTCCCTAACTTTTTCTTCAAAAAGTCTAAATTTGAAAATTTTTGGGAAATGGTCAAAGATGATAGCCAAGTGATGGAATTCGAAGATGCTGATAACTTGAAAGAAAGTTTGTTTGCCAAGTTGCTTGGATTGATTGATGCACCAATTTTTAATGGAGAGCTAGAAACTATCCAGTATATTATTACAATTTCCTGTGGAATTTTTGATAGTATGAACACCAGTGTTAATAAGCAGTAAGTCATGAAACGATCATTGTGATAAGTAAAAATTTTCAGATTCCTGAATCAATTGCTTCAAAAATTCCTTGATATTCTCGATAGAACGAATTCCGAGAAAATAATTTGTGACGTACTCAAATCAACTGAAAAAGTATTGGCAGCGTTATCCTATCATAAATATGATGATACAACTGTAACGGAACATTTGATCAGAATTGCAGGTTTAGAAGTCATCCCAACCTTGTTGAATTGTTTTTTCAGAAAAGAATACGGGAATAGTAAAATATTGTCTTCGTGAGGATTTTCAACTTATTTCCGACATTTTTTCTAAGATACCAACGAATTTTACCGAAATTGAACGTCTAGGAAAAGATTTGACTGAATTGAATATGGCGTGAGTTTGTGAATAATAGAGGAAATTCACAATCTTTTTTTGGTAGATCAAATCGGGAAGACACAAAAATAATTATCGACTTAAGAAAATATTTGTATCAACTGAGTATAGCCAAAGATTGCATCCCAGATGCATCATCGTCAGCTAAAAAACTGATGATCGACCTGAAAAGTGAAGACTTGGAGAAGTTTGAGCAGTTTATAAGTATGGAGTCTAATATATTCAAAAAAAACTGAAAAATTTCAGCGCTTTATCAAGACACTTTGAATTTGATTATTCGAAAACATCATCTAACATGGCTATTTTTAAATTTATTACCGTATCCTGAAGTATTGGCGTTGGATATCAGAATTCAGTATTATCATGAAGCAATGGATCAAAAGTTGGATACAATTTTTTTTCAAGTTTTACAAGTTCTATTTTCCAGCGCCACGTTAGATTTATTATCAGAATGTCTTGAACAGTATCAAGTCTCGGCAAAGGAACTAAGGCGAATGATAGCTGATGCAGTTGTCAAACTATCAGTTAATGTTGATAACGATGATAATCAGTTTTACGATGTTGCAAGTAAAATATTTATCACTTTCTGCATAAAAGCTTAAATTTCAGAAATCCATCGAGCAACTATTAATGAAATACTTCGTGAATCTGTTGGTTGTCAAAAATCCGGTGAATTCTGTTCCATCTGTTTGAAATACCCAAATTTTGTGGGCAATGATGTGAAACGACTTTATGCAGAATGCGGGTTGATACAACTTCCGCTGGAGTAAGTTTTATTGTAGATCTACTTATTATCATCGATTCTTTTTCCAGCGAGGTTGAAAAAATATTCGAAGGCATTGTAGACTGTTTAACAAAATGGCCAAACGAGCAAACGATTCTTCAAACACTGCCGTCAGTCAATAGGTTTCTGAAAATTTCAGGCACATCGACATCTGAAGCGAGTAAACGTAAAATTATTCAGTGTGCAGGTGACTTGCTTTAAATGTTTATTGGTTTGTAAATATGTGATTTCAGCAAGAAACAAAACCATTTTCAACAATTTCTTTCGAAACGCTGGTTCTCATATCCATTTACTGGAATTGCTGATCAACGAGGCCAACATAATAGATTTTGATATCAAGATTGATAATATTACAGCGATATCGGTCGATACTAAGAGAATGTGAGTTTTGAAAACCGAAACTAAAAATAAAAATGTTTTTTTGTAGATTTTTCGAGAAGTTCGCTTTGGAGTGCTTACAGTATCTTTATAAAAACCAAATAAAAGATGATAAAGTAAATAAAGTCCTTTTTAGCATGATCGAAAGTTTTTCTGAAAACGATAACAAGTTTCAACAGTTTTTCGGTAATTACATTACCTTTGTATTTACTAAATCTATTTTCATTCAGAAAATCATAAAGTACTGATAAATCGTTTACTTCGTCAACGATTTCGATTGGAATTGTTTGTTCTATCATTACGATGTCTAGTGCACATGGATAGAGATATCAAAACGACATATTTAGACAAATCTTATACATTCTATCCTCAGTAAAATATCATTTTTTTAAACCATAGTTCCAACAATTTCAATTTCAGAGACAGATTGTTTTTACTCGATGGTATTTTATCACACTTTTGCAATTCACCGACAAATGAAACAGTTGCTGAGTTACTACCGATTGTTGAGCATTCTTTTGCAACGTGGTATCCAGAATTATTGAACCAACTACATCCCAAACTTTTTGATTCTGCAGGTACGCATTATATTTAAGCGACTGTTGCCAAAAATGGTTTTTACAAAATCACGAAAATTTTGGACTTTCCTAAAGGATCTGGAACCTTGACGAAAAAGTATGACCGGCAAACCAAAAGTAGGCCGCTGGTCCTATTTTTTGGCCAAGGTCCACTAAACTGTAGAAGAGCCTAATTTTTTTTCAAAGAATGGTTTTTTGAAAGCCGATTGCACTTTAATTTCTAAAACCGTATCATTTTCAGTGAGAAGCTCGAAAATATTGGATGAAATACTCCACGGAAACAAGGTGTCTTTTCAAACAGGAGCAATTTTAAAAGTATTGACTAATGTTTTTCAAAATTCAAGCCCTGATGTAAAAATCGCTCACGTAGATAAATTGGTAAGAGTTTTGGATGATAAGTGAGTTCTGAGTTTTGATTCGTCGATTTTAATTTGTAACTTCCAGTGAGCTGATAAAAGTTCTTTCTCAATGTCTTTCCCGCATCAACCTACAGAGTGACTCACCAGTTTCTCCAGAACTTAAAGCCACAGTAAAACGTCTTACCGACGTGTTGACAGACAATAAAATGATTCACAAAATTGTTATGAAATATTATCAGTTTGCAAGTAAGATTTTAATGATTTGTTGTTAGAAATTTCATCTTCAAACTTTCAGAAAACAATCAAGGTACCATAACCTATTTACTGAAAAACTATGACACCGATTTTGGTTCAAAGCTTTTTAAGCTCATCGCGCCGTTTCCGGAGTATTATGATTTTGATATCAAAATAAAATATTTGAGGCATTTCTTGTCGATTAACAAAGAAGAGTGAGTATTTAACATAAACTTATCTAAATATTTGTATAGATTACATTGGGAATTATTGGAAGAATGTTTGGAACGATATGCTCAACAACCTACAACTACTATACTAGAAGCGATGAATGAAATATTATGGAGCATTAAAGTGAAAAAATCGGTGAATAACAGATGGGATTTTGCCAGTACGTTTCAGAAGTTTTATTGAGAAATTATACATACTTACAGGAAAACATAAGAATGTACTCAATGAGATTCTTGCTAAGAAATCTGTTGCAGCCTACGACTCGATTACAGATTTTCTAGCGTATTTCCCTAACCTTATAACTTTCGACAATAAAGTTAAGTATTTGCCGGCCGTTTTGGGAAGGATCGATGAAAAGTGAGTTTATCGCAGAGATGTATTATAAGTGCCAAACTAACGGCTAGGATTAGAGCAAGTACGCCCCTGGGTCTCGACGCGTTTTTGCATTTCCAAAACTTATTTTGAACGTAAATACAGTACCCGAACTGCAAAAATGTTTCGAGGCCAAGGAGCGCACTTGCTCTCTTCCTAGGCGTTGTGTTGGCACGTTTAATACCAAAAATTAACTTATTTTCTTCAGAACACAGTGGGAACTTTTGGATGAATGTGTGCAGCGGTTTATCGAACAACCTACTTTTAATGTGCTGGAGCCAATGACGGAAATTTTGGAGAATGTGATGAGTACTGCAACATGGAGATCAACAAGGTATCGCTCAGATTTTGCATGTAAGTATTGAACCAATAATTAGTAAGTTTTAATATCATACTTTTAGATAAACACAGGAATGTGCTCAACGATATTCTCGCTGCGGGTTCAGATTCTTCAACTGGAAAATTCCTAACTCATTTCCCTCAATTTATGACTATTGAGCACAAAGTTAAGCATCTGTCTGTAGTTCTGGAAAACAATGATGCAAAGTGAGTTTCATGTTTTGGAAAAATTTGAAAATAAAATTTAAGATCACATTGGGACTTATTAGTAGAATGTATGGAGCGGCACATTCAACAATCCACTTCTAACATGTTGAAACCAATGAACGAAATATTGCGACATGCATTGAATGGCAATTCGATTAAAACTCATTGGTTGTTTGCCGGTATTTTTTCAAAACAATTGAAACGATTCGAAATCGAATTTTGTAGAAACATATAAGGATACATTAAATGATATTCTGGCGAGTGAGCAACATAACACTTGCTCATCGATTATCGAATATTTTGCATTCTTCCCTGAATATATGACTTTTGACAATAAAGTCAAGCACTTGCCTGTAGTTGTGAAACGAATTGATGGGAGGTTAGATTTGTTTCTGACTTTTGATAAAAATATATTTTTTCAGCGCGTTGGCCTACTTTCTGTCTCAATGTCTTGAAACATTGAGAAATGCGTTCGCTGACGTTGATATTCAGAAAATCTCCGCAGCTGTGAAGTTTGGGATAACTCATTTTCCAATTGGAAGCGCAGAAAAGTTAGATGATCTCACCGGTAGGTAAAATTGAAGAAAAAAGAGATAATTATAAGAATTACAGAAAACAACGCAATTGAATTGAGAAACGTGGTTGAACTGGTTGGATCGGATGAGAGTCCAGCTTGGAGATTGATATTGACCAAACTTGGTATATTGGATTTTGCATCCAAAGTGAAAGTCCTGAGAGAGCATTTACTTATGGAGAGGTGATTTCAGCATTGAAGAATTTTGCAACAAACTTCCTTTCTGTAGAACAGGGCATGTACGAATCACAATAAATCGAGATAGTATATTCGCGGATTCTTTCTCTACAATGAGCGCTGAACCATTGGAAACTTGGAAGAATGGGTTTATCATAAAGTTTGGGAATGAGAATGGTGTTGATGCTGGTGGATTAAAGAGAGAATGGTTTACTATATTGACAAGGGAGATATTCAATCCAAATTATGCATTATTCACAACTGCATCGGATGATAATAATAGTTATACTATCAACAAGGCATCTCATGTCAATCCAGAACATTTGGATTATTTCAAGTTTGTTGGGAGATTCATTGGAAAGTCTATTATGGAAAAACAATTTGTTGACTGTCCATTTACTAAATCATTGTACAAACATATATTGAATATTCCAGTTGGTTTCAAGGATTTTGAAAGCGATGTTAGTTTCATCGCGAATCAATATCATCAAAATATATTTAGGATCCAATATTTTGCAACTCTCTGAAAGCTCTCCTCAACAACCCAATTAGTGAACTTGGACTTGACTTGACATTTTCCACTGACGTTGAGGAGTTCGGAGTTGTTTCTCAGAAGGAATTGAAGACAAATGGAAGACATATTGAAGTAACGGATGAGAACAAGGAGGAATATGTAAGACTACTATGCCAAATGAAGATGACTGGTAGATTCACTTCATAAAAACTTAGTAACAATAATTGACTTTAGGGTCGATTCAAAAGCAACTTGAGCATTTCCTGAGTGGATTCTATGATATCATTCCAAAGCACCTGATAACAGTATTTTCTGTGAAAGAGCTAGAGTTGCTGATTTGTGGTGAACCGGATATTGATATCGACCATCTAGAAGCAAATTCGACATATGAACGATATCAAAAATCTGATACCACTATCCAGTGGTTTTGGCAGGCAGTGAAATCATTTGACAAAAATGATAAAGCTAGATTATTAATGTTCGTTACCGGATCAGCAAAAGCTCCTCCAGGTGGATTCGCATCAAATCCAGAAAAAGCGTTTGTCATCGCGAAAAGTGGAGCTGGCAGTAATCGACTCCCAACTGCACATACATGGTAGATAACTTTTCTAACTAATTTTCTAAACATACTTTTTTACAGTGCGGATAAACTAGTGTTACCTCAATACGATTCATATGAAAATCTTAGAAAATCGGTTCTCACAGCGATTCGAGAGTGCAGTGAAGGATTTGAATTTTATTAATTTTTTTTTGCAAATATTCTTTTAAATTGTAAATAAATGGTTTTTTTACCTCATAAAGCGCGTACATTTTCCTCAAACAGTATGCTCTGCGTATCCCCTCTCGTAAACATTGGCGAATGACATCATTTATAAATGATGTCACTAATATGAGAGAGAGGGGGGGGGGGGGTCCTAGGCCTGCGTACGAGACCTATGCGTCCCATACCCCCTTTGTATTGCTATTGATTTTTATATGCATCTTTAGACCAAATCTTAGAATGATGTCATCGACGTAATAGTGCGGTAACACGTTTAATGGGAAGGTGAACCATTGGTGTATCTATGTTGATCCTAACTTGATTTCAGTAATATGGATCGCTTGCCGGGCTCCCAATCTTTGGAATATTTTCAACAAAAATGCTACAACTACAATATTCCTAATAAACTGGTTGAGATTATCACTACTTTAGATTTCCAAAACGATGTGAGTTTCACAAATAATTTTTTTAATGGAAGAATTTTTCAGAGATTGGAAAGTGGTCTCCATTTGATGCTAAAAGCGTTAAATTTAATGTTTGATCAAAATCCTGGCTATCAGATTACGCTTGAGGATGTTACAAGTTTGGGGAAAACTTCTTTGACAAAAAATGGGACAGTCATTGATTTGGGCGATATTTTCGAGAAAGCTTTTGATGGAACATATGAAAATAATGGACCAATTGGAACAAGACTATTGGAGCAGAAAAATATTATAACATTATCTTTATTGTACTTGAACAATTTTGGATTTCTACAATTCGACAAACATTTGGATTATCTTCTGTTTTCATTAGCTGTTGAAGAAGAGAACAATGGTCAAGTTATTATATGGTGTTTATTGGCGATTTTTCGAAAGTGTGCGAGAGAAGGGATTGGAGAGGAGGTAAAACTTTTTTTTGTTGAAACGAACTTGATAAAAGAGGAGTGTCGAAAATTTGGCTCTACTAAAGTTAATGGGCCCTTTCGATATTTGTGGGTCCAAAGTCCTATAAGTAGGTCCGAAGGCCAATAAGTAGGGTCTTCGGATAAAGTAGGTCCTTTGGAATTAAAAGTAGGTCCGTAGATTTAAGTATACTAAGATATCTTGCGATGCTTTCGGTCCTCATATACATATTGTTTCTGGCACGCAAGTCTACGGACCTTCTTTTCTACGGATCAACTTTTAATTCCAAAAGACCTTCTTCATCCAATGGACCTACAAATTTGAAAAGACCTACTGATAGGGCTTTGGACCCACAAAAATGAAAAGGACCTACATATAGGTCTTCAGACCGACTTTTTGTCAAAAGACCCATTTTGTAGAGCCAAAAATTTTAAATTAAAAAGGTTTTGCAAAAGTAAGAGACATTTTCAGAATCAAGAAGACCCTGAAAAGAACTCTTAACTTTTAAAGTTATTTTTCCGCTGGTAGGTCAAGCAAGTTTTAGTAAGGAAACGAAAAAACGTTACAAAAATGAACTTTCAGATCCTTCCCACTTGGCTACCAATGTCCTTCATATCCACCTCGAAAATTACAATCTGTAAGAAAATTATCAGTTCATTGACACCAATTGCCGAACGCTTCCCTAATATTTTCATCAAAAAGTCAAAGTTTGAAAAGTTTTGGGAGATGGTCAAGGATGATAGCCAAGTGATGGTATTTGATAACTTTGAGAGTTTTGAAGAAAGTTTGTTCATCGAGCTTCTGGAATTGGCTGAAGCGCCAGCTTTCAGTGATGATCACAAAATTGTTCAGCGTATTATCACAATATCATGCACCATTTTTGATAACATTAATATTGATTTATTTGATAAGGAGTAAGTTTCATATTTTTTTCAATAGAAAATTCTTAATTATTGTTTTTTAGTCGATTTTCTTTTATAAAATCGAAATTTTCTCATCTAAAGCAACCCATCAACGTAGAAGAGCAATTGACTCAAATGACGTTGTGAGTTTACAAAATTTGTTATCCGTATCAGTTTATAGTTTTGATAGATCAAAAGAGACAACGGAAGGGAATGCTATAATTGAAGAATTGCAAAACTATATGAATGTACTTAAAATGGAGATTCACGAAAATTTCCTTCCGGTTGTTTCAGATGCTACAGAAAATCTACTGATGAGGTTGAAAGTTCTCGACTTGCAGAGGTTTGAAAATTTTCTAGGTACGTGTGAATTTTGTACATCGAAAGAAATCGAACGCTTGTAGAACTTCATCGAGACACTTTAAACTTCATAGTTCGAAAATATCACTTTACATGGTTATATCAAATTCTAACTTGTTACCCAAAACAATTGGTTTTGGATCTAAGAGTTCTGTATTATGACAAATCAATAGGTCAAAGGTGAAAATCCTGGATTCTTAAAGTTTTCATATATTAAGATTTTAGCTCGACGCTAGATCTACTATCTGAATGCCTTGAACAGTATCAAGTTTCGACTTATGAACAGAGGCGAACAATAGCATGTGCAGTTGTCAAACTATCAGTTCATATTGATAACAATGATGATCAGTTTTATAATATGGCTAGTAAGTGATTTGTCATTTTTGGGAAAAATCAACAAAACTATCAGGACACTATCGAGCAACAATAAATGAAATATTCCGTGAAACTGCCGGTTGCCCACAAGCTGGTGCATTCTGTTCAATGTGCCTGAAATATCCAAGCTTTCTGGATGAAAATGTAAAACGACTTTATGTGGAGTTTGGATTGATACATCTTTGTCCTACGTAAGTGATGTTATGGTGTATTCTTATGATCGTATATTCTTACAGAGACGTTGAAACAATATTCGAAGATATTGTGAATTTACTACTAACTTTAACTGACGAACGAAAAATATTTGGAACACTTTCAAAAATTGATAGGTTTCTACGGATCTTAGCTCCGACCACTTTAATTTCTGATTCAATCAGATTCAAAGTTCTTCAGTATGCAGGTTAGCTAATTTTTAAGTGTCATACCTCAGTTTGGAATTCTAGAAAATCACCGATCCATCATCAACATGTTTTTGCAAAATTCCGATTCTTGTGATCATTTATTAAAATTATTGGTCGATAAGCCGAGTCTATTATCAAAAAATATCAAAAGTTTTAATACCAGGTGAGTTTTCAGTTTTAAAAATTAATTAATATTTTCTTTATTCCAGTGGAAAAATAATTTTCCATGACGCGATTATCTCACACCTTGGCAATTCCCCACCCAAAGAAAAAGTTTCGGAACTATTACATACCATGGAAGAATTGTTTCTATACTTGAAGCCTGAACAAAAATCACGATATCAATTTATTGACTTTGCGAGTGAGGAATTTTTCTTGAGGTGAAAATCCTGTTATTTTTTCCAGCTAAAAACTCAAAAATTCTGAATGAAGTAATTCTTGAAAAGAAAAAGTGTTTCGAAAAAGGAGCTATTCTGGAAGTCTTAGGTTCAATTCCTCAAGTTTTGAATTTCGAAGTCAAAATTACGTTTATCGAGAAAATAGTGCGGATTTGGAAGCATAAGTGAGTTTCGGGTTATCTGCCAGCCAGGAAAACTATATTTTCAGAGAATTATTGAACATTCTATCCGAATGTCTCTTCCTCATCAATCCAGAAAATGATTCGATAAATTTACCCGAGCTCAAAACTTCAATCAACCTATTATGCCAAACATTGACGAATAAGACGATTAGGAAAAATAATAAGCAATATTACAACTTTGCAGGTAAAATTTTTTTTGAACATTCATGCCTAAGTTTATAAATTTCAAGAAGAGCACCACACTATTATTAAATATTTACTGAAAAACTGTCAAGATATTGGTCCAACGCTTTTCAAGATGGTGGCACCTTTTCCAGAATTTTGTGACTTTGATATGAAGATGCGATTTCTTGAGTTATTTTTACAAATCAATGCAGAAGAGTAAGCAAACTATTATCAATGTTCTCTAATTACTTCAATAGGTCGCATTGGGAATTATTGGAAGGATGCATGGAGCGCTACTCTCAAGAACTTACAGCTGACCAGGAGGGTAGTTTTGGGTACCGGTTCAGAATTTGCCAGAAATTTTGTGAGATGTTCGTGGTGGCCTGAAATGTTCAGAAAAAAATTTTGAGCCGCCACTGGAAGGTTTGAAGAAAGTTATGAGCTAAAGTATGGTCAAAAATAGGCCTAAAAACACCATTTTTACCTTTTTTGACGTATTCAGGCCTATTTTTGACCATACTTTAGCTCATAACTTTCTTCAAACCTTCCAGTGGCGGCTCAAAATTTTTTTCTGAACATTTCAGGCCACCACGAACATCTCACAAAATTTCTGGCAAATTCTGAACCGGTACCCAAAACTACCCTCCTGGTGAGATGCTGATAGCGATAAATGAAATATTACGGCATATTGAGGAAACTTCATGTTGGGAAGAAGGACATCATTTTGCAGGTGTGTTTCGAAAGTTGATTTGGTGATAATTGATAATTGTAGAAAAATATAAGGATTTACTCAATGATATTTTGACGGAGCAGACGGATTTGTCAATTGCCTCATTTCTTGCATACTTTCCTCAATTAATGTCATTTGATAACAAAATTGAGCATTTGTCAATGGTTTTGAATGGCAATGATTTAAAGTAAAATTTCTTGGTTTTCCTAAAAAACATAGTTTTTTAAGCTTTTGCGTAATGTTCCTTTGGGAATGCCTTACAAAGCTGAAATGGCAATATCCTGAAGAATATGCGCGGAAAATTTGTTCAGCTGTAAATTTAGCCATCACCCGTATACCAATGGACGAAACTGAAATATTGCATGAGCTAGCAGGTTTTGAAAAATCATAATATGATAATGATAATAATATTTAGATGAATACCCCACTCAATTAAAAACTGTTCATGAATTGATAGGATTTGATGAAGCACCAGTTTGGAAGTTAATATTGAACAGACTTGGAATTCCGTACATGGACTTTGAATCTAAAGTTGAAGCTATGCGAGAGCAACTAACTCGGGAAAAGTAGGTTTAGTATTGAACAGTTTACTATATAGAACAATTTTAACAGACCAAGGTCCGGGAATGTACAACTTGAAGTGAACCGATCTACAGTATTTTTTGATTCATACTTCATAATGAACACTCGATCATTACAATCATGGAACGGGCACTTTAAAATAAAGTTTATTAACGAGAATGGTGTAGATGGTGGTGGTCTGATGAGGGAATGGTTCACTATATTGACAAGGGAGATATTCAATCCAAATTATGCATTATTCACAACTGCATCGGATGATAATAATAGTTATACTATGAACAAGGCATCTCATGTCAATCCAGAACATTTGGATTATTTCAAGTTTGTTGGAAGATTTATTGGAAAGTCTATTATGGAGAAACAATTTGTTGACTGTCCATTTACCAAATCCTTATACAAGCACATTTTGAATATTCCAGTTGGTTTCGAAGATTTTCAAGACGAGGTGCGTTTCAACACAATTGAAAATCAGCACGAAACTGTTTTAGGATCCAAATTTTTGCAACTCCCTTAAGGAATTGCTCAAGAATCCGGTTGCCGAACTTGGTCTTGAATTAACATTTTCCACTGAGGTCGAAGAATTTGGAACGCTATTTGAGAAGGAGCTGAAAAAGAATGGGAAATATCTTGAAGTTACTGATGAGAATAAAAAGGAATATGTTACATTACTATGTCAAATGAAAATGACAGGTACGTTCATTTTGAGACAACATTCTTCAAAAACTCTATTTAGGGTCGACTCAAAAACAGCTTGATTCGTTTCTGAGTGGATTCTATGATATTATTCCAAAACATCTGATAACAGTATTCACTGTAAAAGAATTGGAGCTGTTGATATGTGGGGAACCGGAGATTGATATAAACGATCTGGAAGCAAATGCGAAATATGAAAGATATAAAAAGTCCGATACAGCTATCCAATGGTTTTGGAGAGCTGTCCGATCATTTGATAAAGATGATAAGGCTAGATTGTTAATGTTTGTCACTGGATCTTCGAAATCACCTCCTGGTGGATTTGCATCAAATCCTGAAAAACAGATCATGATCTCCAAAGGTTGTTGCACCGATGGCCGACTTCCAACAGCACACACTTGGTTTGTTCGGTTTTTTTCCAGGTTTTCAGATTGATTTCTTACAGTGCTTATAAACTGGTACTACCCCAATACGGATCATATGAAAAACTACGTAAATCACTACTACTCGCCATTCGTGAATGCAGTGAAGGATTCGGGTTCTCTTAATTTTCTAGTATACTGAATCTCATAGATACAATTTGTTCGATATAAAGATTTTCCAAAACTTGTTCCAATGAGAGTACAAATAAAGAAAGAAGGGTATGCCGTTTCGCCTTTCTTAAAGAACAACAGGCAGCGAGTCTCGTCAGTAGAAACTACCTTGAAATATACAAAAACTTAATGTAATGAAAATTTAGACTAACTTTTTTTTCTATATGAAACAATCTGCTCTGTGCACCCACTCCCCTCAGTATTGACATCATAAGTGAGTGACGTCACTTACGCATATACCAGAGGAGGGGGACCACTAGTACACGTAAGACATCGGTCAACCTTATACATTCCTCCCCACTCTGCTTTTTATCGATTGATCTATTGGTATATATGACAAGCCACCCCGAATCGCAATCTTTATACTATTTTCAACAAAAATGCTTCGACTATAATATTCACACGAAATTGATTGAGGATATCACAACAATTGACTTTGAGAACGATGTGAGTTTTGAAAAATATAGCGAAAAATCAGAAGAACGTTTTAGGAAGCGGAACATGGAGCAGGCTTGCTGATAAAAGCATTGAACCTTATTTACGATCTAGGTCCCTCGGTAACATATGGTGATATCAAAAATTTCGGTAGAACCGCCGTGACAAAAAATTGGACAGTTATTGATTTGAGCGATATTTTCAAGAAAGTGTTTGATGAAACATGTGAAAATAATCGATCACTTGGATTAAGACAATTGGAACATGAACATATTATAACATTGACTTTGTTGTACTTGAACAATTTCGAGTCTTACGGATTTCAAAAAAGTTTGGACGATCTTATGTTTTCATTAGCTGTTGATGATGAGAGCAATAGTCAAATAATTATTTGGAGTTTGTTGGCAATTCTAGATAAGACAGCAAGTGGCGGGATTGGAGAAGAGGTTAGTCGCAATAGTTTGAGGTAGGATCTTATCTTGGCCTTAATTTCTAGATTCTACCTACGTGGCTACCAATCAGTTTCGTATCTACCTCAAAAATTGCGACTTGTAGGAAAATTATACGTTCATTAACACCTATCTCCGAGCGATTTCCTGATGCTCTCTTTAAAAAATCCGAATTCGAACAATTTTGGGAAGCGGTCAAGGATGATAACAAATTTGTGGAACTTGAACATTCTCAGAATTTGGAAGAAAGCTTGTTTGCAAAACTTTTCCAATTGGTTTACGCTCCAATTTTCATCGAAGAGCGAGAAATGATTCAAAATATTACTACGATTCTATGTGGAATGTTCGAAAATTGGAATATTTATTATCTTGATAATAGGTGAGTTATGCTATTTTTTCTAAATACAAAAAGGCTTTCAGGTTTTCACGGCAGTTCTTGCAAAATTTTCTCGATCTTCTCAATGTGGTCACGTCTGAAAAATCAATTTGCGATGTGCTTAAATCAATTGATAAAATATTGCAAGCGTTATCACATAACAGTTATGATTATAGATCAGTAATTGACAAATTAGCTGCAAGTGCAGGTATGGTATAAAACCAAAATTTTCTAAAATGAAACATATGCTTTTTTTTCAGGAAAAAATAGAAATATTGTCGCTTATTGTCGTCGTGAAAACTTTACAAACATTTCTGAAGTATTATTTGAATTTCCATATTCAGACAGTCTCAAAACTACTGAAGAATTTAAGAAAGAGTTTTCTCAACCAATAGGATCGTGCGTTTGAAAAATACTTTACCTAAACTAACCTCGATTTTTGGTAGATCGGAACAGGAAGAAGACACGGATACAGTTTCCACATTAAGCAATTATTTGAATATACTTAACACTAGCGGACAATTTTTACCATCTCTTTCAAATGTTACGGAACAATTGATGAAGAGGTTTCAGTCTCGAAATTTGAAAACGTTTGAAAGCTTTCTCGGTTGGTTGAACATAACAACGTTTGATTAATAGCGAAAAGATTAAAGAGCTCCACAAAGACACTTTGAACTGCTTGGTTCGTAAAAACTTCATGGTTTGGTTATATCAGATGTTATTATCCTACCCAAAACTATTGCCGTTGGATATCAGGATTGTGTGTCATGAAACAAATGACCAAAAGTTGGAAATCAATAAATTTTATATTTAACATCAAATCGATTCCAGCGCAACCTTAGAGCTATTATCCGAATGTTTGAAAGAATATAAAGAATCCACATGCTTAGATGATAGTATTACACTGACAGAGCCAATTATGCGACTATCACTGTCTTTACGAGTTGACGAAATCAAAGAAAAGTTTCACGATCTTGCAGGTATATTCCTTAATAATTTCCTTCGGATCAAATATTTTTAGTGAGCTATCAAGCAAAAATAAATAGAATCCTTCGTAATACTACAAGTTGGCCCCGAGCAGGCGCATTCTGTTCATTGTTCTCAAAATACCGTAACTTTTTGGAAAAAGATGTGAAAAGAAGTTACGTGGAGTTGGGACTGATACAACTTCCGACAACGTCAGTTGACCAGTGAATCATGAGTTAAACTTTGTTTTCAGGGAAATCGAAAGTATATTAGAAGACGTTTTGGATTCAGTATCAAGTAGAGCATCAGAAAAAACCATATTTCATACATTTTCAACAATTGATACGTTTTTGCGATTGTTAGGTGGCTCAACATCGAAAACAAACAAGGTCAAATTTGTAAAATTTGCAGGTGAATATTTTTGAAAGTTTTTTTCGTAAATGAACACTCTTCAGAAATTCATAAGCTTGTTCTGAACTTTTTCTTGCAAAACGGTTCTCCTCATCATCACATATTACGCTTATTGATTCATGAGCCAAGTATTTTGGATTTTAAAAACAAGCTTGACTATATAGCCGAAAGTTCGGATGTATATAGCAAAGAGTGAGAATATTATGTAAATCATATGGCGATTATTCTTTTATTAAAGATTTTTCGATAACTTTGCATCAGAATGCCTTGGTGAATCAAATGATGAGAAACAAGTTGAAAAAATTGGTCAAGCAATTGTTTCGTTGATATATAATGTTGCAATGAGTGCGTGCGAGTTTGAAGACTTTATTGAAAAACATAAATTGCTAATAAGCAGTTGTCTTCGCAAAAGTGACCAGCTGGAATTATTTGTCATCTTATTGCCGTATCGATCAAAAATTGATAGTGATATTATAAAAGAATATTTGGAAAACAATAGATTGAGTCCCAGGTAAATTTTAAACAATTGAAAAAAGTTGATATTTAATTTGCAGTGGAAAATCGTTTTTACTCAATGGAATTTTATCACAACTAAGCAATTCAGTAACCAGAAAAGTAGCTTTGGAGTTTTTACCAACTGTTGAAAAGTTGTTTGGATCTTTTCGTCTGGATGATTTGATTGACTCACAATATCAGTTTAAGGATTTTGCAAGTAAACGATTTTCGGTTTTTGAAATAATGTACATTTTGAAGTGAATAACAAAAAGCTCCTGAATGAAATACTGCTTGAGCATAAGAAGATTTTCGAGAGTGGTGCGATTTTGAGAGTGTTGGCTTCTGTTGTTGAAATTTTAGCTTTTGATGTCAAGATGATATATGATGACCAGTTGATCCCTTTTTTGGAGCCTAGGTAAGCTTTTGATATTCTGAAATCAACCACAGGTACCTTGACTTGTGACCGCTACTGTAAGTTCAAGACGAAGTGGTCGCAAATCTTCCCTAGTCACTGTCAGAGCATTCCACTACGTTCTACGTTCTAGGCAACTTTGGAAACTATTGGAAGAATGCATGAAACGACACAGTCAACAACTTTCAAGTGAAATGCTAGTGCCGATTAACAATATATTGAACCATGTGATGAAAAATAGATCATCGATATCGGAGAGCTATCATAAAATGTTTGTTGGTTAGTTTTCAAACAATGGTATGAATATTTATAATCGGTATTTATAGAAAAATATAAGAGCACATTCAATAATATTTTGGCTCAAGAACAGAGTTACCCGTTTATCGTTGAGTTTTTTGCATACTTTCCTCATTTTCTTACTTTCAATAACAAAATTAAATACTTGCCTGAAGTTTTGAAGCAAAACGATATAATGTGAGTTCTTTAAGCTTTTGGCTTTCCTATCGTCGAATCCACTGCTCAGTGGACCGGCGACCAGATTCGCCAAAAACCTATATACTTTAGGAAAGCCCAGTTGGCACTCCTGTAACATCCAGGACCGAAGTGAAAAATCGAGGACCGACAAAAAAATCGAGGACCGAAAAATATAATCGAGGACCGAACTGATGAAATACCATACAAAAAATCCTTTCGGTCCTCGATTTTTATTTTGGGTCCTCGATTTTTTTTTCGGTCCTCGATTTTTCGCTTCGGTCCTGGATGTTACAGGAGTACCGCCCAGTTTTTCATATTTTCAAAACTAATATGCATATTTTAGTTCATTGGTAATCTTCTTGCACGAGTGCCTCATAAAGTTGAAAAACCAAACTCCAGACGATTCTGAGATTTGTGCAGCTGTGCAGTTAGCGGTAACTCATGTACCAATTGACAAAACTGATACATTATATAAACTAACAGGTTGAATAAGTTCATCATATGATATTATACTATAAACTTCAGATATGTATGCCACTGAATTAAAAAAGGTTGTGGAGTTAGTCGGGTTTGACAAAGGAATAGCTTGGACAGTGATTTTGACAAAACTAGGTATTTCATATTTGGACTTTGAAACTAAAGTGAAAAATCTGCGAGAGCAACTAGTTTGGGAAAAGTGAGTTTTAGATAGAAAGATTCGTTACACAATAAGTTTTAATAGACAACCGGGAGTTGTTCAACTTGAAATAAATCGATCTACTGTATTTCTGGACTCGTTTTATCATCTGAATAGTCGATCGTTGTCTGAATGGAAGAGCCAATTTAGGATCAAGTTCACAAATGAAAACGGGATTGATGCTGGTGGACTATTGAGAGAATGGTTTACTATATTGACAAGAGAGATATTCAATCCAAATTATGCATTATTCACAACTGCATCGGATGATAATAATAGTTATACTATCAACAAGGCATCTCATGTCAATCCAGAACATTTGGATTATTTCAAGTTTGTTGGAAGATTCATGGGAAAGTCGATTATGGAGCAGCAATATGTCAATTGTCCATTTACAAAATCCTTATGCAAGCACATACTAAATATTCCAGTCGATTTTACTGACTTTCAAAATGAGGTAAGTTTCATCCAAATGCTAAACTATAGCCATGTATCTCAGGATCCAATATTTTGTAATTCTCTGAAAACTCTTCTCAATACTCCAATCAGTGAAGTTGGTCTTGAATTGACATTTTCTACAGACGTCGAAGAAATCGGAGTTGTTTCTGAGAAGGAATTGAAGAAAAACGGGAAAAATATTGGAGTGACGGATGATAATAAAGAGGAATATGTGCAATTGTTATACCAGATGAAGATGACTGGTAAGTTCAATTTAACAGTCTTTTTTCAAATCAAAGTATCTTCTCAGGGTCGATTCGAAAGCAACTTGATTATTTCCTAAGTGGATTTTATGATATGATTCCAAAGCATCTAATTGCATTGTTTACTGTAAAAGAATTAGAATTACTGATATGTGGTGAACCGGAGATTGATATAGACGATTTGGAAGCAAATACAAAATATGAGGGGTTTCAAAAGTCCGATACAACTACCAGTTGGTTTTGGAGAGCTGTCAGATCATTTGATAAGAATGATAAGGCTAAGCTGTTAATGTTTGCAACTGGTTCTTCAAAGTCACCTCCTGGTGGGTTTGCATCAAAATTGGAAAAGTTTGTGGTCTCCAAAAGTTGGTATGACGACAACCGGCTTCCAACCGCACACACTTGGTTTGTTATACTTTTGTCAGGCTTTTCGAATCAATTTTTACAGTGCTTATAAACTGGTATTACCTCAATACGGATCATATGAAAAACTGCGTCAATCTCTACTCACCGCCATTCGTGAATGCAGTGAGGGATTCGGGTTTTCTTAATTTTTTTGTTATACTGAATCTCATAGACACAATTTGCATGATATAAAGTTTTTTCAAATGTTATTGCAGTTTTTAATAATAAGAGGAATACAGCCAAAAAGAGACTAAAAAAGAGAGAGGAGTGAAAATTACTTGAAGAATGCAAAAAAAAGAAGAAAAGTGTCGTTTTGACTCTCTTACTGAACGACATATAGATAGCGAGTCTCGTCAGTAGCAACAACCTTACAATATATAAATACTTACTATAATGAAAATTTAAAATTTTAAAATTTAAAAAATTTATGAACAGTCTGCTCTGCGTACCCCTCCCTCCTCCCCCTCATTTCTTGGTGTATGACATCATATGTAAGTGACGTCACTTATGCATATACCAGAGGAGGGGACCACTAGTACACGTAAGACATCGGTCAACCTCGTACATTCCTCCCCACTCTTCATTTTATCGATTTATCTATTGGAATATATGCCCAAAGATTTGAGATCATTCGAATATTTTCAACGACAATGCTTCGACAACAATATTCATAATAAACTGATTGAAGATATCACGACGATTAATTTTGAGAACAATGTGAGTTTTGAAAAGTTAATAAAAAAATTGAAAATAGTTTCAGCACAATGCAAACGGGATTTGTTCGATCATAAAAACTTTAAACTTTATTTTTGATCAAAGCCCTGATAGTTGGATACAATATGGAGAAAAGGAAAGTTTCGGGAAAATATACAATGCAAAAAATGGGACATTCATTGATTTGGACAATCTTTTGAGAAAAGTTTTGGATGGTACTTATAAATATAACGGATATGTTGGAGAAAATCCAATGAAGCAGAAGAATATAATGACATTATCCTTACTTTACCTCAACAATTACGAGCTTCCCGAATTTGACAACAATTTGAATGATCTTATGTTTTCATTAGCAATTGATGACAATAGCAATAGTCAAAATATTATTTGGAGTTTATTGGCAATATTGGATAAGGCAGCAAGAGGAGAGATTAAAAAAGAGGTAAAATTTCAATTTTAAATATGATTGACAATAAATTTTAGATTTTACCTGCTTGGCTTCCAATCAGCTTCATATCTACTTCAAACACTTTAATCTGTGAGAAAATTATAAGTTCATTGACACCAATTGCTGAACGGTTCCCCAACATTTTCTTCAAAAAATCTGAATTTGAACAGTTTTGGAGTATGGCAACGGATGATAGCAAAGCAGTAGAGGTTGGAAACGCAGAAAATTTGAAAGAAAGCTTGTTTGTAAAACTAACCGAATTAGTTTATACGCCAGTTTTCATCAATGAGCCAGAGATGATTCAAAATGTTACCACAATTTTTTGTGGGATTTTTGATAGTTGGAATATATATTATCTTGATAATAGGTAAACTAAAATAACGAAATATTATGCAAAAATATTTTCAGTTTTCTATTGCAAAACTTCCTCGATATTCTCAATGTGGTCACATCCGAGAAGTCAGTTTGTGATGTACTTAGATCAATTGATGCAGTATTGGCAGCGTTGCACAGCTATGATTATAGATCGGTTATTGACAGACTAGCTGAAAGTGCAGGTATGACATAATATTTGAATCTTCGCCAGTTTTCTAGTTTTGACGAGAATTGTATGATCTTTATAAAGTTATGTAGCCCGTAGAAAGTTTCGTGACTCGACGTAAATTTTGTGTTCCTAACGTTCAAAGTTAACAGACCGTGAATGGATTACAAAGGATCTCGAAAACCTTCTAAGAACTTCGAAAATAGATCAAAGCGATATTTTCTAGTGTGAAAAAGCAGGTTTTTTCAGGAAGAAATAGAAACATCGTCAGTTACTGTCGTCGTGAAAAATTTACAAAGATTTCTGAGATACTTTCTAAATTTCCCTACTTAGACAGTCCTGAAGCAACTTTGGAAGTTGAAGAAAAGTTTTCTAGAATGAAAATGTCGTGAGTTTGAAAGATGATTGAAGCTAAATTAAACTCGATTTTTGATAGACCGGAACAGGAAGAAGACATGAATACAATTTTGGCGTTGAAAATGTATTTCAATATACTAAACACCAGCGGACAATCCATTCCAGCTCTCTCCAATGCTACGGAACATCTGATGATCAATTTTCGGTCTCGTAATTTGGCAAAGTTTGAAAATTTTCTAGGTTAGTTGAACATGACTACAGGTTGGCCCATAAATACTGAGCTGAATGTTTGCAGCCGTTGGTCCTGAGAATAGCGCGTGATTAGCTGGTTAAGCTTTATTTGTTGTTTTTCAACCCACAACACAATAACTTTAACATAGATTTTTAAAAGTTTTTTGGCCGATTGATATTTGCGACGTTTGAGAAATTTGGTGAAAAGTGTCTCTGTGCCGCAGTTGCCCATCTCATTCAAGATGTCATAGTTCATTTTGAGAACAAATGTTATTGTCATAGCAAGTTCATTCAATATTTTACTGGATGGTATTTTTAAAAGTGGCTCTAGCGTTCCAGCACCAATTTTATTTATTCTAGTTGTGAACCGCGTTTCTTTTCTCAGAACTTCGGCTGAAAAAATTTGTTTCTATACTTATGGGCCACCCTGTACATGTGATAAACAACAAAAAGGTTGCAGAGCTTCAAAGAGACATATTAAACGGCTTAATTCGAAAAAATCATTTGAAATGGTTATATGAGATGTTGTCACCCTACCCGGAAATATTGGCGTTGGATATCAGAGTTATGTATCATGAGGCAGTTGATCAAAAGTAAACAATCTTTAAGACTTATGTTTCTCATCACTTTCAATTTCAGAGCAAGCATAGAGCTACTATCCGAATGTTTGCAAAAATATCAAGAACCCACAGTCTCAAGGGAAGAACATAGATTGATAGAGTCAATTATGAAGCTATCACTGTCTTTACGAGTTGATGAAATCGAAGAAGAGTTTCAAAATCTAGCGGGTTCGTTTCTCAACCGTTTCCGTTGAGCCAAACATTTTCAGGAAACTATGAACCGACAATAAATGAAATTCTTTGTAAAACTACAAACTGGCCGCAAGCCGGGGCATTTTGTTCAATGTTCTTAAAATACAATAATTTATTGTGGAAGGTTGTGAAAAGACGATATGTGGAATCAGGACAAATACAACTTCCGGCAATGTAAGTGGAAAGATTGATCTTATTTTGTTCAACTTTGTTTACAGGGAAGTTGAAAGCATTTTGGAAGACATTTTGGATTCGTTATCAAGTAAAACATCAGAAGAAACAATATTCCAAACACTTGCATCAATTGATACGTTTTTGGGATTGTTAGGTGGCTCTATTTCTGAGTCCAACAAACTCAAGTTGGTGAAATTTGCAGGTGACTCTTTTTAACTTTTAGTTGATAAAAGTTTTCTTGTTTCAGAAATGCATAAGCTTGTTATGAACGTTTTTCTGCGCACCGGTAGTCCTCACAATCATTTACTAAGTTTTTTGCTTTTTGAGCCAAATATATTGGAGTTTAACAACAAACTTGAATGTATTATCACCAATTCAAATACATATAGTAAAGAGTGAGTTGTAGAAAATTGTATGAACACATGTTCCTTTGTTGAAGATTCTTCGATAATTTTGCATCAGAATGCCTTGGTGAAATAAAATATGAAAGGAGAGTCGAAAAAATTGGTCGAGCGGTTATTTCGTTGGCACGTAGTGTTAAAATGAGTAGGAGCGAGTTTGGAGAGTTCATCGAAAAACATAAATTGCTGATGAACAGTACTCTTCGCAGTAGTGAACAACTCGAATTGTTTGTTATGTTGTTGCCATACCGATCAAAAATGGACAAAGATGTTAGAGCAAAACATTTGAAGATTGATAGATTGAATCCAACGTAAGTCTTACAGTTTTAAAAAAAAGTCCATTATTTATTTGCAGTGACAAACGGTTTTTACTCGAGGGCATTCTATTACAGCTAAACGGAGCAGTAAACAAAGAAAGTGCTGCTGAATTTCTACCGACTGTGGAAAATTTGTTTGGATCATTTGAACAATTATATTGCGACTTTAATCATTCCCGAAATCGGTTCATTGGTTTTGCAAGTAAGGGAAGCTTAGTGATTTTCTGATATTGTATCCGTTTTAAAGAGAAAAACACGAAAATTTTAAACGAACTTCTCCTCGAAAACGAAAAGACTTTCAAGAATGGAGCAATTTTGAGAGCGTTGTCTCATGTTTCTCGAGTTCTGAATTTTGATGTCAAAGTTATGTATGTAGACACAACAGTGTCAGTTCTGAATTACAAGTGAGTCAAAATTGTGTTTTTTTTAGAAAACGATTATCAGTGAACTATTTGAACTTCTATCGGATTGTATTGGCCGTATTGAGACAAAAGACAGCGTATTATTCTCCCAGCAGCTCAAACCGATTAAAACAGTATGCCAAGTATTGTCAAGCAAGATGTTCAGTGGAAATAATACAAGACATTGGCAGTTCGCTAGTAAGAATACCCTGATTTGAATTTCTCTGAAATTTGACTTCCAGGCCAACACCACAAAACTATCGAAGATTTACTGTACAACAGTCAAGTAGATTTTGGTTCAAATCTTTTTACACTACTGATACCATTCCCACAGTTTTACGGCTTTGATATGAAAATCAAGTTTATCAACTCATACTTATCAGTTACTTCAAAGCTATACGCACCAACTGATGCTGAAAAGTGAGTGGCTTTTTGTTGAAATATTCCAATACTATCCCAGATTACATTGGGAGCTATTGGAAGAATGTATGAATCGGCACATTTATAAGAAACCTAAAGTTTGTATGGCGAAACCGATGAATGAAATATTACGGAAAATTATTTGTCGGCCGTGGAAACCAGCAGACTCTCATATAATGTTTGTTGGTAAGGATAGAACAAAACCTGATTCTATATGCAAAAAAAGGACTGTTGGAAAATAAGAGGACTTTTCAGAATAAAGAGGAATTTTCTGAGTTAAAATGACTTTAAGCAATAAAAAAGACTTTGTTGCTACAGTCATATGCTTGAACTGATGCTCTTCATTCCCAGAAGTCCACTTAGATCAAAGAAGTCTTTTTTCAAAGTGGAGACATGATCATAATCAATACTTATAGTGAAATATGAGACTGTACTCAATGATATCATTTCTAATGAACTGGTTCCTTCGATTGTCGATTTTCTAACCTATTTACCTCATTTTATGAATTTTAACAATAAAATGAAATATTTGTCTGCAGTTTTGAAGCAAAGCGATGCAACGTGAGTTTTATTTCAGGCTTTCAAAAGTTGAAAATAACGTATTTAAGTTCATTCCGAAACGTCCTACAGGAGTTTCTCAAAAAGTTGAAATCCTCATCTACTGCTCCAAATGTTTTGGAAATTTGTTCAGCTGTGAAGTTAATCATAAGTTCTTTCCCATATGGAAAAACTAATATGTTGAATTGGATAACAAGTTTAAAAAATGGTTCATATGATATTACTGAAGGTTTTTCAGATGGATACATCACAGAATTGAAAAAAGTTGTGGAGTTAGTCGGATTTGATAAAGGACCAGCTTGGAAAGTGATATTGACAAAACTCGGTATTTCTTATTTGGACTTTGATACTAAAGTAAAAAATCTGCGAGAGCAACTTCGGCGGGAAAGGTTAGTTTAACATTGGAGTACTCGATATACGAAAAATTTTAATAGACGACCGTTGGAAGTTGTGCGACTTGAAGTTAATCGATCAACTGTATTCCCGGACTCGTATGATCAGCTGAATAGTCGATCATTGTCGGCATGGAAGAGCCATTTTAGGATAAAATTCGCAAATGAGAATGGTATTGATGCTGGTGGACTAATGAGAGAATGGTTTACTATATTGACGAGAGAAATATTCAATCCAAATTATGCATTATTCACAACTGCATCGGATGATAATAATAGTTATACTATCAACAAGGCATCTCATGTCAATCCAGAACATTTGGATTATTTCAAGTTTGTTGGGAGATTTATTGGAAAGTGCATCATGGAAAAACAATTTGTTGATTGCTCCTTTACAAAATCCCTATACAAGCACATACTGAATATTCCTGTCAATTTCAAAGACTTTGAAGCCGAGGTGTGTTCCATTAGAAGTTAAACTTATCACAAATCATTTCAGGAACCAATATTCTGTAGCTCTCTCAAAACTCTCCTTGATACTCCAATCAGTGAACTAGGCCTCGATCTCACATTTTCTACAAATGTCGAAGAGTTTGATATAGTTTCTGAAAAGGAATTAAAGCCAAATGGGAAAAATATTGAAGTGACGGATGAGAACAAGGCAGAATATGTTCAATTGTTATACCAGATGAAAATGACCGGTATGTTCAATTTAACAGTTTTTTTCTAAAAAATTAATGTATCTATTTAGGGTCGATTCGAAAACAGCGTGATTCGTTTTTGAGGGGATTTTATGACATGATCCCAAAACATCTGATAACGGTCTTTACTGTGAAAGAATTGGAATTACTGATTTGTGGCGAACCCGAGATTGATGTTAACGATCTGGAAGCTAATACAAAATATGAAAATTATCAAAAATCAGATGTAACTATTCAGTGGTTTTGGAGAGCTGCCAGGTCATTTGATAAGAATGATAAAGCTAGATTGTTGATGTTTGTTACCGGATCATCGAAAGCTCCTCCTGGTGGATTCGCATCAAATCCAAATAAGTTCGCTATCTGCAGAAGTCTATATTACGACAATCGACTTCCAACAGCACACACTTGGTATTTCGCAGTTTTTCTTTTTATTTTTCTAAACATGGATTTTTTTCAGTGCCCATCAACTGGTTCTACCTCAATATTGTTCATATGAAAAACTGCGGAAATCTCTACTAACCGCCATTCGGGAATGCAGTGAAGGATTCGGATTTTCATAATTTGATTGTTGAATTTCTTTTTGTTAACTGTTGATAAAATTATTTTCTGTTCGAAAGAATCGGCAATAATTTGAAAAATCGCTAGCTAAATCGGTAGAGCGGGAAGATATGCGTTAGGTAATTGGATATTCTATGCTGACCCCGGGTCCCCTTCCTTGGTATGCTATAGAGACGTCATATAATATACACATTTGTCGTTCACATATGTATTAGGGATATGCAAATTGTAGTGTTTTTAATTTCTAGCAATACAGAGAAAGATGTTTTTTTAATGAGAAAAATCTGAAAATTTGTGACTTCCAAGTTCAATTTTTCCAAAAAATAAATAAATGAAAATTTCTGAATTTTCGAGTCTTATGCTTGATCCAGATTTTCAAACAGTGACGTAGGTTTCAATTAATATAAACAAACTGAACTCTTTATTTTTTTGATAATGGTTGATAGTGATAAAAAACTATCGGAAGTATTCTGATAAACAATTTCATCGGCCCTATTTGTATCTGACAACTACATTCAGAGACTCAATAGAATATTTTCTGACTAGCTTTCATAATTTTCGATGAATCGAAAATTCGCTTGATTACATTTTTTGCTCGCTCTCAATCGTAAATTTTCGTAGATAGAAACACAAATATCTTACACCCTTCTATTATCGTGTTTCTCAGAATAGAGCCGACTTACAAGGAAAGTGTGTGGTTTCTAGATTGCTAAATTACTGGTTACACATTTCAGTTGATAGATTTTCTCGTGTGGATATCGAATAGAGTATTTTTTGTGAAGAATCTTAAAATTCACACTTTCATGATCTGATATGAAACTTTGCAGGAGTTTTTTGGCCTAAAATCGGTATTTACGATGAAAAATAATGTCAGATTCGTAATCTACACGAAAAAAGCTATCGAATGACATATTTCACCAATAGTTTAGCAATTTCCCTATCTAGGCAACAATTATTGGTTTTTCCGCACACAACGTCTTGTTGACCCTTCCGTCGAAATTGCAAAAACATAAACTCTGTCCTCTCCACACACTTGATATGCCCGAATTATTCAATATGCCTTTTTTCTATGTGTTTCACTCCCTCCTTGGAAGCGTTTTTTTGTTGGAGGAGACATTCGCTTTCTCGGCGTCTCTTCTCTCTTTCCAAAAAGAAAGTGAAAAGAAATGATACGGCAGTTCGCTCTCTCTCCCCTTCATAAATGCCCGTGGCCGGTGAGAGACGGCCTAGAAAAACGGCAATTTGCAAACCTTAGCAATTCACTTTGATAAATGAACATTTTTTTGTTTATTTTTTTTGGTTTTAAACAATTTCTTCTGTTTCGCATTGATATACTTATAGAATTCATTGTCTTTTTGATTTTTAATAGAGAAATCAATGCAGTGAGGAGGTTTTTTCTCACTTTTAATGATTTTTTTCTAAAATTTTCGAAGAAGAGTTCTAAAAAAAAGAAGAAGGAATAATTGTTTAATTTTGAAAAAAAAAATAAAACAATTTTGTTCAAAAGAGTTGTTTTATGAAAATTTGGTGTTCAATATACTTTTGCATGTAGAATCCGATTTTCGGATAACTTATGGCTGCAAATATCGGAAAATATCAAAAGCCTCAAAAAAAACTTTCAAAATCAAATAATTCTGTGAAAACTTGAATTTTTTCTCTTTTTTAAAATCTAAATTTCATAACCTCCGTGAATTTTCTTTGTCATATTTTGACCAGAAACTTTCTCATTTTTCATAATTATCCTTGTTCTGCTCATTTTGGAACAAATTCGTCTTCAAATTCGGAATTTTGGGCCCAAATTAGGCAAAATTATGAGCACTGCGAAAAAATTATCTGAATATTCTCATTTTTTGGAGCTCATAATCGTATTCCTCATCCAAATTATGCCACCTTCCGCTAAATCCCTAACCATCTGACCCCTCACTCTAATTGTGTTCTTTTCGCGATTCAATCTCAAAAAAGTGTATGGCCATAAAGAAAACACTCCGCCCCCCCCCCCCCCCTTCTCGACAAACCAAATATATGTTTGTGTTATCTATTCTCTCCATTCTCCCCTTTTTCAATATCACAATAAATTTCCTTTCATCACATCCTCGATAATATCTGTTCAACACGCTCATCTAAGTATAAAAAAATAGTTGTAAGAAGAGACACGGTCTGCCTTACGATTGCGCAAGCCCCCACACGCAGTGAGTGTGAAAGAGAGTGCAGACACTTTGCAATCGGGGTGGGGTGAACATTGCGGCCCCAAATGATAATGTTCCACACCTGCCGAGTCGCTTCTTCGCTTTCTTTTTTGTATCGATCCATACCCATATATACTACTACATATATACATATATACTTTTAGGTATGACCTCACAAGACTCCCTACCACTTCATATATTCCAACAAAAATGTATCGCATCAAATATTCATAATGACCTAATCAATTCTATTATATATGTTGATTTTTTGAATCCGGTGAGTTCATCAAAATCAACACATTTTATATTAATAGATTTAGGAAGCCTACCAAGAACTACAAAAGGTACTCAAAGGATTAGTATTACTATTAGATAAAGGACGGATTGGCGAATGTATAGAATATCATGAGATTTGGAGTTTGATCGCTGCAAATAGTGGTGTGGAGCTTTTCAATAAATTTGCACGAGTGTTCAATGAAGATGCGGAAATTGCGGGACCCTCCCAATTAGATCAACAATCTATTCTAAACTTATGCCAGTTGTACTTGGCCGACATACCAGAGTGTCTAGAGAATTTGAAGATTGTTATCCGATTGGTGTGCCATGATGAGAAAACGTGCCAATTTGTTATTTGGTGTCTGCTGGTGATGGTGGAGAAGTCTGCAGGATTGGCAGATTTGAAAGAGGTTAGTATTGCATAAGACATTAGTGGCACTCCTGAGTAAGTACATGCCGGACCCCTGAGGCACCTTTGTAATCGACATGTGCATATTGTTTATAAATGCCTCCTTCTCCCCGACCCGATACTATTTATTGGCAAGACCAATACCCATCAGTGTCCACTTTCCATTGTTAGAGAAAAGAGGGCGGCAGAGAAATTGCGTCCCTTCCTTCCCCGCCAAACCTAAACAGATGTTCTTTGCAGTGTATACCATCATGGCTGCCCAGTGGCTCGATAAGCACCAATGTAAAGATTTGCACCAATGTTATTGAAGTATTATCGAATATTGGGGCATCTCATGCGGATCAATTTTTTCGAAGGCCGATGAATTTTGAATTTGGTGCAAAGGATTTTACAACAGAAATTAGTGAAAACTTGGATGAGGCGTTTTTGCACAGTTTTCTTGGCATATTAGGCACAGAAATGATATCGAAAAATGAGGATTTGACTCAAAAAATTTTGAGCACAACTTGTGGTATTGTTGATAATATGAGCACTGATAATATTGATAAGAAGTTAGTTGATTCAAAAAATTCTTAAAAACAAGAATTTTTGCAGAATATTGAGCCAGTTACTATCCAAACTACTGGAATTCCTTCATATCACAAATGCGCGAAAAACTTCTTTCGATCTACTGGTATCTACTGAAAAACTGTTATCAGCACTCTCTTTTGGTAATTATGATCGAAAATTTGTTACAGATAAGCTGATAGGGATAGCAGGTATTCGAATCAATTTTCTCGAAAAAAAATTATTGTGAAAAATTTCAGAAAATAATCGCCAAGTTTTCAATGATTTCCTTCGTTTTAACAATCAAGGTGAAATATTTCTACTCTTCGCTAAATTTCCGCATATGTTGGATTTTGATGTGAAGATTGGGAACCTAGATAGAAGCTTGATTGAAATAAATGAGCGGTAAGTTTGAAAATTTGGATGTTTGAAAAAAGTGGATATTTGCAGATCAAAAGTTGAACTAGCTATGGAGTGTTTTGGAAAAATTGAGAGCTCGGAATCTGGAATTACAGAGCTTTTCAAAGCTTTGGAGTTGATTTTTCAATCCTTGGCAGATGATAATTATGATATCGAGCCGATGGTGGAGAGAGTTATCAGTTGTGCAAGTGAGTCGATTTTTAAAATTTATGAGACCAGCTACATACCGTGAAATAGAAGGGCACCTAAAACTCTCTCAGAGAAGCTCTGTATCTCAGTTCCCGACACGTATATGAAAAAGTGACCAACTGACAAATTGTAGAAAAAGTCTTTATCTACAACTTTTCAATTGAGCACTTTTTGATATCTCAAAAGATTAAAAAGTTACAATCTTTTTTTCACTTGGGGTGCCTTTCTAATAGAGGTTTGAGAGTTTCAGCAAAATTTATTGAGTATTTTTCAGAACAACATGCCAAGCATTTCAACAGTTTTGCTCGAAATTTTGATTCCACTCAACTCATACCTATAGTAATGCCGATTGAGGAGCTGCTGGATTTCGATGTCCAAATCAAGTATACATCAGTAGTCATGACAAATATGCCTGAACCGTTAGTGATTTCCGAGTTTCAATCAAAAATTTTTTTCTCAGATTATTGATACAATTCCTATCCGAATGCATCTACCACCTCGATGCCGAGAAAAATCGGAAGTTTCAATCAAAAATTCTGACAACACTTGAGCTATTATTCAAAGCATTATACTTATCTGAGTATGAAATGGACAATGTTAACTTGAGCTTGAAGGAATTTTTGGATGATCATAAACAACCTATCAATAGTCTACTTTTGAAGTTTAAGAAGGAACTGGGTTGGTTGATACAAGTTTTCAAACCTTACTCGGATTGGTTGGATGTTAAGGTTCAGATTGAGAATATTGATGAAATTTTGAATAATTTTGATGGAAGGTAAAACTTTTTGAAAGTTTTCAGATTCATGAGAATGAAAAAATTTCAGATCGAAAAGAAAATTACTAGAAAGATGTCTAAACAGTTACAATCGACGAAACCAAATTCCTGGATTGGTATCAACTACAAAGAAATTGATGAGAGATTTCAGGACAGAGGATGAAAATGAATTTGTCGAGTTTATAAGTAACTTCGAAAAACTTTTCTAAAATTTATCTGAAATTTCCAGTGACTCATCGAACAATTGTAAATTCCGTTCTCCTGAAAACAAATCAACCATGGATGTATACTTTCTTGACGCCTTATCCGCAATTTTTGTCGTTTGATGCCAAAGTGCAGTACTATCAGGAAACTATTACATATTTGGATATTCCGTGAGTAACTTTTTTAATCCTAAAAAATGGGTGTGCCGCAGGTTTATGAGTCCTAAACATGTTTTTCCCTGTAAGATCAAAAAATAGACTTATTTGAACCGCAATAATATTTCAAACTAGATAAAAGAAGAAAAATAGTATATTAATAGTGTAAAATGTGAATAGGAGGAATAAAAGTGAAGGATAAGGAAGTACTCTGAACTAGATTAGGTACCGAGTCTCATCAATAGCAAATACCTTTGAAATATCCAAAATTAAAATAACGCAAATTTAGTCAAATCCCAGGGATAAAGCGGGAAAAAAGAAGAAAAGTACAGGAGAAAAAGGAAGAAAAATCGGTTAGAAATGAGCATTGTGTATGAATGATAGATCAGATGGGAAAAATAGGAATAGGCGCGCAAAATATAAGTGTCAAATGTGTGAAAAGGAGAGGAGTGTGTATATGGATTGGAGAGGGTCTAGAGATTTAGATATTGGTCTAAATTTGGAATAGTGATTTGAAACAAGGTACACAAGTTTTTGCAACCTAACTTCAACTTTCAGAGAACTTTTGGAAATCCTGTCCGAGTGTATAAACCGTATCGCAGCTCGTACCCCAATATCATTACCATACAAAGCGTTCAAAAAATTGGCAGATTTCACTGAAGTGTTGTTTTGGCTTATATCCAATTGTGATGATTGTGTATATATTGACAGTTTTTTGAAACTTGCAGGTACTATTTTCTAAAGTTCGTTGAAAATCAGAAGTTTTTTTTTTGCAGAATCTCACCGAACAGAAATAAACATGATCCTTCGTCGAGAAGACACAGACATTCGACAAACTATTTTTGACGCATTAGTCAATTTTCCGACTCTGGTTGATTTTGATGTGAAGATGGCATTTTTTGATAGAGCTGTCTTGGTAATGGATCAAAAGTGAGTGAATTCCGAAATTTTTTCTCACAACCTTCGAAAAATTTTAGATCAATGCTCACACTACTCTCCGAATGTCTCACTCTTTTTCCCAAAGCTCCAACATTGGAATTATCACAAGTTATCATTCAGTTATCATATTATATTGATAACAACTCTGATCAGTTGTATAATGCTGCAAGTAAGAGAAATTTGAAGTTTTTGAAAAATAAAAAAGTTTTTTCAGAGCATCATCAATGGGCAGTAAATCAAGTACTTCGTATGCACAGTGGAACACCATTTTCAGCACCACTTTGTGCAATTTTCATCAAATACGCATATTTTGTAGATACTGATAATAAGTATAATTATTTCATGGCGGGAACAGTTGAACTGGATTTATTGTAAGTTTTTGGATTTTTTTGAAACTTTTTTACAAAATTTCTGAAAAAACAAAGAATTTGGAAAAGTCGCTAGATTTTCAGAGATTTTTGATATTTTTTTATCATGAGGCTTCATCGAATCTTATCGAAATTTAGTTTGAAATCAAGCTATTAAACAAAAAAAAAAACAAAATGTATCGAAAGAAATTCGAGAGACGCATATTTCGGCAAAAAAAGTTTTGATGATTTTTCCTAAAACTGTCATGTGGACCATTGAAAAGTATTGATGCTGGAATTAAACCTAATAATAGGACTAAAAAATTCCTAAACAATCTTCAAAGTTGAACTTCCAGACAACTGACCATCCTACTCAACGAATGTGTCACTTTGCTAGAATTCTCGCAAACCGAACAGAATATCATCGAATATATCACATATGTTGAGACAATGCTCAAAAGTTTGGGCTCCGAACCATCACAAGATATCAAGAGTCGATTGATCAAGTTTGCAGGTAAGACTACTTTTCAAAATTTAAAATGGAAAATAATTTCAGGACAACACCGAGATCTTTTCAACTTGAAGCTCCGTGAGCAACAGCCAAAGGATCAACCGGGTGATATGAAAAATGGACCATTGATAAAGTTGATTGAAATTCTGGTTGACGAGCCTGGATTGGTTGATTTTGATATTCAACTTCATCATCTTCCGGTTTTAATAACAACAAAGGATGAAAAGTGGGTTGATAGAAAAAAAATGAAATTAAAAATATTTTTCTCAGATTCCTCTGGCAGCTTACCAAACAATGTTTCTGGAAATTTGAGGAGGAATATGGTGACGATATGCAAAAAACTATTGAAACTTCAATAATCTTGCTTCTGAACAGTCTTCCACATGTTCTTGAGACTTTTGCTGAGTTTATGGGTAAGAAAAATTTCATAGGCTTATCAGAGAATCTCACTAAAATTTCAGCCTGCAACAAAAAACAAATAAATTTTTTCCTGCTTTGCTATGATGGTATTGCAGTATTTATATACTTTGTTAATTTCTTACATCATTTGGATTTGGAGGTGAAAGCGAAATACGCGATAAGCGACCATGAGAGAATGTTGCCGAGGTAAATTTTTAATTTTCTGCTTATCCTAAAAGATACTCTGATCAACAGTTTGAAAATTGTTTAAATTTTCGTTAGTTTCTACATTTTTGGTTGAATTGGAAAATAACATACTTTTGGTACGAGGGACCGTTTTTCCAGAGGTACCCAGATTTTAATGAAAATTCACCACTAGATGTATTTTTGCATTTATAATCCGATTTCCAAATCAGTTTTTGTTGAAAAAATCTGGGGAACCTTAAAAAACGTGTTTGAAAATTTTGAAACAGGATTGTTTTTTTGAGTTAGAAGCTCGAATTTTTTTTGAAAGACGCGGCTTAAAATTCTGTTTCTGAATATGCATAGGAAAATTTTTTCGAGGACCAAAAAACTTGAAAATATGTTTAATTACTCGAATTTGCATTTCCAGACATTTTTTCAGCAAATTTTGAATAAAGATTCGGAACCGCCATGCAAAATTACCCTCCGTGCTCATTTTTTAGAAAATTCGGGGAACCCCACCCCGAAACATTCCCTTGTAAAAAAAAAAACAAAAAAATTCCAAAAATCAACTGATCCTATCGGAGTTTTGTGATTTTAAGACAACAGTTAAGGCTAGATACTGTACTAAAGATACATAACTTTGAAAAAAAAATCAGATTATACTTTTCAGAATGAACGAAAAAATACTCATCGACTTTCTCGTCCATTTGACCACAAATCCGACAGAAGAAACCATCCGCAAAGTTCTACCAGCTACAGAAGCTCTACTCACCCACCTTTCCAAGTTTTCAGTGTTAACAATATACAAAAACCGGTTGCTGGATTTTGCTAGTAAGTTGATTTCAAATTTTGAAAAACCAATCATGATTATTTTAGTAAACAACAGCATTGCTCTGAATACAGTGCTCTGCGAAAAAGACGGTGGTTTTCTAAAAGGCTCCATATTGGAGATTCTAGAACCTGTGATGTATATTTTCAATGATGAAGTGAAGGTTCGGTACTATTCGAAATTTGTGCAGTATATGGATACACCGTTAGTTCAAAAATATCAAAACTTGCATCAACTAAAAATTTTCAGAGCCATACAGAAATTACTGCCTTGTTGTTTGAACATGCTCGCCACTTTTCCGTATTCGCCTAAAATTTTAGAAACATTGGTAGCTGTGAAGAATATTATGGATACTATTGAGGAAGTGGCAGAGAATCGAGAAAAGTGTAGACGATTTGAGTTGGCAGGTAATTTTCAAAAACTTTTTAATTTCTGGGAAATGTATTTTTAAAAGAAAATTTGGTAGTGATCTTTACTGAATACTTTTCCTAGAAAAGTTCTGAGAATACTTATCTAATGAAACTCGTATGAAAAAATATCCGAAAATATAATCTAGTCTAACAAACTTTTGAAAGAAAATATTTGGCTGACAAGTTTTGTGAGCCGTATAAAATATTATGGTCCTTATGAAATTTTATGGCCCAAAGAATTAAATGTGTCCGATTCGTATCTGGTCCTTCTGATCGCCGGCGCTGTATCTTCAAAAATAACTGAGATATGATCGGATAAGTGAGGGTATATAGGGGGTATCAGGCCAACTTTTAAAATTTCAAAACTTTAAAGCTTAGGGAAACATTGAAAGCCAAAAAAAGTCACGAACTTGTTTAATTCAAAAATTTTCAGACCTTCACAAAGAACAAATAAATCGCATTCTTGCCCGACTAGATATCCCCGAAGCTGAGCCAGTATATCAGTTCATTGCTCCATTCCCGGATCTTTTAGAGTTTCCGGTGAAAATGAAGTATATCGAGCAACTGGTTGTAGATCGTGAGAAAAAGTGAGGCATTATTTGAAAATTAACTTTGAAAATTTTGAAAAAGAAAATTAATATTGAAAAAACTACAGTTTTCTGATCGACTTGCTCTCCGAATGTGTCACCAACTCGGATCCATCGGCTTTTAACTCCTCAAATGAAGTTTACTTGGGCATCACATTATCAATAAAACATGGGATCAAAACGATATGTGAGGCATTGACGAAAAAGGAAGTTGCTGGGAAAAATCATCAGAAAATTTTGGAATTTGCGCTCAAACACCGAGATTTTATCAACTATGTGTTCGGTAGTCAGAATACTGGATTGGAAAAATCACTATTTTTGTTGATAGCTCCATATCCAGACTTATGCGGTTTCGAGTTGAAGATCAAATATTTGGATTATTTTTTGAAAACTCACAATAAAAAGTAAGTCGACACCAATTCACCGTATATCCTCGAACATGCTGCCGAAGAATGGTCATATCTCGGAATCTAGCACATTTATCAAAAAGTTGTCAACAGCAAAACTTGTAGCTGAAATTTTGATCTACAAATTTGCAATTGACAATTTTTTTATAACTCTTCTAGATTCCGAGATATGATCATTCTCCGGAAGCGTATGCAGTGCCGCTCTATTCGAGGAAATAAATACTGAAAATCCGAATGTTTTTAGATTACATTGGGAACTATTATCCGAATGTCTCGACCGGCATGCTCAACATGTTATTTCACCAGTGGTAACAACTCCGCTTCATTCCCTCTCAAGATTGTTCAACAGTGTCGCGCCGAAAGGTTCTAGGTTGCCATTGGATTTGGATTGGCATTTGAGATTTACAAGTAAGAAAAATTTCCAGTTCAAGTTTAGGCTCAAACCTAAATCTGAGCTTAAGCTGAAATCTAAGCCTAAAATCACTAAACCTAAACCTAAAAAATTACCTATGAAAAATTTGAACCAAAACTTCGTACCTAAACCTAAACTTTTCAGGAAAACACAAAGATATACTAAATTTACTCCTCACTGATGCCAAGCTTGGTTGTATGAAATCAATCGCCAAAGTTATGTCCTTCTTCCCTCAATTCCTAACATTTGCAAACAAAATCAGATACCTGAGAATTATTATAAAGGAAATGAAATATGAGTGAGTCGATTTGTCACCTCACATTGCTAGTCGAAAATTTAGTGCATCCATCAATTTGCTTACTGAATGTCTGGAAAATTTGAAATTTGGTGTCAAGGAAGAAAGTTGGATTAGGACTTTGACTTCAGGGGTTGAAACACTGTTGCTACATATTACAGAGTCTCCGGAAGTAGATAATGATGAGTTGATGGCGATCGCAGGTATATTTGGAACTTCTGATATGGATACATATTCATACTTTCTAGATACTTACGAAACCCAATTCCTACAAGTAGCTCAGGCTTTTGATCATGGTACAAGCCATGAATTTATAGCGATTCTAATAAAGCTAAACCCGTATTTGGTCGGTTTTGAAGGTCGGGTCCTATATTTAAGGAAAAAGTTGAGGAGTGATAGTGAAGCGTAAGTATTACCAAAATATTTTCGTTGATAACAAGAAGTTTTAGAAATAGTCAGCTTGACGAACTTGGACTCACAATTCGGAGAGAGAATATATTCGAGGATTCATATCAGGCGACAAGTCAGATGCATGCGGAGGAGTGGAAGGAGCGGCTTAGAATCACATTTGCCCATGAGCATGGTTTAGATGGTGGTGGATTGTTGAGGGAATGGTTTACTATATTGACAAGGGAGATATTCAATCCAAATTATGCTTTATTCACAACTGCACCTGGAGATCGGAATAGTTATATGATCAACAAATCATCTCATGTGAATCCAGAACATTTGGATTATTTTAAGGTGGGTTTCACTAAACTTTTATGATCTACCGGTAAATCAAAAAATATTCCTTTATATTCAGTTTGTTGGTCGATTCATAGGCAAGTCAATATTCGATAGTCAATATGTTGATTGTCACTTTACCAAAGCATTCTACAAACATATCCTGGATATTCCAGTGGTTTTTGAGGATTTTGAAAGTGAAGTAGGTCACTATTTGATCTACCGGTATACTGTAGTGGTTTTAGGATCCAATATTCTTCAATTCCTTGAAAACACTACTCAATCATCCAATAAGTGAATTGGGTCTTGATTTGACATTTTCAACTGATATCGAGGAATTTGGGGTGGTATCTGAGAAAGAATTGAAGGAAAATGGAAGGAATATAGTTGTCACTGATGAAAATAAACAGGAATATGTTGAACTAGTGTATCATTTGAAAATGACTGGTATGTGGCCTCATCATTTTTTGCTTTACCAATGGTAGATTTCAGGATCTGTACGCCAGCAACTAGACGCGTTTAAAAGTGGTTTTTATGATGTTATCGGAAAAGAGTTGATATCACATTTCAATGAGAAGGAATTAGAGCTACTGATATGCGGACAATCGAATATTGATATTGATGATTTGAGAAGAAACACAGAATATGAAAAATGGAGGGAACATGATGAAACTATTCAGTGGTTCTGGGAAGCCCTTGATTCATTTGATTATGTTGACAAACAACGGTTCCTTCAATTTGTGACGGGTTCTTGTAAAGTGAGTATTTCCATATATATTATAAAAGTAGAGAATTTGTAGGCCCCTATCCTTGGTTTCGCGGCACATCGAAAAACATTGGCTAGAGATCGACCGGTTCTGCGAATAACTCTCGAATCTAGTGGACCTGATCGTCTCCCACGTGCACATACTTGGTAAAAATTTTTTCAAGTTTCAGAAATTTTTAAATTTTTGAAATTCCAGCTTCAATCAATTGGATCTACCTGAATACACTACATATGATAATTTAAAGTTTTCACTCTTGACAGCGATACGGGAAGGCAACGAAGGATATGAATTTTCATAGACATAATTTTTAAAGATTTTACTGGTCATTTGTATATACGTGTATAGTTTTTTTGCTTGAATTTTTTGAAACTCTTTTCAGGAATAAATTTTTAGAAAAATAAAAAAGTGATTATTTTTTATTGCTACCAAGGTTTAAAACCGTTTTTTTCTGGCTTTGATACAAAATTTTATGATTATTTATTTATTTTTTTGTATGATAGGTAAATTGCTGGAACTCAGGCTCTCTTAAAAGAAAACCACAAAGAAAATTTTGTTTAAAAAAATCAAAAAATGACCAAGATACATCTTATATAAATTTATTATGGTCCTATCTTTCCCTAAAGCGCACTCGCCAACTGTTACACTACCAAATGGGTCATCGTGAAAATATTACATAAGATCAGAGAGACGCAGACAGCGGGACCCGCAATAGGTTTACGCAACAAATGGCATTTACACATTGTGCCACTTATTGATTTTTGTATTCTTTTAGGAATAGGATTAGCTTCAAACATGGGTACATTACCAGTGCGGATATTCCAACAAAAATGTTTTGCATCGAATATTCATAATGATTTGGTAAAATCTATTACTATTATTGATTTTGGGCATAGGGTAAGTGTATCGAATATTTGTTTTTTTTGAATAGTTTGATTCTCAGAACGCGTGTCACGATGTGAAAAAAGTTCTCCAAGTACTACAAATATTGTTAGAAAATGCGGAAAATGGATCGGCTGTGAGAATGAGGAATTTACGGGATACAATTATTTCAACACCGAAAAGGGGACAGAATGCTTCTAGCTTGTTAGATAAGTTGACAAATTTGCTGAATGAAGAATACGATGAGGAGATTGCGGGACCATCCAAAACACAATTTGATGAGCAATCTATTATCATACTATGCCTCATGTATCTAGTAGATATGCAAGAATGCCAGGAAAATTTGAAGATTGTTATACGATTGATGTGTCAAGATGAGGGAATGTGCCAATTTGCCATTTGGTGTCTGTTGGAAATATTGGAAAAGTCTGCAGGATTGGTTGATTTGAACGAGGTTAGTCATTTCTAGAACTTCTATGATCTGCGGAAACACCTGAAGTCGTCAACAAAAAAATATACAAAAAAATATATAAATATGTATATATACTCAATATTAAAAGTTGAAATAAAGCGAATTAAGTATAATCCTAGATTTATAGCGAAAAAAAAATAAAGGAGAGAAAGGACAAATCGGTTAGAAATGAGCAATGTATGTAGATGATAGGTCAGATAGGCACAATAAAAATTACGTTTTTATGTGAAGAGGGCATAAAATCTCAGAACACTCCCGTTCCAGTCGACTTTTCAAGATCTAGAATACAAATTATGTTCGCAAAAAAAGTTTCACCCTTCGAGGAATCGAACCCGTGGCCTTGCGCTCTTGGTAGCGCGCCTTGTACCACTAGGCCATGTGCGCACACTACAAAAACTACAATCCCAGGTTTTCCGAGACTACAAAGACTACAATCTCAGGTTTCTGAACGCTACACCGTAGTATTTGTAGTGTGCGCGCGTGGCCTAGTGGTACAAAGCGCTGACGAGCATTAGGAAAGCCACAAGTTCAACACCCGTGGAGGTGAAACTTTTTTTGCAAGCCAGTTATGAAATAGAAAAGTTAATGGATTTCTTCAAATTTGCCGGAAAAATTTTTTTTACTCGAAATTTTTTTTTCAGAATTTACCATCTTGGCTAAATAGACCAACTTGTTCGAACACGATTGTTTGCAAGAAAGTCTTCGAAACATTATCAGAAATCGGAGGAAGTTTTTCGCAAACTTTTTTTCAAAGTGTCAAAACAAATACATCAGTATTTTGGAATATGGTCAATGATAATGGTACCAGAAGATTTATTATCGGAGCTGGTGTAAAGTTGGATGAAACGTTGCTCGGTAGATTTATCAACTTAATGGGTACGGAACTGATATCCGACAATCATGAAATGGAGCGGAAAGTTTTACTCGGAGTTTTTGATATTGTTCATAACACGAAAATTTATAACATCGATGACAGGTTAGTATATTTTTGAATGTCAAAACATATCAAAAAATTTAGAATACTTTTCGAACTCTTGATCAAAGTACTGGATTTGGTGGAAAACTTGAAAGTCAGTCTCGTATTTTCTGGTCTACTCATGTGTGTGGAAAAGTTGTTGTCTGTTCTCTCGTTCTATGATTTGAAATTAGTTACTGAGAAATTAGTTAGGATAGCAGGTATTTTTTGATTTTTTTTCTTCATAAATGGGACCGATTTTCAGAAAAAAATTTGGCAAGTATCAATCAATTTATACAAATGAGTTTTGGAGAAATATTCATGATTTTACTCAAATTCCCACATTGTTTGAGCTTTGATAATAAAATTGTCCGTCTTGAGGAAGGATTGACGGAGATGGATCAACCGTGAGTTTTTAGTAGTATGAAAAGTGTATTTTATGAAAATTTTTTGTAGATCGAAAGAAGTTCTAGCCATGGAATGTTTAACATTAATTGGGTACCCGAATTATGCACCGAACAAACTTTTTCGAGCCACTGATTTGATTTTCCAGTCATTGGTTGATAATGATAGGAATATCAGCACGATGCATGAAAGTGTGATCACTTGTGCAAGTAAGTTATTTGTGATATTTTTACGAAACAGTTCAGAAGCCCAAACTCAAAAATTTCTTTAAAAAACTGCAACTTCCAAAAAAAAATTCAAAAAAATTATTTTCGACCATCTATATGATGTTATGTATTATGAAAAAAACCGTATCAAAAATCGAACTCTACATTAAAAAATATGTCAATCGGTGGATTTTTATCGAAATCTGTATCCGACCTACCGAAAAAAATTTTGTCAAATTTTGTCTAGAAGTTTTTGAAACTCAAAATGCAAACTTTTATTAAATCTGAAAAAAAAATTTCAGAAAGTTACCCAAAACAATTCAACGTTTTTGCTCGAGAGTTTGATTCATCTCAACTTATCTCGATAGTAATGCCAATTGAGGAAGTGCTAGAATTCGATGTCAAAATCAAGTATATTTCCGTGGCAGTGACTAAAATGACAGAAGAGTGAGCAATTTTTAGCGATTCATCAAAATTGAAAGTTTCCAGATTGTTGATCGACTTCCTCACCGATTGTGTCTACAAAGGTGTAAATGAACGAAATCCGGCAATTCAGGCGAATATTCTGAAAGCTTTCGAAGTTCTCTTCAAATTTCTATATGATACGGATCAGACATGTTCATTACCATTGAAAGATTTTGCGGAAACCCATAAGCAACCAATCAATGTACTTTTATGGACATATTCTAAAAAGCTGACATGGCTTTTTGAGTTCCTTGTCAACTCTCCATGCATGGATATTCTGGATGTAACAGTTTTGATACATTATAACTATAATTGTGATGGAATGTAGGTTTTGCAAAAACTTGAAAAACAAATATCCAGATTTTCAGATCGCAAAGAGGGTATCTTGTCAAATTATTGGAAAAGCTCAGCACCGGAGACCGAGTACCTGGATTGGTGTCGAAAACCAGAAAGTTGATGAAGGATTTCAGAACGGATGATGAGGAAGCTTTTGGAAATTTTTTGGGTAAGACTTTTGTGTAGATCACACTTGTATATATGCCGATAATTCAGATGTTCATCGAAAAACTTTGAACAAATGTCTTATGAATGGAAGTCATACATGGTTGCACAATATAGTATCAACTGATAAGAATCTTTTATCCTTCGATGTAAAAGTCAAGTATTTTATGGAGACTCTTACTAGTTTGGAATATTCGTGAGTCGTTTGATATCAATAATATCTAGTGAAACTATATTTCAGGGAGACGTATGATTTATTGTCAGAATGTCTAAATATGATTGCCATGAGCCCATCTGACACACCCAGGTTCCAAGAAACTTCAGCATTCACTGAGTTGCTCTTTACGGTTTTAGCAAATAATGGTGATTGTCAGGAGATTGACAAGTTTTTGAAATTTGCAGGTACAAAAATTCATAATTTTTGATCCAAATAGCAGAAAACAAATTTCAGAAGAAAAGCGAGATCTGTTGAATAGGATATTGACAAGAACTGACGTTGGAGCTAGGCAAACGATATATAGGACACTAGCATGTTTTCCGAAGTTGCTCAACTTTGAGGTCAAATTGATGTTTATTCCCGGTGGACTTGAAGATATGGATCAATTGTGAGTAGATACAAAAAAGGATACGGTTGCTCTTTCGAAATGACACCATAGATACAATACCCAAGATTTTTACCTAAGATATCTGAGAATACTGTAGTTTAAGATCGGCCTACTGTAGTTTATTGTGAAGTAGATACAAAGATGGATACATTAGTTATTTCGAAACGACACTAATCCTATGCTGTATGGGGGGATCTACATCAAACTACAGTAGGAACTTTAGCTACAGTACCCAAGAGTTAACGTATTCTTTAAAATAGCTGAGAATACTGTAGTTAAAGATCGGCCTACTGTAGTTGACTGTAAATCACTTGGTTGCATCAATACTCCACAAAAAAAATTTCAGCTCGAAACTCGATCTACTCTCCGAATGTCTCACCCAATATGAACTTCTAACAAACTTCTCCGAGGAAAGTGCTCAAAGAGCTATTGGTAGAAAAGTTATTGATATATCTATTGATATTGATAATTATGATTATCAGTTTTACAATATTGCAAGTATGAGTTCAAAAAAAATTCTCGATTTCAAGATAAGTTTCAGAATCCCATCGAACAACGATAAATAGCATACTTCGAAAAACTGGCAATCATGACTCCAGTGCCTACTTTTGCTCAATGTGCATAAAATATCCAAATTTCGTTGATGCTGATGTTCGATACTTTTACCTGATGACAGGAAGAATTCAACTTGATTTAACGTGAGTAACGATTTTTTTGGTAGATCAAAATTCAACATTATTTCAGCCAACTTACAACGTTGCTGGAAGAATGTATAAGGCTCTTGGAAATTTCAAGAAAGGAAGACCAATTTTTGGAATATTTGGGTGTTGTTGAGAAATTGTTGGAGGCTTTGAGTTTTGAACCATCGCGGTATATTAGGAAGAGATTGATTCGGATTGCAGGTAGGACACATTTTACAAGGGAATGTTTCGGAGTGGGGTACTCCGATTTTTCGGAATCGGAATTTTTTCTTTGCATGGAGATTCCGAATCTTTATTCAAAATTTGCTGAAAAAATGTCTGATAATGCGAAATCGAGTGATGAAACATGTTTTTCAAGATTTTTTCGGTACTCGGCTGGTGCAGACTAATCTTCATATCCAAGTTCAGAATCAGTGTTCTAAGTGTAAGACGCTTTTTAAAAAAAGTTGAGATTTTAACTCAAAAAAACACACTTTGTTTCAAAATTTTCAATCACGATTTTTGACGCTCCCAGATTTTTTCGGCAAAAACTGATTTGAAAATAGAATTCTACATGCAAAATACATCTTGCAGCTCGTTTTCATGAAAATCTGGGTACCCCTGGAAAAAACGGTCACTCGTTAGACGCCTTTCTCCAAATTTTTGGTATCTTTTCAGGAAAACACAGAAAATTTATCAATGAAACCCTTCGGAAAAATGGCAATATCAGATTGTTGAGCATTTGGGTTGATGAGCCATATCTGATAGATTTTGACATTCAATTCTCTCAAATCATGGTGTTGATAACAATGAAAGATGAAACGTGGGTAGATTACAAAAATCAAAACAAAAAACCACTTCAGATTTTTCTGGAATTTCATACCACGATGTCTACGAAACTTCAAGCTCGAAACGGATGAAAGTGTTTGGGAAGAAATCGCTCCAACGATGTTTCTGATGCTGAAAAGTATTGCGCCGAATTATTCGGTTTTTGAGGATTTCACAGGTTTTCAAACAAACTGGAACTTACAAAATATTTTTTTTTCAGCAAAACACAAATACCATATAAACAATCTTCTTCGCCGAACTCATTACACTGGACTTTTCGTCTTCTTCGCACCACATTTGCAACATTTGGATGTAGATGTGAAAGCAAAATATGCACTGCATCGTAATGCGAGTATGACGCCTGAGTAAGTTTTTTTTAATTAGAAAAAAAAACGATTTCGAGAGAAATTCAGATATTGTTGAAATTTGAATTTAAAAATTTTCCGACTAATATACCCTATATACCCTCACTTCTCCGATCGTATCTCAGTCAATTTTGAAGATACAGCGTCGGCGATGTCATTTTCGGAATCAGGAGGACCAGATACGTACCCCGCACTTGAAATCACATCATTTTACAAAAGAATAATTTCGGCAAGTTTTTGGGAACTCCTGAAAACTTACAGTCTGATATACCCTATATACCCTATATATATATACCCTCACTTATCCGATGCTACCTTAGTCATATTTGAAGATACAGAGTCGGCGAGGTCATTTTTGGATTCAAGAGGATCTGATACGTAGGACGCACTGAAAATCACATTGTTTCTTCACTGAAAAATTTTATGGAAAATTTTTTTAACTTTCAAAAAAATGTCCGCCTGATATACCCTGAATTTTGAAGTAATTTTGTATGAGTTCGAAACAGTCGACAAAAGGTTTTATAAGTCTTCGATTGATAAAATGAAAGTTTTATAACAATATTTCCACAACAGAAACTCCAATAGATACATTTTCAACGAAAATTATTAAAATGCGATTTTTGTGACGCTCCCAGGCGTCTCAAAACAAGAGAAAATTCCGGGAAAATCTAGTTTTCTCGGAAAAAAATTGAAATTTTTTTCTAAATTTTTTCTCAACAAATCACCAATCGAGCATCCCGATCAACAATTATTATTTGCAGAATTAACAAATCCCTATTGTATCATTTCATCGACATCCTACATTCCAATCCATCCAAAGATACAGTAGTCAAGTTACTACCAGCTATTGAGGAATTATTCACATTATTTCCATATGATGATGTAGCAGAACTAGTTCACCGTTTTGAGAAGTTTTCACGTAAGAAAACTACAAAAATTCTTAATTTCAACAAAAAAAATTTTTCAGAAAATCACACCTTTCTTTTGAATGTAATCTGCGCTGAAAATGATGAGTTTTTCTTCAAAGGACCGATTTTCGCGCAGTTTTCTCAATTTGTGATCACAAGATTCCATCTAGATGTGAAAATCAAGTACATTCGGGTTCTTATACAATATATGGAGACATCGTGAGGGAAAATTTCTAACTTTTTTGTGTAAATCTAATTTCAGTGAAATCTACAAAGTATTATCTGGATGTCTTCATGAAATCCCAAAATCAAATTGCATAGAAAATACGAAGAAAGTTTTCGATGCGGTTCAAGTCGTTTTTCTAGAACTTATCGACAGGATCGACAATGATCGAAATGAGTATGAACGATTGCAATTTCAGTTTGCAGGTATTTTTTGATTTTGATATTTTGCCTTATATCATTTTGTGAACTTTCTGAAAGTTGAAAAGTGCAACTGAAATTGGCGGAACCAAAGAGTTTTAGAAAGAAAAAAAGAGGGGAAAACGAGATTCTGGTAAAAAATCACACCTCGAAGTAATTTTGCGTGGCGAATCTGATTCGCGGATAAGTTAACGTATTTCCTCGAATAAAGGGGCACTGAGAATTATTATATCTCGGAATCTAGCACAGTTATCAAAAAGTTGTCAACAGCAAATTTGTAGAGAAAGTTGTGATCTACAAACTTGCAGTTGATCACTTTTTTGTAGCTCTTTTAGATATTGAGATATTTTCATTTTCGTGGAACGCTTACAGTGCCCTTCTATTCAAGGAAATACGGTATTAATTATACAAAAAAATCAGATTCCGCACTTTGAATTTGAACAAAATTAGCAGCTTCTATTTTGTGAAAACTATCCAAAAATACCAAATATCCCAATATCATATTTTCAGCTACACACAAACAACTAATCAATCGAATACTTTACGGAATGCCAATTAAAGACACTAAACCAGTATACTCACTCATTGATCCATTCCCACAGTTGATGGATTTCGAGGTTAAAGTGAAACATATTGAGCAAGTGGTGAAGAATTGGGATGATAATAAGTAGGATTTCCACTATATTCATCAATATCAAGCATATTTCAGAGCAATATTCGAATTACTATCAGAATGTGTCACCAAAATCGGTCATGATATAACACAATTTTTGCTCACCAAAAATATCAGAGTTGCTATCAACACCATCTGCCAAACAATAACTAATAAAAAGTTTAAGTTGGATTATCAAGAACTTTTGAAGTTTTATGGTAGCTTTTTTTTTAATGAAAAAAATATGAAAATAAATTTTCAGATCGACACAAAGATTTCATCATTGGTGTTCTGGATGATCCAGCTGAACTAGAAACTGGGCTAGAAAAATCGTTATTCATGTTGATTGCCCCATATTCAAATATGTGTAGCTTCGAGTTCAAGATCAAATATTCCTCTTATTTTTTGGAGATACAGAATCGACAGTAAGATTTTATTCATAATATCCAATTTTGTCAATATATTCAGCTTGCACTGGGAACATCTATCCGAATGTCTCGATCGTCATAGTCAGAATCGTGAGACTGATCCTATGGTGTCATGGAGTATTGCCGGATTGTTTATCAGTCTTATAAAACAAGGAGAATGGATTCTGGATCAAGATTTGCATATTGCTTTTGCAAGTAAGTTTGTCACTTCAATTTTTCAAAAAAAACATCCATTAGTTGAACTGAAACCTAAACGTAAGCTGATATATCCATTCAAATGAAAAAACCGTAGAGATACTCTAAACCTAAACCTAAAAGAGAGCCTATATGAATTTTATCAAATTTTTAAAAAGCGGTCCTAAGGAAATGTGGTCCTTAAGAAACTTTGACGTCCCCAAAGTCAAAAAATAGTTTTTGTAGTTATCGTATTTCCTTGAATAGAACGGTGCCGGAAAATGATAATATCTCGAAATCTAGAAGAGCTATGAAAAAGTAGTCAACTACAAATTTGTAGATCATAACTTTTTCTACAATTTTGCTGTTGATCACTTTTTGATAGCTCTTCTAGATTCCGAGATATGATCGTTTTCCGCCGGAATTTTGCAGTGCCGCTCTATTCGTGGAAAATACGGTGTTTCCCAAGGACCATGATATTTCCTAAGGATCACAAAACTAAAACTGAACCAACTTTTCTATTCACCACAACAACAAAAAATTATTTCAGTGAAACACCGTGAGCAACTGAATTTATACCTTTCTGATGGCACACTTGAAGCTTTGGACTCAATCGCCCAACTAATGTGCCGCCATCATCAATTTTTGACGTTTGAGAACAAGATCAAGTACTTTGATCTTGTCCTGTGCCATTTGAATGCTGAGTATGACTCGTTTGATTTTCACTTTTTTACGAAAAAATTTCAGATCAACGTTACAAATGATTGTAGAATGTCTGGAAGCCATAAAGCAACAAAGTTTTGTTCCACCATCGTTTGTTGAAGACTTGATAATTCGTGTGTCAAACTTTCATAATGTGGATTATGAATACTTCGAGGAAATAACAAGTATTTGAAAATTAACGAACGAATCATGAAAAATATACTTTCAGAATCTTATGAATATCAACTACGACGAATAATTGAAACAGCGGATAGTGAAAGATCGAAAAAATTGATGGAGATCTTGGTGAAGATCAACCCTCTATTGATCACTTTCGAAAGTCGATTTCAATGGTTTCGAAAGAAACTGCATCAAAGTTTGCCCTATCACACTTCGATCGAAGTGAATCGGAATACAGTATTCGCGGATTCATATTTTGCGACGAGTAACTTACCAGTGAATCATTGGAAGAATCGGTTCAAGATAAAGTTCAAGAATGAAAATGGTGTAGATGGTGGTGGATTGATGAGGGAATGGTTTACTATATTGACAAGGGAGATATTCAATCCAAATTATGCATTGTTTACATCTGCACCTGGTGATGCTAATAGTTATATGATCAACAAAGCATCACATGTGAATCAGGAGCATTTGGATTATTTCAAGGTAAGACTTCTTGTTAAGTGATCTACCGAGGATTACTGTAGATCAAAAGTTTTTAAAGATGATCCTTTACTTTCAGTTCATTGGTCGATTCATAGGCAAGTCAATATTCGATAGTCAATATGTTGATTGTCACTTTACCAAAGCATTCTACAAGCATATTCTGGATATTCCAGTGGTTTTTGAGGATTTTGAAAGTGAAGTAGGTCACTATTTGATCTACCGGTATACTGTAGTGTTTTCAGGATCCAATATATTTCAATTCCTTGAAAACACTACTCAATCATCCAATAAGTGAATTAGGCCTTGATTTGACATTTTCAACTGATATCGAGGAATTTGGAGTGGTATCTGAGAAAGAGTTAAAGGAAAATGGGAAAAATATTGAAGTAACTGATGAGAATAAACAAGAGTATGTTGAATTGGTGTATCATATGAAAATGACTGGTAGGATACTATAAATTTTGATTCTCTACTATCGAAGATTTTCAGGATCTATCAAGAAGCAACTAGATGCATTCCTAAGTGGTTTCTATGATATTGTCCCAAAAGACTTGATAACCATGTTTAATGATAAGGAATTAGAGTTGGTGATATGCGGTCAACCAGATATTGATATCGATGATTTGGAAAGGAATACTGTATATAGGGAACGGAGTAAAACCGATAGAATGGTGATATGGTTCTGGCAAGCATTGAAATCATTTGAAAAGATTGATAAACAAAGGTTTCTACAGTTTGCGACTGGTTCATCTAAGGTATGCCTTGAGTATCTACTTCATATAAAAAAACATATATAGGCTCCACTTCTTGGATTCTCAGCCAACAATGAAATAGGGAGACGGGCTCCGCTATTGATCACGAAATCGCACCAACCTAAAAACCGACTTCCAACTGCACATACTTGGTAACCTTTATACTACTTGAATTTTGTATCTTGTCTATTTGCAGCTTTAATCAATTGGATCTACCTGAATATGATTCATATAGAAATTTACACGACTCACTCATTACTGCAATACGGGAAGGAAATGAAGGATATGCATTTTCTTGATATATTTTTTTCTGGTTATTTATACATATTTTTGTTGTTTTTTACGTTGTTGATTTTAAACCTGGTTGATATTAAATAAATTGCATTTTTTGAAACAAAGACACTCAGAAATATTTGTCACTTTACCATAGCATTCTACAAGCATATTCTGGATACTCCAGTGGTTTTTGAGGATTTTGAAAATGAAGTAGGTCAATTATTTGATCTACCGGTATACTGTAATTGTTTTAGGATCCAATATTTTTTAACTCCTTGAAAACACTACTCAATAATCCAATAAGTGAATTGAGTCGTGATTTGACATTTTCAACTGATATTGAAAAATTCGGGGTGGTATCTGAGAAGGAATTAAAGGAAAATGGGATTTTTTTTGGAACAAAGACACTTCGAAATATTTCCTAAATTTGCATATATTTATTTTAGCTTCTTCGATAGAGGCCTCTTCCTTCGTAGACTATTGCATATATACAGATCAACGAGACGCAGACAACAAACACTCTTCTCGAATGACGTATGAGGGGGGGGGGGGGGAGGCTTGCGCGGGGACGATGGTCCGACCCAACAGTCATTTTCCCCCGTTTTTGTCTATTGATTTACCACGGCGGCGGTTTTTTATTATGGAGGATATTTCACCTTTACACCTGTTTCCTTCTTCAATTATTTCATTTATTTAGGTTTAGCTCCAAACATGGATACTTTACCACTGCATATATTTCAAAAAAAATGTTTTGCATCAAATATTCATAACGATCTAGTCAAATCTATCACTATTATTGATTTTGAGAGCAGGGTAAGTGTTAAAAATATTTTTATATTTTTTTTTCAACTTTTAGGAAGCATGTCAAGATGTGAAAAAAGTACTCGAAGGATTGCAAATGCTACTGAAAAATAGAATATCTGGAATGCATATCGAGATGAAAAATGTTCAAAATTGGATCATATCAAGACCCAAAATGGGAGAGAACACTACTCATTTGTTAGATAAGTTGATAAATGTGTTCAATGAAGATTTCAATGTGGAGATTGCTGGACAGTCTAATAGCTCACTAGACCAACAATCAATCAAAATACTATGTCTCATGTATCTAGTAGATTTACAAGAGTGCCAGGAGAATCTAAAAATTGTTGTCCGATTGGTGTGTCAAGATGAGAAAATGTGTGAAGTTGTCATTTGGTGTTTGTTGGCGATACTGGAGAAATTCGCAGGATTGGAAGATTTGAGCGAGGTACGTCACCTTCTGAAATTTTATTTCATGTGCCTTTAAGACACTGTAGTACCTTCGAAAAATTTGAGCGTACTGTATTAAAGGCGCATGCAATAATACGGTTCCCTAAGTCAGCAATTTCCAGTCTCTACCATCTTGGCTACCAAGTACCTCCTTATCCATATCAAATGTGGCAATTTGCAATAATATTATAGACATGTTATATATAACAGCAGCTTTATACCCTTATCATTTTATCAAAATCCCTGATATGGATACTTTTGAATTTTGGGAGATGGATTCAACAAAAGAATTTACAACAAGGATGGCAGAAAGTTTTGAAAATACATTTATTAGCAGTTTAATCAATTTACTCAATAGTGAACTGGTATCTGAGAATCGGGAGTTGACTCGGAAAATTTGTGATTTTGTTGATAATATGAATATTGATGATAGGTAGGATATTTTATCAGTTATAGAATATACTCAAGAATTTTAGAATATTGGCTGAAATATTATCAAAATTATTGGACAATATAGAAGCCTCAAAAGTTGAGACAATGATTTTTCGAATGCTGCAATCTGTTGAAAAACTTTTATCAGTTTTATCATGTTATCAATATGATTATAAATCAACTAGAGATAAGTTGATAAGGATAACAGGTAACATCCATAAAATTTTCAGCATAAAATATTATAATTTTCAGAAAAATATAAAATTGAAGTGAATGTTTTTCTGAGCTACAATCAAGGGGAGATACTGCTGATATTAGCAAAAACTCCATATTTACTGGATTTCGAGCTCAAATTTATGCATCTTGACAGAATATTGAATGAAATGAATGAGACGTGAGTTAAAATATCAAGTGTGAAATATTTTATATACGGTAGATCGAAAATGGAACTAGCGCTGGAGTGCTTGATGGAGCTTGAGAGCACATCAAATTCTTACGAGCCGGAAAATATTTTTGAAGCTGTGGAAACTATTCTGCAATCCTTGGCTGATGATGACAGTGATATTAGTTTGATAGCTGATAAAGTTGCCAGTTGTGCAGGTACGCTCCATTGAACTTTTTTTGAGAGATTCTGAATCGACCAAGTCTTGATTTTTTCCAAAAACTACGTGATCAATTTTCTGATATATTTTTTGGGTCCTTAGGAAATTTTCCATAGAGAATATTATGAACCCAAATCCTAATAAGTTCAACTAGTTGTGATAATTACCTGAAATGAGAAATCAAAAGTTCAAAAATTTTTTTTTCGAAAAAAAGACTTTGTCTAATGAACCGCATTTTTCTAGAAATCTCCCAAAAGATCGCTCCCAATCAGTTTCTCAACGGAAAAAAAAACATTTTTTTAAATTCCAAAAAAATCAGGGATTCACCCAAAAACACCTGTTCATTCTACAAAAAAAATTTCAGAAAAATATATCAGACACTTTAACTCATTTGCTCGAGACCATAATGCACCCGAACTTGTATCGATACTCATGGGATCAGAATTTGTGTTGGAATTTGATTTGAAAATCAAATACACTTCAATTGCCATAAGTAAAATGACTGAGTCGTAAGGAACATCAAGTTTTCACTGAATCAAGTTTCAAAACTTTTTCAGATCATTGATCCAACTTCTAACCACCTGCCTGCAAAAACTGCTAGGAGAATCTAGACTGAAATTTGAGATACTTTCTTCATTTGAATTGCTATTCAAAACTTTGTATCAACTAGATGAGTTCAATTTGGAAGAAGTTCTGGGAAATCACAAAGAATCGATCAAAATAGTGATGCAAAAGTATCCAAAACAACTCGGATGGCTATATAGCATTTTTGCGCCGTATCCTCACATGATAAAGCTGAAAGTTCCTGCTGAAAATTTTTGTGATGTTATACAACATTTTGACAAAAGGTAATTTTTCAAAACTTTCAAAATCTTGAGACAAAATTTCAGCTCACGGTTAAATGGATGTTTGAGCTTTTTGGAAGCTGGAAATCCTGCAAATCAAACAGATGGGTTGATACGAACAACAAAAAAACTTTTGAATGAGTTAGCCATGGAAGATGAGAAGAAATTTGAAAACTTTGTTGGTGAGCCTTATTTGAAAATTTTGAGGAGTTGAGATAAAAAAAATTTCAGAAGAAAGATTGGATTCATTCAAATCAATACTTTCAAAAGGCAATCATCCATGGTTATATGTGATATTATCACCTTATCAGAAATTATTCTCTTTTGAATTTAAAGTGAAGTATTACGAGGAAACTTTATTATATTCAGATCAAAAGTGAGTTTTTTTGAATTTCATCAGATTGATGAAGAAAAATCGTATATTGTGAAAAGGATGACTGAAAATGTAAGAAAAGGAAGTACTCTAAACTAGACGTCATTAAAATCAGTAAGAAATGAGCATTGTGTGTGGATCATAGGTCAGATGGGCAAAATAGGAATAGGCGCAAAAATGGGGCGCAAATATGATCGTAAACCAAATGTGTGAAACGTGGAGAAGTGTGTATAGAGATTGGAGAGAATTAGAAATTGATCTACAACCAAAATAGTGTTTTAAGATAAGATCTATCAAAAAAGTGTGAATTTAGTAATTTTTGAGGGTCTGAGAAAATTGAAAGACTATAATTAGTTTCAAAAATTGAGTGGCTGACTTTAAAATTTGAATTCAACGCAACAAATAAAGGAATTTTACCAGCCGTTTTCTCTGAGGAAATAGATCTTTGCCGAAATAGGTACTCTCGTGATGCTTTTCATCAGATTTCCTTGTATTCAATTTTTATTGTGAACCTCTTTTTTTGGCAATCGGTCGATAAAACCTAGAATTCGAATCTGTCAGAATTATCGAGCCTAACAATTTATCCCAAATTTTCAGATCCCTCTGGACCCTACTATCTCACTGTATAGACCAACTTTCAAACTGCCCACCTCACTTTCTACCCAATCAACACTTTCTAGACTTCACAAAATTATTATTCCTAACATTAACGAATAGTGATGATTTCGATGATATTGTGGCATTCGTCGATTTCGCTGGTATGCAATCCATGAAAATAGCCTGATATAGTCTAAAATATTTTCAGAATCGCATCATTCAAAATTGAACAAGATACTGTATGAATGTAAGGATTATGACCTTAAAATGACAATTTTCGAAAAACTAGCATGCTTCCCGAAGTTGTTAACATTTTGTGTCAAACTGAAATTTTTAACGGATGGAATTTTGTATATTGATCAAAGGTAATTCGTGTTTTCACGAAAAATATAGATTTTCTTGTTCCAGCTCTCTACTCGATCTACTTCACGATTGCCTGATACGGTACAAAGCTCCAGAATATAATGAAATAAAGTGGGAAATTGGAAGAAAAGTTATCGAGTTATCCGAGTATATTCGAAATGATGATGATCAGTTTTACAATGTTGCGAGTAAGAATTTTATTTTGCGAAAAAATCTTTTTTTTTGTTCAGAAAACTATAAAGAAGTGATGAATGAACTACTTCGTGATAATATCAGAACTCCATTTGTTGGAGTATTGTGTAGTTTGTGCTCAAAGTATCCAGGGTTTGTGGACTATGATATTCGATACAATTATGCGATGCTTGGCTTGATCGAGTTGAATTTGATGTAAGTGATAGGATTAATTGCTTTAGGATTAGGTTTAGGTTTAGAGGGCGGTCTGGTATCTAGTGCCGTATTTCCTTGAATTGAGCAGCACTGCAAACGATGGCGGAAAATAATTATATCTAGGCATCTAGCAGAGCTACAAAAAAATAATCAACTGCAATATTGTAGATCATAAATTTTTCTACAAATTTGCAGTTGACAACTTTCTGATAACTGTACTAGATCCTGAGATATGATCATTTTCCGGCAGCGTTTGATACTCAATTCGAGGAAGTATAGTATAGATATATTTCGGGTGTATACCATATCTAGTATAAACTACAGTAATATAAAACTACAGTAGTACCAGATAGTAGATCAAAATACAAAAATTTCAGCCAACTCACAACCCTACTCGAAGAATTTCTCACTCACTTGGAAGCCACTCAAGACAATATGAATATATGTCAACGTTTCATAGTTATTAATGATATTTTGGGAAGGCTAACCTTTGAACCATCTACTTTTGTAAAACAACGATTGAAAGATGTTGCAGGTAGATCAAATATTTATGTCACCTAACAAATGAAAATTTACAGCACAACACCGAAATCTTGTCAATCTTATACTACAATACAACTGTTATATCCATTTATTTAATGCATTGGTAGATGATTCGAATCTAGTGGAATTCGGGATTAAAATCAATTATATCAATGTCTTGATCCTCAAAAAAGATGCAAATTTCTTCTGGAATATGGCGACACAATGTTTACAACAGTATGAAGTTCAGTGTAATACTGACAGATTGAAACTTATCGAAGACGCCATTGTTATGTTATTGACAAGTGTTAAGCACGATTATGCAAAGTTTTTGGATTTTATAAGTTTGTAAAAGTTAACAATTGGGTTACTGTACCTTTATGTTGTAGATCAAAACAAACATCATGTCAATTTACTTCTAAGACGGACTCTCAGTGAGGATACCCACATTTTCTTCATTTTTGTCCCATTTTTGAATCTTATGGATATTGATGTCAAAGCAAAATATGTTACGAAATTTCATTTGAGGATGATGGAAAAGTCAGTTTTTCGGAAAGTTAGGAGACTAAATTTTTTGCAGCATGAAGCAAAACCTACTATTCGAATTCATACAACATTGCCAGAATTTTCCGACAAAAGAAGCTGTTGGCATGTTATTACCTGCTATGGAAATTTTATTCTCAACGATTAAAACTATATATACTATCTTGAAACAATTGTTCTTGGACTTTGCAAGTAAGGAAACGTTTTCATTTTTTATTTTAGAAAATTGACTTCAGATAAAAATATTGATTTGGTGAATGAAGTGCTCAGCGAGAACGATGGTGTATTTTGTAATGGATCAATATTTGAGGAATTGCTACCTGTAATGGATTTGCTGGCAGCGGAGGTCAAGGCAAAATATTGTTGGAAGTTGATACTGATTACTAATAAATCGTGAGTACTTAAAGAATATAGTTGAACGAGAATTAATAGAAAGTTAGCGAAATTGATAAAGAATCATTATAAAAGAAAAAGGAAAGTTATGCGCGGTCGTTTCGACTCATTTATCTAGACGACATGAGAGACTGAGTCTCATCGGTAGATGGTCCCTTGCAAATTTTGCAATATTTTAACGCTTTTTGACTAAACCTAAGCTTCTAATGCGTAAAAAGAAGAAAAATTTTAATAAAAGTTGTAATAAAAGGGTAGGTAAATAACTGGTGAATAATCGATAACACAAGAAGGTAGATATGGAGGATGGATGATACAATAATGTGTGAATTTTGTCACATATTGTGTATAGGTCAAATGACTTTATAAACATGTTTAGGAAAATTGTATTGGAAAGTTTTAAGAAATGGGGTATATAAGAATATTTGAGTAAACCAAAAAGGTAATTATAGATAGAAACTTATAAAAAGGAGGCCGCTCCCAAAAACATAGGTTCTGGAAGTGTTGGTCGATCCGTCGGCCGAAAATTTTGACATTGTGAGTCCGAGAAAAAAAGTAGACCCTTTGCAAAATTAGGTCTTTGGGAATTAGAAATAGGAAAAATTGAAAATTCAAAAATGAAAGATGAAAATATTTGCACATTTTCTCCAAAGGACCTACATACTTTCCCAAAAATTGGCTGGACCCATATTTTAGGAGGATTATTCAAATATCAAAGGTACATGTATTTTTTTCAGAGCCCAATACAAAATGCTATCCGGATGCTTGAATACTCTTGCAAACTCGGCCAATGACAACACAATTCAAGAAAACTTTGATGCAGTCAAATTGCTCACTAACAGCCTTGGCTATTTGACGAGAAAAGTAGAAGATCGAGAGAACAAAAAATCTATCGCAGGTAGGCTAAAGTAGATCAAATTTTTTTTGAATACAAATATTTTTAGAATCTAACATAGCATCAATAAATCAAATCCTTTTAAAATGGAAACCCGATGAGACAAAATTTGTCTACACAATAGTTGCACCTTTTCCTCGATTAATGGAATTGAAAGTCAAATTGAGATATATTGACCTAATGCTTCGCCAAAATGAAAAGTGAGTGACTACAAAAACTACAAAGTTGCAAAATTTTCTGACAGTTTTGTGCTCGATTTTCTATCCGAATGTGTAACGAATGTTCAACTTACGAATGATCCGGCGTATTTCCAAGAACTTACCGCAACTATGATACGAATTTGTAAGAGATTGACAGAAAATGATAATTCAAAAATCGGCAATAAGAAAATGATGGCTTTTATTGGTAATCTAATGATCCTACACTAAAACTATTTTTCATTCAATGTTGCAGAACAACATAAGGGATACATCAACTTTATTCTAAAAGGTCAAACCGGAATGGAAACATTTTTCTTCCCGTTATTTGCGCCATACCTTGGCAATCTTGAGTTGAATGTTTTTGAAACAAAGCTAAAATTCCTTCAGATGTTTTTGGCGACGGAGAATCGAGAGTGAGTTTTAAAATTAAAAACAAAGTAGTTAAAATCACGAGGGACCGTTTTTCTAAGGATACCCAGCTTTTGATGCCGATTAACCCTTAGACGTATTTTTGCATGTAGAATCCGATTCCCGAATCAGTTTTTGCTGAAAAAATCTGGGGAACCTCAAAAATCGTGTTTGAAAATTTTGAAACAAAGAAAGTGTGTTTTTCCAAGTTAGAAGCTCCAGTTTTTTTTTGAAAGATGCGGCTTGAAATTCTGTTTCTGTATACGTGTAGGAAATTTTTTTCTCACTAGCCGATGACGAACAAAATTTTGAAAAACAATTTTCAGCACTCGATTTTGCATTTTCAGACATTTTTTCAACAAATTTTGAAACAAGATTCGGAACCGTCATGTAAAGTTACTACCCGCACACAATTTTAAAGAAAAATTGGTGTTCCCTTTCCTGAAACATTCTCTTGTCAGTATAAAAAGCCTATAACATTAAGATTCGAAACTTCAGTATGAAAAAAATGTGTGAATCGCTTAGTGTTAGGCCCTGACTGATAAGTCGCAAATGATAGTGATTTTTCATCAAATTCCGGTCCCCTCGATAAAGATTCAGAGAATTCAAGCCAAAATGAAAAGAAAACCGTTTACACATTTCAGAGCTCATTGGGAATTCCTCTCCGAATGCCTCGACCGTCATCTTCGACAAAGATTCTCAGTAAACGGTTCTACTATGCTGCCAACAATTTCGGAAGTTTTTCAGAAGATAACCTCTACTGAATTTTCATTCGATGCAGTTTATCATCGGCAGTTTGCAAGTAAGAAGAAATTTGAAAGACTCTAAAAATTTTGCTTATTTCAGATGATTACAAGGACATATTGAACAAATTCCTTTCTGATGGAACACTTACATTTGTGCATTCAGTTGTGAAAATGTTTTCAAATTTTCATCAGTTGATGACATTTGACAATCGACTCAAATATTTTGATTCGATATTGGCGAAGTTTGATGATGAGTAAGTAGCAAAAAGGAAAAAACAGCATTCAAATTTTTTCCAGATCAGCTATGGATATGATGGTTGAATGTCTAGAAGCCTTAAAAAATGAACCTCTCAGATATCCAGTTGCCACAATATCTCACGCTTTCAAAAGTTCTTTGATCTTTGTTTCCACCTGTGGAAATGACAATGAGGCAAGACTGGATAGGATCATAAGTAACAACTCGTATTCCTCAAAACAAGAAAGAGCTGTGATTTTTAGAAACTTATGGCCGACAACTTCAAGAAATCCTGGACAGTATCGACTACACAGGATGTGCAGTATTGATGAAAATTGTGATGCAACTCGAACCGACATTGGTTGGATTTGAAGGTCGTGTCAGTTGGTTGAGACAGCAGTTGAAAGAATTGAGGTAAGTTGAAATGCAAAATAATCACAAATATAAATTTTAGTGCCAATAACCAAATATCCATATCTGTTGGTCGAGAAGATATTTTCATGGATTCTTACTTAGCAACTAGTCACTTATTTGCGGGGCAGTGGAGGAATAGGTTTAAGATAACATTCAAAAATGAAAATGGTGTAGATGGTGGTGGATTGATGAGGGAATGGTTTACTATATTGACAAGGGAGATATTCAATCCAAATTATGCATTGTTTATGCCAGCGCCTGGTGATCCGAATAGTTATATGATTAACAAGGCGTCTCATGTCAATCCCGAACACCACTTGGATTACTTTAAGGTAAGACTTCCGGATATGTGATCTGCCACGATGGTTACTGTAGATCATGAATTTTCAAAGTTTCTAAAAATAAACCTTCATATTCAGTTTATTGGTCGATTCATAGGCAAGTCAATATTCGACAATCAATATGTTGATTGTCACTTTACCAAAGCATTTTACAAGCATATTCTGGATATTCCAGTTGTTTTTGAGGATTTTGAAAGTGAAGTTGGTCAACTTTTGATCTACCGGTATACTGTATTTCTTTTAGGATCCAATATTCTTCAATTCCTTGAAAACACTACTCAATAATCCAATAAGTGAATTGGGTCTTGATTTGACATTTTCAACTGATATCGAAGAGTTTGGAGTGGTTTCTGAGAAGGAATTGAAGGAAAATGGAAGGAATATTGAAGTAACTGATGAGAATAAACAGGAATATGTTGAATTGGTGTATCATATGAAAATGACTGGTTTGTGACTTTGACCTTTCTGTCTTTCACTTTTGAAGATTTTCAGGATCCGTCCGCCAGCAACTAGATCATTTTAAAAGTGGCTTCTATGATGTTATCCCAAAACACTTAATTTCACTATTCAACGAGAAAGAGTTGGAACTACTGATATGCGGTCAACCAGATATTGATATCGATGATTTGATGGCTAACACAAAGTACACTGGTTATCTTTCATCCGATAGACAAATCGAGTGGTTGTGGAAAATTTTGAGATCTTTCGATAAAAGTGAAAGATCGAAATTTTTACATTTTGCGACTGGATCGTCCAAGGTTTGATTTACTTTAGGTTTTTGAAATGGAACATCTGAATTGCAGGCTCCTATTCTTGGCTTCTCAGCAAGCAATGATAGTGGTCGTGCTCCCTTGTTAATCACAAAATCACATTTCGATAAAAAACGACTTCCAACTGCACATACTTGGTAACTTTTATACAATGACTTTTATGTTTCTATATTTTTAGCTTCAATCAAATTGATCTTCCGGAATATGATACATATGAGAATATGCTAAAAGCAATTCAAACTGCGATACGGGAAGGATTCGAAGGATACTCATTTTCTTAACATATATACTGGTGGATAAAAAAAAATTTATTTTATCAAAATGGTTTGAAGAAGACAGATTTTGTTATAATTTTTTGATCGAAGTGTGCCAACTTGCCAACTATTCGCCCCACACCACCTGAAACAACTTTTCATAAAGTCCTAAAGTTTTTCGAATCCTTACTTTCAACTTATGCTCGCCTTGTGGTGGACCATAATGCTCCGACCAAGCTCCTTCACAAGTACATCCCTCTGGTGCTGGTATATGATAAATACCAAAATGGTGGCGTTCCTCATTTGGTATCTTATCTTGTCCACCTCTTAAACCTCCCCTACACAACAATTTTCTCCAGTATCTAGTAACTAACCTATAAATCAGAATAATGGTTGTCGTCTGATTGTAGTCTAATATTCCAGTCGCTGGCTTGATACGAAACAAATCATTTCGAGTACATTTCACTTTGAACGCCTGCTTCATTTCACTCTTGTTCGTGATTTTCAAGTATGTTTTCTGCTCTTCATGTGGATCAGCGCGAAATTTTATCTGAAATTCCAAAATATTTTTTCCTGAAAATGGTGGAACTGAAAATACCTTGTCAACCGGCTCCGTTGCGATGAATTGTTTCTTCTCGGCCATCTTTTCAAAAGTTAGGCTATAGATAAATGGAATGAATATTAATTTTGTTCAATTGAACTTGAAAAATTGTCACGTCAATTTGTGACGTTTATTTTTATTTAGTTTTTTTGTTATGCTCCTTTAAAACAGTATACCCAGTTTACTTTGGAAACAACATGTCGTTATTTAAATAGAAGAAGAATTTTTATTGTCAATAGAAAAAAGTATTTTATCTTTTTTTCGAATGTCCCATAAATTGATAAAGCTAAAATGTAGTCATCAAAGAATTAATCAAGAGAATCCGAATCCTTCACTGCACTCTCGGATGGCGGTAAGCAGTGATTGACGTAGTTTTTCATACGAATCGTATCGAGGTAACACCAGTTTATAGAAACTGAAAAAATTATGTAAAAGCCTATAACAGAATGCTATACCAAGTGTGTGCGGTCGGGAGTCGAGTATTGTCGCCACCTTTTGAAATCACGAACAACTTTTCTGAATTTGCAAATCCACCGGGAGGAGCTCTCGATGAACCTGTTACAAACATCAACAATCGAGCCTTATCATCTTTATCAAATGATCGAACAACTCTCCAGAACCACCGAATATAGGTGTCTGATCTCTGATATTGTTCATATATTGCATTAGTTTCCAAATCGTTAATATCAATCTCTGGTTCACCGCAAATCAGTAATTCCAATTCTTTTACAGTAAACAGTGCAATCAGATGTTTGGGAACAATATCATAAAATCCATTAAGAAACGAATCTAGCTGCTGACGAATCGATCCTAAAGAAAAATTGTATACCTTAACATTTTAGTTACTATACCTGTCATTCTCATTTGACATAATAGTTTGACATATTCCTTCTTATTTTCATCCGTCACTTGAATATTTTTCCCATTTTCTTTCAAGTCCTTCTGAGAAACTACTCCGAACTGCTCGACGTCAGTGGAAAATGTCAAATCAAGTCCCAGTTCACTAATTGGGTTGTTGAGGAGAGCTTTCAGAGAGTTGCAAAATATTGGATCCTGAAAACATCGCGATGATATTGACTTGTGACGAAACAAACCTCGCTTTCAAAATCCTCAAACCCAACTGGAATATCCAAAATGTGTTTGTATAAAGATTTAGTAAATGGACAGTCAACAAATTGTTTCTCCATTATTGATTTTCCAATAAATCTACCGACAAACTTGAAATAATCCAAATGCTCTGGATTGACATGAGATGCCTTGTTGATAGTATAACTATTATTATCATCCGATGCAGTTGTGAATAATGCATAATTTGGATTGAATATCTCCCTTGTCAATATAGTAAACCATTCTCTCATTAGCCCACCAGCATCAACCCCAATTTCATTCACAAATTCTATTTTGAAGCGACCTTTCCAGCATTGCAATGACTGATTGTTCATCAGATAGTACGAATCGTAGAAGACATCGGATCGCTTCACTCCAAATCGCATATTTATTGCCCCTGATCTGTACAACAACAAGATTCTTTAAATTCTTTAAAATCGAACTCACCTCTCTAAATCTAAATAACTCCTAAAAGCTTCAACCTTAGATTCAAAATCTTTGAACATGTGAAGTTTTTTCAATAACAATCGCCAAGCAGGTCCGTCACCAACTCCTACCGACTGAATAACCTCATTTAGTTCAGGAGCGTATTGCTCTGAATCAATTATAGCTATCAAATCCAAATTTTTACCTACCTGCAAGCGCATTTAATATTTCAGTATTTTCAGTTGGAATATAGTTTATGGCTGTTTTTACAGCTGCGGAGGTTTCCCGAATATTCGTTGTAAATTGATGTTTTAATATCGCGAGACATTCATGTGAAAAGTCGATTAACTCACTGAAAACAGTTATTCGTTTCGAACACTATTTGAAAAAAACCTAATGTTGATTTGCTTCACGACTGTGTCCACGTACTTGACTTTATTATCGAAACTCATATGTTCAGGATAATATGCAAAGTATTCTACAATTGATGAACAAGTTGTATACTGTCCTTGCACAAGAATATCATTTAATGTATCCTTATACTTTTCTATAAAACTTAATCAAATACTTGTTTATTGTTCTTTAACCTTACCAGCAAACTCCCAATAGATTCTGAACCAATCAACAGTCATTATCTGCTGCAATATTTCATTCATCGGTTTTAGCATGTTAGAAGTGGGTTGTTGAATGTGTCGTTCTATACATTTTTCCATTAGTCCCCAAAGTGACCTGACAACCGATTAGGGTAAATAAATATGAAAAAAAGCTTTTGAAACAAAAATTATTCTCGAAATTAACAAAACAACGAGAGTGTTTTCAGTATTTCGGGAGCAAAATTCAGAAGGAACTAGAATCTGTTCAAAAACGAAAGCTCACTTAGTATCGTTTTGCTTCAAAACTTCAGACAATTGATATTTGATGGTGTTATCAAAATTTATAAACTGGGGGAAGTGTATCATGAATTTGGCCATAGCGGATTCGGGCTCATCAGTGAGAATAACATTGAGTTCATTTTGATATTTATCTACAAATATTAACTATCATTAAAGCTCATGGTACAACACTTACCAGCAAAATCTGTATGATAGCTTTTCGGTTTCCATGTTTCAGTATTCAACACATTCTGCATTATTTCATTCATGGATACCAGCATATTAACGGATGAAGATGTTTGAACATGCCGTTCCATACATTCTGTCAAAAGTGTCCAACGTGATCTGAGAAACTATTATGACATTCTGATATAATAAAAAAACCGTTCAAACTCAATACCGAGCCTTTGAATATTTGTTGCTTGAAAGAAAAACTTTACAGAACTCACATTTTGTCAATTCGCATTAAAACTGCAGGTAAGTTTCTCATTTTGTTTTCAAAAGTCATCAGCTCGACAAACTGTGTTAGTAAATCGGCAACTGATCCATAAGGTTTAATTGCCATGGCTAGAATGTTATTGAGCTCATCCTTATATTTGCCTACAAACTTCATACTTTTTTTGTAAAATGTCTGCAACTCACTGGCAAAATCAAAATGACGCTTTTCTAACTGCTCGGTTTTAGGCAAGTGCCATAATATTCCATTTATAGCTTTCAGCGTTTCAGTTGTACATTGTTGGACATTTCGTTCCATACACTCTTCTAATAGGTCCCAATGTTGCCTGCAAAAGTATTGTGATATTTTACCGGTTTTGTTGATTTAAACTCACTCTTGCTCGTTATTTGATAGAAACATTTCCAAATATTCGATTTTATGCTCAAAGTCACAAAATTCTGGGAACGGTGCGACTAGCCTGAAAAGGTTTGGACCATAAGTGACGAGACTACTGTTCAACAGATGTTTTATTGTCTTTTGGTGCTTCTCTAAAAAATTTCACTTTGAAAAAAGTAAAATCAAGAAAATTTTACTTGCAAACTCAAAATTTTGCACATTGTCCTTTTGAACCGTCTTGCCGGCCAGTACTTGCATAAGTTTGTTTATTGTTGATTTTATCTGCCACTTGTTTTGTTGGTTGATGCAGGAGAAACATCCAGAAAGAAACTCCAATCGTTCACTGAAAATCGTATTTCAAGATCTGAAAAACTCTGAAAAACTCACCTGTCATTTAAAATTGGCGCCAAAGTCTCTACGTAAACCATTTTGACATTGATACTCAAAACTCCAGGTACATGTGCCAATGCTTTCAAAATCGCTCCTGTTCCGAACGACGCCGTATCTTCGAGTAGAATATCATTCAATGTTTTTGAGTTTTTCTCTTAAATCAATCATGAAATAGGAGAAGTTTGTTCGATTCTCCAAAAACATTGAGCTTTCCTAAATATAAAGGTCTTCGGCGGATCTGTGGGACCACCGGCCGAACAGTGGATCCTATGACCGATCTGGCGACCTAAATATAACTTCAGACATAATTAGGTTTCCGGACCTACCGTTCGTTCACCAGATTCATTGGTTGGTCACTGGACCTACTATTTAGCCGCCGAACACATAAATCGATTGCCGAGCCAACTTTTCGGACGCCGAACCCACTCTTTGGTCGACGGACCCACATATTCGCCGAGGACCTATATATTTTAGGAAAATTAGGAAAAGCTTACCTGCAAAATCAATTAATGGCTTCATTACTTTTGGTTTTAACGAAAAAAGAAGATATTCAACTTTTGGTAGTAGTAGAGCAACTGCTCCTTTGGGCGGCGAACTGACTAATTGTGCGAAAATCCCAGTGAATAAAAACAAATTTTCTCTGAAGTTGAGAGTTATTTGATAACTGACGGTAACTTACTGATGATTATAAGTATGCTTCATTAAATATCCCATTCTAACATCTAGATCCATTTTCAAAACGCATGACAATGATAAAACAAACAATTCCAAATTTTTAGTTCTGCGAAGAATAGCATTTATCAATGCTTGATGTTTTGCTGAATCAAAATAATCAAAGAACTGCTAGAAAAAATATCTTACAGAAAAAATGTTGAAACTCGCTGTCTTTCATATCCCAACTTTTTACCATGGTAACAATGACTTGACTAATTTTGGTGATCGTTGGCAGATGACTTTTTAATTGTTGTACGCATTCTGATGCAAAGTTTGCAAACAATCTGCAACCAAAAACTTAGTTTATTTGATTTTGTCAACTAACTCTTTATTCTTGTTGATTTCTACAATGTTATCAAGCTTGATGTCAAAGTCTATCAGGCCTGGCTCATTAAACATCACTTCCAGCAAGTAGATTTGTGGACCAGCTTGTCGGAAAAATTTATTGAAAATAGTTTTGTTTCTTGCTGAAATCACATACTTACAAGGAGATATGGAAAAAAAGTCACCTGCACACGGAATAATTTTGCGTTTGGTCCAAGCAGAAGAAGCTGTTCCTAAGATTTTCAATAGCCTATTGATTGACAGTAGTGTTTGAAGAATTACTTCTTCGTTTGCACATGTTGTTAAACAGTGTACAAGGCCTTCAAATATTTTTTCAACCTCGCTGGAAAAAAATAAATCTTCTTCTCCGTATTTATGATCTACAGTAAAACTTACGTCATTGGAAGCTGCATCAGTTCTAACTCTACATAAAGTTGTTTTACATCATGATCCACAAAATCTGGGTATTTCAAACAAATGGAACAGAGTTCACCAGCTTTTGGACAGTCAACAGCTTCACAAAGTATTTCATTTATTGCGGCTCGATGGATTTCTGAAAATAAAGTTGTTATGCAGAGAGTGATAAATCCCTTACTTGCAACATCAAAAAACTGATTTTCATTGTTATCAACATTAACTGACAACTTGACAACTGCATCAGCTATTGTCCGTTTTAGTACATTGGTCGAAGCTTGATACTGTTCAAAACATTCTGATAGTAAAGCTATCGTGGCGCTGGAAAATATAATATGTGAAAACTGAAAAATTCTTTGTTTTTCCTTACGTTTGATCCATTGCTTCATGATAATACTGAATTCTGATATCCAATGCTATTAATTTTGGGTAGGGTAATAACATTACAAATAACCATGTTAGTTGATGTTTCCGGATAATTAAATTCAAAGTGTCCCGATGAAGGGCTGGAAATTTTCCGATTACTAGACTAGATATGATTCACTTCATACCTATAAATTGCTCAAACTTCTGCAAGTTTTCACTTTTTAAATCCATCATCAACTTTTTCGCAGACCATGATGCACCTGGGATGCAATGCTCGGCTGTACTCAGTTGATACAAGTATTTTCTCAACTCGGACATTGTGTTCGTGCCTTCCTGTTTTGATCTACCCAAAACATTTTATAACTTTGTTCTGTGATTTGCGAACTCACGCTACACTTAAATCTTCCCCCAGAAGCTCACTTTCGGTGAGATTCGATATAAGAGGTAATTTCGATAAAATGTCCGAAGTCATTCGAAAATTTTCACGAAGACAGTGTTTTACTATTTCGATATTTTTTCCTGAAAAAAAAAAGTTTCAACAGCTTCGGGTTAAAATTTAAACCTGCAATTCTAAGCAAACGCTCCGTTATAATTTCATAGTCATATCTGTGATATGACAACGCTATCAACACTTTTTCGGTGGACTTGAGTACGTCACAAATTGACTTTTCGGTGTTTGTCGTTTCGAGAATATCAAGGAATTTTCGAAGCAATTGACTTAGGAATCTGAAAACTTACATTTACAGAAATAATAGTTCCATAACTTACTCTTCATTAATACCAGTGTTCATATTATCAAAAATTCCACAGGAAATTGTAATAATATACTGAATAGACTCTGACTCTCCATTAAAAATTGGTGCATCAATCAGTCCAAGTATCTTGGCAAACAAACTTTCTTCCAAACTTTCGGCATGGTCAAATTCCATCACTTTGCTATCATCCTTGACCATCTCCCAAAACTTGTCAAATTTTGATTTTTTGAAGAAAAAATTAGGGAAGCGTTCAGCAATCGGTGTTAATGAATTGATGATTTTCATGCAGGTTGAAATGTTTGAGGTGGATATTGAGGTGATTGGCAGCCATGTGGGGAGCACCTGAAAAAAATTGTTGATCAACCATAAAAAAAAGGATCTATAAGAGGTTCTTTTGTTAGTTAGAACGCCGGACCCATGGATTGGCCAATGGGTCCACAGATTCGCCAGGGACCTATATATTCTAGGGGAGCCCAAAAGTTTGCCGTTTTCAACATTTTACAATCAGAAAGCTTGTTAAAATAATTCCATAAGAAAATACCTCCACTCCAGTCTCTCCATTTGCAAGTTTGTCCAGAATCGCCAACAAACACCATATAATAACTTGACTATTGCTTTCCTCATCAACAGCTAGTGAAAACATAAGATATCCCAGATTCTTGTCAATTTCTTCATTTTCATAATTGTTCAAAAACAATAACGATAATGTGGCTATATGTTTTTGTCCCAATTGCCTAGTTCCAATTGATCCATTATTTTCATATGTTCCATCAAACACTTTCTTAAAAATATCGCCTAAATTGATCATCCTGCCAGTTTTTGCCGTGCAAATGTTTCCAAAATGTCTAACTGTTCCGTGTTTCACACAATAACCAGGATTTTGATGAAATATCATGTTTAGAGCTGATACCATTAAACAGATATCGTTTTTTGATTTCTGAAAAACTATCAACTTCTACATTATTTAATTTTTATAGCTCACATCATTTTGAAAGTCCAAAGTTATGATATCGTCGATCAGCTTTTTAGGAATGTTATACCAGTGGCACTTTTCCTGAAAGTGATCCAAACTCTGAGAATCCGTGTCGTTGGGCATATTCCTGAAATTGATAAAAAAATCAATAACGACTAGCAGAAATGAAGAAAAAACACGAGAATGGTCTCGTATGTCCTCGACCCATATGCGAACACCGTCTGTTCAAGATGTGCAATTGGTGGGACGCATATCGACGTATGGTATGCGAATACCGCATTTCGTCTAGTGACGTCATCCACGTACTGGGCACATTGGAATAACACGAGAATGGTCTCGTACGTCCTCGACCCGTATTCAAATACCGTCGGTTGTCTAATGGTCCGTTGGTGACGTCACCAATGGATAGGATGTAATGGTGGACAGGTGTGAGTCATATCGCAACGTGTGGTACGTGTATACCGCATCTCGTCTAGTGACGTCACCTGCAGAGGGGGGCCACTCGTAAAGGGGATACGTTATGGCTAATCTAGATGGAACACCAAATGCGTCAGTCAACCCATGTATTGTTGAAACCCTGTGTTTCTGATATGTAGCGAAAAGTGGTACTATTGGTGGGCCAGCCTCGTATGCATTCCAAATGGTAGCGGTACCTCGTAGGGTAGCGTATACCGCATTTTGCATTGTGACGTCATCAACTGACTGGTGCGGTGGTCGGAGTCGAAGAAAACTTCAACATGATTTTTAAGAAAAGTTTATTCACGAAACTTATAACATGCGACAAATTAAGAAAACCCGTATCGATGAGATTCAGTATAATAGAAAATTAAGAGAACCCGAATCCTTCACTGCATTCTCGAATTGCGGTAAGAAGTGATTGACGCATTCGGTCGTATGATTCATATTGAGGTAGGACTAGTTTATGGGCACTGTAAAAGTATGTTATGAAAATTCAATCAGAAGTAACATACCAAGTATGTGCACTTGGGAGTCGATCACTATCTCCATGATAACCTTTACTGATTACAAACTTTCTTGTTGGATTTGCCGCAAATCCACCAGGAGGCGCATTTGAGGATCCGGTGACAAACATCAACAACTTAGCCTTATCATCTTTTTCAAATGATCTAAACGCCTGCCAAAACCACTGAATATGAGCATCTTTTCTTTGATAGCTTTGATATGTTGCATGCGCCTCCAAATCGTCTATATCAATCTCTGGTTCACCACATATCAATAATTCCAATTCATTTGCAGTGAATCCTGCTAACAGATGTTTTGGAATCAAGTCATAAAATCCGCTCAAGAATGCATCAAGTTGTTGTTTAATTGATCCAGTCATTTTCATCTGGCATAACAATTGAACATATTCCTCCTTATTCTCATCTGTCACTTCAATATTTCTTCCACCTTCCTTCAACTGTTTTTCAGAAACCATGCCAAATTCCTCGATTTCTGTTGTGAAAGTAAGATCAAGACCAAGATCACTTATTGGTTGAGCGAGCAAACTTTTTAGAGAGTTAAAATATATTGGATCCTGAATGTTAGTTCAATGAGTTTAATTGAAAAGTGAGATCACCTCGACTTCGAAGTCTTTGAAATCAACTGGAATATTCAAAATGTGCTTGTATAAGGATTTAGTAAATGGACAGTCAACAAATTGTTTTTCCATAACCGACTTTCCAATAAATCTCCCAACGAACTTGAAATAATCCAAATGTTCTGGATTGACATGAGATGCCTTGTTGATAGTATAACTATTATTATCATCCGATGCAGTTGTGAATAATGCATAATTTGGATTAAATATTTCCCTTGTCAATATAGTGAACCATTCTCTCAACAATCCACCACCATCTACACCATTCTCATTCACAAACTTAATCTTAAAGCGACTCTTCCACTCAAACAAGGATCGACTGCTCAGTTGAAAATAGGAGTTTTGAAGAATATTCGATCGATTTACTTCAAGTTGGATGATTTGTCCTCTACTACTGAAAAAAAAAGTTGTGGGTAAAATTTTCTGAATCAACTTACATTAAACGATCTATTTCTTCTCGTAGATACTTCACTTTCGATTCAAAGCTCATAGAAGAAAAACCAATTTTTGTGAATAACACTCTCCAGGCTGCACACTTTGTATAACCGACCAATTCCACAACCGTTTTCAGTTCAGTTGCATATTCATCTTGAATATTTCTATATTACCGTTTTCAAATGATACCTACCTGCTAATCTATTCAATGCATTTTCCCCTAATTGGTGTCCTGGCGAAATATCACTAATACATGAAACTACAAGTCGGGAAAGTTGGGCAATATCTATCCCAGAATTTCGATGTTTTATTGCTTCGAGACATTCATCCACGAAATCGACCAATAAACCGCCTTTCATCTTGCTCCGAATTACAGACAAATAATTGAATTTGTTAGAAAAATTCATATATTGAGGGAAGTGATATAAGAAAGTTGCAATTGCATTTACAGGTGTGAAAGTTTTTGCAGACATGGCTAAGATATTATTGAGTGCATCCTTATATTTTTCTAAGAAACCCAAATTATTTCAAAAATATCGTTCGACAAATTACCTGCAAAGTTCGAATACCAATTATCTCGATGCCAGGTTGTGTTTTTCGTTAGATGTGATATTATTAAAGCTATCGGTTGCAAAAGTTGTTTCTTTTTGTGTTGAATATAGTGCTCTACACATTCTATCAAAAAGTCGCAATGTGACCTAAAAATTTTAAAAAATAAAAGTTTTCCAACATTAAATAATTCACTTTTCAACATTTGTTTTCAAAAACAACTTCAAAAATTTGATTTTCATATCGAAGTCCAAATTTTGTGGGAATGGAGCCAGAAGCATAAAAAGGGATTCGTCAAAATTGGTATTCAGTAAATGTTTGATAGTATAAGCGTGTTGGGCTGCAAATTTGAATTTTACGAATCTCTCATTGGTTGAAAAAAATTACCAGCAAAATTGGAATGCTGCTCATTGTGTTGTTCAATCGGCTTTTTCGTTATAGTTTTGCTAAGCTCGTTCACAGCCCTTCTTAAATTCAAGGAAAATGGAAGTTTAATATTGATGGTGGAGAGAATTTCCGAAAAAAGATCCAATAGTTGACTGAAAATATGTTTTTGAAAAATTAAAGAAAAAAGTGTCTTTGTTGATGGAATAGTAATCGAGATAAAAATTCGGTGAATGCCACAAAATTGAAAAACCAAAATTTAAACTTACTTATGATCCAAAACCTTGATCAAAACTCTAACATATACCACTTTCAAATCGGAGTTCAAAAATTTGTACGTTGCAGATAAAACGGTTCCAGTTTTGTATGTTTCCACATTTTTCGAAATCACTTCATTGAATGTTCGCGAATTTTTTTCTTAATTTTCATAGGTTCAAAATGAAAACAAAAAAATCATCTCACTCGCAAATTCAGTCAGTTTATCCTTCCAAACTTCAATGTCGTGTTCTTCCAAAGATGATAAAAGTACTTCAACAGCCGGTAATAATTTGTGAACTGTTTCTTTAGATGGTGAGTTGGCTAGGCTTAAAAATATATCATCGAGTAAGTTTTGTTTAGTTCTGAAAAAAGCTTGTTGATGTCTAAATGATAGGTTTCTTACTCAAAATACAACAAGCCACAACCATTTTGCACAGATTTCACCTTAACATTCCTGGTGATTTTAGAAAGAAATGGTAGTAATAAGATGAACAATTCCAGTTGGTTACTCCGACTGAGAATACTATTTATGAGGTGGCTATGCTTCTCTGAATCAAAGTTTTGGAAAGTCAAACAGTATATTCTCCTACCAAAAAAGTCTTGAAACTCTTTATTGTTTATATCAACAGCACTGAACATTGTTAGAATTGCTTGACCGAGTTGCGTGATTTTCTGATGATCTTCTTCTTCTTCAAGGTGTTTTTGCAAACATTCAAATGCGAAGTTCCAGAAAAATCTAGAACAAAAAAGTTGTTATGAAACATTTTTAAATACTCACTCCGGCTCTTTGGCAAATGATATCACTTTAACATAATCAAGTTTGATATCGAAGTTCAATAAGTTCGGCTCATAAATCAGCAGTTCCATTAGATGAATACGTCCGTCGTTTGATTGGAAATAATTGTTGATGATACTTTGGTTATTTTCTGGAGTATTATTTTCACATGATGTTCTTCAGAAAGTGTCTCACTTGCAAACTGGACTAGCTTGATATTATTGTTATCGGAGATCGAGTTGTCTAACATTTTCAACAAATAATCAACTGCTGTTAGAATATTGTAAAGTTTGTATTCTTCATCTACCACTTCTTTCAGAAAGTTGATTGTTTCGTCAAGTAAACTTTCACTATCCCTGGAGAAAACATCAATAAGAAAAACAAAAATGTCCTCACCTCGATGAAAGTTGTAATCCTTGGTTCACATAAAGGCATTTTATATCTAGATCTAAGAAATTAGGATATTGCAAACACAATGCAAATAATGTGAAAGAATTTTGATAAAAAACATTGTTCTGGAGAATTGTGTGGACTACTTGTCGATGGTCTTCTGCGAAATTTTGTGACTACTTTAAAACTATTATGAGCAACTTACTAGCAATATTATAAAACTGATTGCAATTATTATCAATATATGGTGTTAGACAGATAACTGCAAATGACATATGTTCTCTAGATAGTCCATATCGTGAAATTTCAAACTCTTGAAAACAGTCTGATAATAGTTCTAACAATGAACTGAAAGTGAATTCATGAAATCTGTGATATACTTTTGATCTACCATTGGCTCATGATTTGAACTCCTATCGACAAAAACCGTAGGTTTACATCAAAATCAAATAGGTTTGGTATATTACCAAATTTTTCAAAAATCATGTTATTCAAAGTTTGGTGGTTTTGTCGAAGGATAGCGTTCAGCTGGATTTTGTTAGATTCTAAAACATTCAAAGTATTTCCTGAAAAATTACATGATATACCTGCAAAATCACGAATATTGGCAATGGTATCAATATCATCCGTGTAGGTTAAATATGAAAACAATTTTCCAGTGAACGATACGAAATCTAAGATTCCAAAAGAAGGCGAAAAATAACATGGTTGATGGGCTATGATTTGAGTGCATTGGGATAGTAAATGCCACAATGCTCTAAAATTTGGGAAAATTTGGAATGAATTGGGTTTCTTAACTCACGGTTTGCTAAAATTTAACATTATTTCATTATAATAACGAACTGCGACATCTAATGGCAACAATCTCGGGTAGTCGCATAGTATTGCACACATCCATGGTAAGTTGTGTTTTCGGAGGATCAAAGTTAACGTGTCTTGGTGACGCTCTGAAATTTTATTTTACTTTTTTTCAAAGTCTTTAATTTTCAACTAACCCAAAAACTCCCCAAATTTTTCAAAATCTCTACTTTTCCCATCTATCAATAGTTTTGGAATTGATTCTTTAACGCGTGGATAGTTTTCTTTGATTTGTTGCAAATTTTCCAGCAGCATGTTTTCCCGAAATCTGAAACTTTACATGATTAACCATTGAACAGAAAGAAAACTTACGAGTCATCAACATGATCTAGTAAAATATCCAAATGCTTGATTTTAACATCGTCGTTCAGCAACAATTCCGCAAATGGTGATAAAATCTTGCAGAACCATTCGGGAAGTGAAATATTTCGTAGAGCTGTGTTGATTATGACCGCATGACTTTTCAAAAAATCTTCCAAAGTTATACTTGGTTCTTCCATTTCATCTTCATGCGCAAAAATAGATTTGAACACAAGTTCAACGGTGTCCATGATTTTTGTCTGACACTGTTCATCTAATCCTTCGCCTTCCAGTTTTTGCAGACATTCGGATAGAAACGTTATCTTTAATCTGAAAACGCAACATTTTCAAACAAAGCTCGAAATCCTCACGGTTCCGTCATTTGAGTGATTGCCACTGAAGTATATTTAATTTTGACATCAACAATCATCACGTCTCCAGTTGTCATCAACAAGGGAATTAATACATTTGAATCGTTCTCCATGGCAAACGTGTTGAAATCTTCACGATGCTTTTCTGAAAAAATTGGAATTTCTGGCTTTTCGAATATTTTTTTCATACTTGCGCATTGTACAACATTTTCAGTCTCCTGACTAATATCATAACCTTCAGATTCCAGTGATTGAAATAATAGTTCGAGTCTTGAAAAAAATTGTGGTCCATTTTCAACATCTTGTGACTGCAACACCTGCATGCACTCCCGAGCCAATTCCAGTTTGGATCTACCAAAAAAAAAGTTAACTTTGGTTTTAAGCTCAAACTTACCGCTCATCCATTTCTAACCACCAGTCTTCAATGGACACGACATGTGGGACGCATATCGACGTATGGTATGCGTATACTGCATTTAATCTAGTGACGTCATCCCCATACTGGGTGCAATGGTATAACACGAGAATGGTCCCGTGTGTCCTCGACCCCTATGCGAACACCGCGTGTGCGTTTGTGACGTCACCAATGTACAAGGTATAATGGTGTACATTGGTGGGTCGAATCCCAAGGAGGTTCACGAGCTAGGCCACCCCACACCCTCTTTTTCCGTTGCACGGTCCCCGCGATGGGCCATTTGGTGTACTATCGCATTGATGACGTATATATGTATCCATCTTGAGTATCGATCCAACGTTACAATAATGCAGAAAGATTCACGCGCGCTTTTTTAAATTCTTTTTTCTTCGTCCTGTTATATTTCAATCATTCAGAAGTCATGTTTTTGGAAAAAATAACGCAGTGTGTGGACAACTTCCCTGACAATTCAATGGAGTTGAGTAGTTTCACTGATGGATTGGTTAAAACAATCCCATTCATACAATTCACTAATGAGGTAAAAAGTTCCGAATTGCTTTTGGATTGCAATATATTTTCTAGGATGCATGTCAAAACCTTTTCGACGTATTACATTCACTAGAGTGTTTTATGAAACGAAACCGGTTTGATGAAAAATCTGGAGTTGCGGAGTGTACCAGTCAAAGCTCTCAAGTTTTTGAGTCGTTGAAATTGAAAATCAATCAGTTTATCGATGAAGATGTGGAAAACCACTCAAAAACTCAATGCACTCTATCTCCAGAGTCAATTATGACACTTTGCTTGTTATATTTAGAAAATGAGAGACTCGTTGAGAAATGTCGCGAAAAACTGAAAAGTGTGTTACATCTGGCATGTACAGATGGGAATACTTGCAAGTTTGTGGTTTGGTGTCTTCTGTCAATTTTGAAAAAGGGAAGTGCAAGTGGGTTTGAGAAAAATGTGAGTAAAGAATTGATTTTTCAAATTTCAACTGGCATGTTCAGGCTAATAGAAACTGGCCAGCATGGGTACCAATCCGTAACATCGATGATCAAGAAGTTGAAGAAAATTCATCTGGTGTGGTATCCGAAAATATATTAGAGCTATTAGCCGCGATTGTGTGGAAATATCCACTCTGCAAAGAGCCAAACTTTGAACAATTCTGGGACATGGCTCTGAATTATGAGAATATCCCGGACTTGGAAATTTGGACATCAGCAAACAAAACTGAGGGACCTGGCCCGATCAATTGTTCAAATTCTGATGGAAGGCTCACAACTCTCAACTTTTTGCTCTCTGCTTTAGAACTTGGCAAAGTGAAACTCGAGACAAAAGACAAGATCATATCCAAAATTATAAGGAGTATGGATAACAAGTGAGTTGATTTCATTTTTTGTGTAAGTCATCCCGAATTGTAGACAGAAACTAGACTTGATGTCCGAATGTATGGCTAAATTCAAGAGTGAAACACTAGAAATAACACGGACAGATGCAGCGATTGCATACTTGTTTTTGGCTCAAAACTTTGATGAGAATCAAATTTACAGGGTCACAAGTAAGTGCGCTTTTCTAGCAAGAATTCCGTAAAATCTGAACCATTCATAATTCTTCAGAACCTCACAAAGAAATAATCAATCAAATGCTGCGTTTTATTACTGAACATCCATTCGCCAAATTGTTCTATTCAATTTTTCAAAAGTGCGATGAATTACTAGAATTTGAAACAGAATTGAAATATTTTGCACGAAAGATAACTGAATCGTGCGAAATGTAAGTTTCTTCCAATGAGTAACGAGGTGGTAAACAAATGTTTCAGAGGGCACTGGCTGTTTTGGACCAAAATAATGCCGGTGCTGGAAAAATTTAAAAATTCAAGCATTGACATTTTGGATTTACTCCTTGCACTTGAAAATTTGATTCCAACAATTGCACCTTCAGATGGAGATGATAATCTTGTTCAAGAGATGATCATCACATTTGCAAGTAAGTTTTACTCTAGAGAAAAAACAAATAATCCTAATGATTCAGGAAACCACAGAGAACTTATAAATGATACACTAGTTGAAGTCGAAAGTTATATGTTCTCAGGTGGGGCTCTTCTATCACTTCTCAAGTCGCATCCTGAGTTATTAAAATTTGATGTCATGACGAAGTATATCAATGTTTGGGAGGGGGAGACGAATGAGCGGTGAGACTGTTATAATTGATAGATTTTCCAAAAAATGTTTTCAGTTCTCTTTGGGTGACACTAGGACATTACATAAATTTATTGAATCAAGATGATCTAGCTTTGCAAGTCTGTGAGATAATATGCAGATTTCTTCAAAGTATGAAATTCGATGAAGCTCTGCAGTCAGAGTTTGTTGGTAAGCTTAGCTTGAGTTTTGGAGAAGATACCGAAGTTTGATTTCAGCAAAGAACCGGTCCATCTTCAACGAACACGTTCAACATAAAAATATTCCAAAAAACTCAGCCCTTTGCTACTTTTCTAATTTCGAAGCAAAGAGTGCTCGTGTTAACAAAACAAGTCAAAGGTGAGTGAAAATTTTCGAACCATTAAAATGTCCTATATTATTGCAGGGAAATGTGCGACTTTCTTGAAAACAGCTTTCATTTATTTGCTATATCTTCAAATGATTCAAGAAACTTGATTGTGCCAATAATTGAGTCGGTTTGCGCTCGTATTATAACTGAATCATGCTCGACTGGTCAACAATTTGCTCCTATTTTTGGTAAATCATTTGAAAATAATCTAGTAGATCGGAATTGCAGAAAAATATTCACAAGTGATTGGCAATGTGATACTACCAAACTTTAATCAGTGCGATATTAACGGTTTATATATTCTGCTTGCAAAGAACTATCCAACAATTATTCTTGATTTTCCGGCGTTAAGTATTGAAACAAAGATGGCGCTCATAAGACATATGAGTCAACCGTAAGTTGTGACGAAAAACCATTTTGAAAGAAGATTGCAGCCAATTGCACGATATTTTGAAAGACTGCTTAAATTCGCTCATGCATTCTTCAAACGAAGTGAGAAATATGATTGTATCAGTGATCGATGCAGTCTGTCTTTCTATAATTGATTATTCCTGTTTTGACAAAAATTTGGTCTCGATTTTTGGTAAACCAGTTACTTATTTTAAACTTCAACTAAAAACTTTAGTGGAATACTCCGAGGTAATTACTGATACGATACTACCAAACATTGAACAACGCGAGATCAAAAATTTGACTACTTTACTTGCGATGAACTATCCGAAGATAATTTTCAAGAGTATTACGCCAAGTATTGAAACAAAAAAAGCTATTATAAAAAATATACAACCATTGTAAGGCAGAAAATTGATATAAAAGTTATCATCTTTTTTTGCAGAGAATTATGTGATTTTCTGAGTGATTGTTTCGAATTCTTTGATAAATCTCCGAAAAGTGCAAGGGAATCAATTTTACAAATGATTGAAAGTGTTTGCGTTTATATTAATGGACATCTGCCTAATATCAAGAAACAATCAGCCACGGTTTTCGGTAAGCTGTTTTGCATATAACTAGCAATATCGAAATTGTAGTTCGATATGGGAAGTTGATTGCTGATGAAATACTTCCAAACTTTGATCAAAACGACTTTTACATTTTACACAAATTACTTACGGAAAACTATCAAAGAATAATTTTCAATTCTGCCTCTTCAAGTATTGAAACAAAAACGAAAATTGTGAAGAATCTCAAATCAACGTAAGTTGGCATTATTAAAGGTTATTCGAACTTTTTATCAGTGAGTTCTGCGACTTTCTTAAAGACAGCTTCCATTTACTTGAACAATCATCCGACAAGAACTCGTTTGTGCAAATTATTGAATTGATTTGCCGCCGTTTCACTAAACCGTTTGTTAAAAAAGAATTAACTACAATTTTCGGTAAACATTTTCAAAATTATCATCAAAATCCGAATTTATAGCACAAAACTCAAAGTTGATCTATGATGTGATACTTCTAAATTGGGATCAATGCAAAGTTCAAAGTTTACATTTACTACTTATAAAAAACTATCCAAGGATAATTCTCAATTCTATTGCGTCAAGTATTGAAACAAGAGCAGAACTTGTAGAAGACATGAGTTTAAAGTAAGTTAAAAAACGAATAATATTCAATCTGTTTTTTGAAGCGTATTGGTTGACTTTCTGAAAGAATCGTTTCTTTCATTCGAACAGTCTTCGCAAAAAATGAGGAGCTTGATATTACCGATAATCGAGTCAATTTGCCGCCGAATCATAGCCTTTCCAGTCGTTGAAAAACAATTCGCTGCACTTTTTGGTAAATTTGTTCAAAACTATCTATTCAATCTAAAATTGTAGAACACTATTCGCAGTTGATTGCTGATGAAATAATTCCATACTGGAAACAATTCTATTTTCATAATCTACTTGTTCTTGTTGCAAAGAATTCCCCAAGAGTAATCTTTAATCTTCCAACGTTAAATATTGAAACAAAAAAGTCCATTGTGAAAGAAATGAGTTTTGTGTAGGTCGTTAATATTAAGATACCATTCAAACTGACTCTTACAGCGAACTATGTGATTTTTTGGAAGTTTGTTTTGATGTATTTGATGAATCTTCAAATGTTAAAAGAAACTCAATAACACAATTGATTGAATGTGTTTGCGTTCGCATCAATGACCATTCCTCCAGTATTGGCAAACGATTGATCACAATTTTTGGTAAACTATTTTAAAATTGTCTATAGGATACTAAGTTACAGCACGATACTCGGAGCTGATTTCCGAGAGGATACTTCCACATTGGGAGCAACGCGACATTGGAAGTTTACATATACAGCTTATAAAAAACTATCCAGGAGTAATTATTGATTCTATGGCTTTGGATATTCAAACAAAAGCAAAACTTGTAGAACATATGAATTTGGGGTAAGTTGAAAAACGAAAACAGCATTTGGATCGTTTCTTGCAGCGTATCATGCGATTTTCTGAACTACTGCTTCCAAACATTCGATCGATCTCCGAATGACAGAAGAAGTTCGAAAATACCTATAATTGAGTCGGTTTGCCGTCGCATAATGGTATGTTCAAACTCAGTTGAAGATCAAGTGGCTGTTATTTTTGGTAAAATATTTCAATAATATCTATTCAAATATAGCTGGAAAGAGTTTTAGCTGAGAACTCAAAACTGATTGCTGATGAGATCCTACCAAACCGAAATGAGTACAATATGAACAGTTTTTCTATGTTACTCACTAGAAATTATCCATGGATAATTTTTGATTTTCCGGCGTTAAGCATCGACACAAAAAAGGCAATAATAGGAAATATGCACTTGACGTAAGTCGGTAAAATAAAATATAGTGTTTGAATTGACTCTTTCAGCAAGCTGTACAATTTTCTAAATGATTGTTTTGATTTCTTTGAACGCTCGTCGGAAACTACAAGAGACACTATTGTCTCAATAATTGAGTTGGTTTGCGCTCCTATCATTGTTCTTGATCCTTCTCTTCAACAACAATCAACTAGAACTTTCGGTAGACTATTTCAAAATAATTTATACACCTCTAAGTTGTAGAACACTACTCGAAGTTGATTTCTGATGGTTTACTTCCTAATTGGAATCAATTCAATATCAAAAGTTTGCATATATTGCTTATGAAAAACTATCCAGAAATGATTATGGATTCTACCACGTTGAGTATTATAGAAAAAGCGGAGCTTGTAGACCATATGACTTTAGGGTATGTTAGATAAATAATTTGCAAATTGGCATCGAACCGTGTCTTACAGCGTAGCGTGCGATTTTCTACAGCACTGCCTGCAATCCTTTGATCAATCTTCAAAAAACAAAAGAAATCTGGCAGTGCCGATAATTGAGTCGGTTTGTGGTCGTATCATCACTTCCTCGGACTCAGTTAAAGAACAATTGACAAATATTTTTGGTAAACCACCACTAAGAATCTATCTATTCCATTTGAAATTTCAGCTGAACACTCCAAATTGATTGCTGAGCGCATACTTCCAAACGGCGAAGGATACAACATTCCGAGCTTACATCTTTTACTTGCGAAAAATTACCCGAAAATAATTTTGGATAGTGTGAATCTGAGTATTGACACAAAGTCCAGAGTTTTGAGGAATATGAATTTAAGGTAAGTCGGCGACTTCAATATCATTTGATCCTTTTATTTGCAGCGAAGCGTGCAAGTTTTTAGAAAATTGTTTCGAATCCTTTAAGCAATCTTCAGAACAGGGATTGATTGTACCTATAATTGAGGAGGTTTGTGGTAATATAATCAATTATCCAGGCACAAATGCAAATCACTTGACCAATATTTTCGGTGAACTATTCCAAATTTATTTAACCAATATAAAGTTATAGCTGAATACGCAAACTTGATTGCTGAATCAATACTTCCGAACTGGAAACAATATGAAATCGGAAATTTACACATTCTACTTGCGAAGAATCATCCAAGCATAATTCTTGACTTTCCAACGTTGAGTATTGTTACAAAATCGGAAATTGTAATGAATATGAATTCCAAGTGAGGAGGAAAATTAAGTTTAGATTTGAACGTTTTTGCAGCGAGTCGGGCAGTTTTTTGAAATATTGTTTCCATGAATTTAATCGTTCTTCAAAAAATACAAGGACCGTTATTATGCCAACAATTGAATGTGTTTGTGTTGTCGTTATCACTAATTCAGGCGGTGTTGGAATTGAGTTTGCGGAAATTTTCGGTAAAATATTTTGAAGTTATCAACTAACATCGATGCGAAGTTTTAGAACAATACTCAAATTTAATTGCTGAGGAAATATTGCCAAACTGGGAACAGCCCGAAATCAAAAGTTTTTATACTCTACTAGCATTGAATCGCCCTATACTTCTTGATTTCACCACATTAAGTATTGAAACAAAAGCGGAAATCGTTGAAATTATAAAACCAACGTAGGTCCAGCGTAGAGTATACGGTTGAAACTGTTTTTCAGAGCTTTGTGTGATTATTTGGATGAATTCTTCCATATGTTCGATAAATCTTCAAAAAGCGTACAGAATTCTATTCTACCAATAATTGAGTCGATTTGCATTCGTCTCGTTGATTATCCAGAAAATGTTGAAAAACTGACAAGAGTTTTGGGTAAATTTCCAAAAGCGGGCCTATTTTATCAAAAATTGTAGTACAATATTCGAAACTAATTGCTGATGAGATACTTCCAAAATTTGATCAGGGCGATATCGAAGGATTACATAGTCAATTAACTTACACTTGCTCGAAACTCGTTACCAATTTTGATGTTCGACTAGATCTTTTGCAACATAGATTGAAAAAGAGGTAGTGTGTCTCTCTCTGATTATGCGAAAGTTTCTTATAGAAATGGAACAATTGGACTTGATATTGATAGAAGAAATGCATTGAGTACTTCATACTTTGCCACATCTTCATTGACACCTGCACAATGGATGTCGAACTTTAAAATAACATTTCTCAATGAACCAGGAGTTGATGCGGGTGGATTACTACGAGAGTGGTTTACAATTACGACAAGACAAATTTTGAACCCAGATTATGGATTCTTCACCACCGCCCCTGGTGATGCCAATTGTTATATGATTAACAGATCTTCATATATTAATTACGACCATTTGAAGTATTTCAAAGTAAGTCAAGTTCATCATCATTCATTAATAAAACAATTTCAGTTTTTCGGCCGTTTCTTAGCAAAAGGAATTATTGAGGGCAAACATGTCAATTGCCATTTCACGAAAGCATTGTATAAACATATTCTGGGTGTTCCAGTTGAGTATAGTGATTTTCAAAGTGAAGTGAGTTCTATTGATTTAGTTTTCTGATTTGGCAACTTCACCTTCAGGACCCAACGTATTTCCAATCGCTCGACTTTTTAGTCAACAATCCAGTAAAAGATGCTGGCTTAGATTTAACATTTACCGTGGAAGTTGATGAATTCGGACAAGTGAAAGAGAAAGAGTTGATACCTAATGGCAAGGACATCGAAGTGACTGATGAGAATAAGAACGAATATGTCAAATTAGTTACTCATATGAAAATGACAGGTAATACACTTATGATGGTTTTGAAAAAATCTGTTAATTTCAGAATCGATCCAAGAAGAGTTGGATGCGTTCCTTGGTGGATTTTACGACATAATCCCAAAACATGAGATTAAGAATTTCTATGAGCATGAACTGGAATTGATGTTATGTGGACCATCTGAAATTGATATCGATGATTTGAAAGCAAACACAACATACAATCACTATCAAGAATCAGATAATGTCATTCAGTGGTTTTGGAGAGCTTTGAGATCATTCGATAAAGACGACCAGGCTAGATTTTTAATGTTCACATCTGGTTCGTTTAAGGTAAGACGATTGTTTTGAAAAACTTCTGACAAAAGCTGTTAAGGCTCCAATAAACGGTTTTGCAACTCTTCAAGGAAATAATGGCGTCAGAAAATTCAGTATTCACAAAGATGGTGCAGAAGAAAATCGACTTCCAAGAGCTCATACATGGTATTGAAAATACAAGACAAAATTGAAAAAAAAACATAATACTTTCAGCTTCAACCAACTTGATCTTCCCCAATATACATCATACGAAAAGTTACGGGAAAAACTTCTTCTTGCAATTCGAGAAGGAACTGAAGGATTTGGGATTGTCTAAACTTTTGTATAATTTTTGAAATATATTATGAAAATTGGGTTTGAATAAACTTTTGATTCACAGCGGCCTGAAATTTTTTTGGCGCCCAAATACTTCCTTCTTAACTGAGAACAGGGAAACTTAGGCCACGGCCAGACTTGCGCACAAAACGGCGAATTTCGAAAACCGATGTCACCCTCCTTCTTCCTCACACTATTTTGTCAACAACTACCCGCTACCACACTGTGATGACGTAAGTGAGCAAGCCAGCGCATAGGCGATCAGACAGACCCTCTCCATTATTCAAATCGATTTATGTGTTTCTTGCCTCTTGCCACATTACTCTCTTGTATATCTTTGTTATTAAGGAAATCATGTTCCTAGAAAAAGTCACAACATTTGCGGAGCACTTTCCTAATACTTTGGCGGAACTTAATCTTAGAATTATTGAAGTCACTGATGAATTGGTTGAAACAATCAAACATATAGATTTAAAAGATGGAGTGAGTCAAAGTTGTTATTATTTTTCACAAGGAAAGTTTTCAGAGTGCGAGTCAAGATCTTTTTGAAATATTACAAATATTGGACTACTGTGTTCATCGTGGCAAACGAGATTTACCTGAAGATCCTGGACCTTCCCAAGCTAACGATCCCAAATGTCAAGTCTTCAAAACAATCAACCTGAAACTCTACAATCTCTCAACACAACCAATACCATCATATTCCGGTAATGGCGTTTTCCTCAGTACCTCATCGATTGTGACATTATGCCTATTATACCTAATTGATGGTGTATTGGACGACAAATGTCATGAAAAACTTCAAAATGTGTTGCGCACGGAGAGTCTTAGTTCAAAAACGTGTCCATTTGTTGTCTGGTGCCTGCTGGCAATATTAAAATCGTCTATAACATCTGATTTTGACAATTCTGTAAGTTATTTAGTAAACTTTTTGTTAGAAATTCATGTTTTTCCAGATTTTGCCCGCCTGGATAGCTCAGAAAAAAAATTCCGACTCTGATTCAATTGAAGAAAGATTGTCAAAAATAGCAATAAATGATAAATTTTGCAACTACGGCAAAATCTTCGAAGTTTTATCGAAGATTGCTTGGAGATGTGCATTGCCCGGTAAACCGTCATTTGACACATTTTGGAAATTGGTTCAACATCTTTCGTGGCTGCCAAATTTACATTTACCGGACATTTCTTGGAGTATTGGGCAAACATTCATTTTGGATCAGTTGGTTGTTCTACTGGAAAGTCCCAAGTTTCCAACGAAGTTTGTTAACAAACTGGTAAAACTGGCTAGGGAACTGAGGGAAAACAGTTCCCAGGAAAAAGTTAATCCTAAGTTGGGCTATCAAATGGAAAAATTCACTAAAGCGAGCAAAAGCCTTCAATGTTTGAAATCGTTCGAAGATGGTATGAAGACAGTTCGAAATGATGCGTCCAAAAGGACAGAGATGTGAGCAAACTTTTCCATTTTTTTATGATTGACTTTTTGAGAACTCTTCTGGATTTGTTCTCAAAATGCCTCCACCTTCTAACAACTGTAGTTTATTACAAAGCACAAGAAAAATTACTGGCCCAGGCAAAGTATTTATGCACAAATCTGCTGGAACTCGGTTGCCAGTCAAAGTTAGAGGAAGTTATTGGTAATTTTTCCAAGCTTATTAAGAAAAAACTAAGAATTTTAGAAAATAACATCGAAAAAGTGAATATTATACTAAGTCAACATGATAATATGGAATGGCTTTACTTATTGGCTTCGAAGTGCTCAGAATCGTTGAGTTTCGATGCCAGAATAAACTGCAGCAAAATTTTGTTGGAAGAGAAAAGTTATTCGTGAGTTGTTACTTTTTTCAAAAACTGTTACTACTAAAAAAATTTCAGACAAGCATGGGAATTGTTAACAGAATCCTTGGTTCATATCAGGGATGAGAAGGATAAGGATCATGCAGCAAGATACGCCTCCAAAGTTCAGTATCTGTTAAAAGGTTTAGTTTATGATGTGGAGACAAGAAAAAGATTTATAAAATTTGCTGGTTCGTTTGACTTTTATGGAAAAAATTAGTTATTATGTTATCACAGAACAAAATAGATCAATAATCAATCAAATATTGCGCATCAATAAAATTGAAAGTTTCAATGACTTTTTATTTTCGATATTAGCGCCGTATCCTCGATTCATCAAGTTTAAGACCAAAATTAAAAATATCCAGAAAGTGATCAAGTATATTGAAAAATCGTGAGTTTGACTTTTTGTTTCAATGTTATGAAAATATTTCAGAGTTCAACAAAATTTACTAACTGAGTGTATCGAGAAGTTTTCTAAAGAAAATGTTGGTGGAAAACAGTATGATATAGCTGTAGCTTACCTAAGCCTGCTATCGGCTCAAAATTACAATAAAAACGAGATTTTTGAAACTACTGGTACGCAAAATATTAGGTTTTCTTCAAAGTTGGAAATTTAGCAAGACATGCAAATATTATAAACTATATGCTGCTTCGAACAGTTTCTAATCCACAAGCTAAAGAATTCTACTCAATGTTCCTAGATTGTCAAAAGCTTCTGAATCTGGAAGTTAAGATAATATATTGCGGAAGGGACTTGGCAGATTCGAATGAGTCGTAAGTTTTCTTTAAAAAAAGATAATAATAATCAAATTTCTAGTGACCAAGCGAAATTGCTATTTGAGATACTGCCGGGACTTGAAAACTTCGACAATCGGAAAAATATGTTTGATTACCTGGCCGCTTTGGAAATTTTATTGTCGAAACTTTTGCAGACTGACTTAGATTTATGTTTGGTGAAGCAGAAAATCATTGAGTTTGCTGGTGAGTGTTACAAGGAGAATTTTTGTATATCACAAGAAATTTACAGTGAAAAACAAAAAACGGCTGAATGAGACATTAGTACAGAGCTTTTCAATTTTCTCTCGTGCGGCACTTCTTTCAATCTTAAAAACAAATCCAGATGTTCTTGAGATATCTGTAAAGTATAAATACATTAAAGTCATGGGCGGTAAAAAGAATGAAGAGTGAGTTGGTACAGATTTCGCCATCTGAAATTATTGTGAATTTCAGATATCTTTGGCATCTACTCGGTCAGTATATATTACAAATAACACAGTTTCAGTCGGTTCCAGTGGCCGATGCAATATGCGACTCTTTGCTGGAATTTCAATGGGACGAGAAATATCCAACAATATTTATTGGTGAGCCGATTTTTCGTGGTTTTTCTATTTTGGGCCCATGTAAATTTTAGATGAATATAAGGAAACTGTCAATGATCATATCAAGAGGAATCTTTTTCACAATGATTCTTTTCTCATTCCTTTCTTAATGATGTTTCCCAACTTTTTGAATTTTGAGTCCAAATCTAAATTTTTGGCACTCATGGATATCAGGTATTCAATTAATGTTTAAAACTTTGAAAAATTATTTTAGTGAACAATGTGCACATTTGGAAGAATGTTTTAGCAACTTTGAAAAAATGCAACCTGATATTTTGAAAATTATCGAATCCGTCTGTTTCCTGATTAATGAAAGTAAAGATCATGAAACAACTAGCATGAAGCTAAAACCTATAATAAGTTTGTTGACGATAACATAAATTTGAAAAAATTTAACTTTCAGCTAAATACATCGGCTTAATTGTTGATAAAGTACTACCAATGAGCGATCCGTGTCACTTTGCAAGTTTAGAACATCTACTTCTGCACAATTATTATAAATCTTTCAATTGGGAACAGAGGCTAAGCATTGTTCAGACGAAATTGAAAATTGGGTAAGTTCAAAAAATGTGTCCATTATACCAAATATTTTTTAAAGAAATACTGGAAGAGTCACAGTACCAATTGACAGAGAAAACGTACTAGGAAGTTCTTACTATGCCACTTCTAAATTGACACCTTATGAATGGAGGATGAAGTTCATCATAGAAATTGGCAATGAACCGGGTGTAGATATGGGTGGACGACTAAGGGAATGGTTTAAAATTACAAAAAGAGAAATATTGAATCCGCACCTTGGATTATTTGTTCCTGCTCCTGGCGATGTTAATAGTTATATGATCAACAAATCATCACATATCAATCCAGATCATTTGCGATTATTCAAGGTGGGCTTAAACTCTAATTTCAAATCAATTCAGTTGTTTTCAGTTCATCGGTCGTTTCCTAGCCAAGGGTATATTAGAGAATATTTATTTCGATTGTCCATTGACAAAAGTGTTCTACAAGCACATTCTAGATATTCCAGTTGAACATAGTGATTTTGAGAGTCAAGTAAAGTTTTCAGCCTCGAAAACAAAACCTATAGGTGTTTTAGGACCCAGAAGTCTTCAACTCTCTTCGTTTTCTACTTAACCACCCAATTGACGAAGCTATAATGGATTTGACATTTTCAACAGAAATTTATCATAATGGAGCATTGACTGAGAGGGAGTTGATTCCAAATGGCAAAAATATACCAGTAACTGATGACAACAAACATGAATATGTTAAATTGATTAGTGCGATGAAAATGACTGGTAAGAATTTTATACTGATTTTTTTCACAAAAGCGCATTATTCAGAATCTATTCGTCCACAGTTGGATGAGTTCCTTGCTGGATTCTATGATGTCATTCCCAAAAATCTAATCAAACTATTTGAAGAGAAAGAACTAGAGAAAATATTCTGTGACCAATCCGAAATTGATATAGAAGATTTGAAAAAGAACACAGTATACAGACATTATCAGGAATCTGATGATGTTATTCAATGGTTTTGGAAAACATTGAGATCATTTGATAAAAAGAGCAAAGCCAAATTTGTATTGTTTGTAACCGGTTCCTCCAGAGTAAGTCTCAGTCTTTGAACTTAGTTCAATTTAAATTTCAGGCTCCTCTCAATGGTTTCTCTAGATTACGTAGCATTAATGGTATCAAACTTTTTAATATTTGCGAGGATATATGGGATACCGAACGTCTACCAACTGCTCGTACTTGGTCAGTCAGAGCGATCGTCTTGTTGAGTTCATATGTGTTTCAGCTTTAATCAACTCTATCTCCCAAGATATACATCATACGAAAAATTGCGAAGAAAGCTCCTACTAGCTATTCGCGAAACCCGTGGATTTGGAACTGCATAATTTTATATTTAAGAGTTCTATAACGTTTATTCCAACAGATAAATTTTCAAATGTTTACCATATTCAAACTTTTGCCTTTTAAATAAACTCATTCCGCACCCGTGTGTTCATCCGTTAGAACGATGCAGAATAGAACCATACAAATACCGACGTAGCCCAATTTCCTGTCTCTCGCTCCAATACACTATTTCGCTGTGGGACCGTCTGAGGGCCCCCTCTGTCGGACCAATGACGTCACTGAACAACCATTGCGTAATAAAGCAACAGGACCATAGCGCGCGAATCGATTTACGTTTTATTTCGCGCCCTTTTATCTTCTACTCTTCTATATGCCTATAACTCAGGAGAATGTTCCTGGAAAAAATCACAGAATTTTCGGGGAACTTGCCAGTGTCCTTGGTGGACTTGAACCGTCGAATGAATGAAGTCACTAATGAATTGGTCAAAATCATCACATTCATAGATTTTACAAATGAAGTTAGTTTTGATTTTTGAGTTTTTTGTACAAAAATTATTCAGGATGCGCAAAACGATCTTTCTGAAGTCCTACAAATATTGAATTTTTTCAATCCTCGTGGAAAACGAGTGCGCCCAGCTGATGTCATTTTAGAAGGAACTACGGAAAAACAACAAGTCTTCAACTTTATTAACCAGAGACTGTACAGTTTTTCCATTCAAAACGCACAGCGAAATTCGGAATTTAAATCTGTTCTAAGTTTTGAATCGATTGTGACACTATGTCTGTTATACATTATTGATGATGTACTAAACGAAGAGTGTTATGAAAAACTGCAAAATGTTCTACGGGGTCAGTGTCTTATACCCACAACATGCACATTTGTGGTTTGGTGTCTGATGGCAATACTAAGGAAAACCGTCAGTCATGACTTTGAGAAACTTGTGAGTTTGAAACTTTTTCGACTTGTCTAGTTTGATTTTTGAGATTTTGCCAACTTGGATACCTCGAAAACCTTCTGTGGACCTTCAAAAAATCATCGAGATGCTAACTCTGGCACCATGGCCATGCCAGATGTATGCAGAACCTTCGTTAGATACGTTCTGGGAATGGATTCACAAGCCCAACAAAGCTTTGACTTTTTTCGAACACCAGTGTGGGAGTAACCAAAAATTCATAGTAGATGAACTGGCTCTTGTGCTGATTAATCCTAAGTTTTCAATGCGACATGTTCAAAAATTAACACAACTTACTGAGATAGTTTTATCTGAAAGCTTAGTAGAGCGTGGGAACCCGAAATTAGATGAATATTATCGGAGTTTTTCGAATATGAACTTTGTTAGAGAAGAGGGAGAGAAATTTGAAACGCTTCTACAGTCTGCTATAAACGCCGGTTCGGAAATAGAGGAATCGTAAGTTTATACTTTGTACAAGTTTTTTCAACATTTTTCAACTTCAGTGCTTCTCTAGATTTATTATCAACTGCTCTTAGACTTCTACCAACTATAATCTACAACGATACAAAAAATGACATCCTGAACTTGGCACGGGTTTTATTCAAATCACCATCGGATAGTCGGCTGAACGAAAAATTCATAGGAATCCTTTGTAAGCTTTTGAAAACTTTCTTAGCAACAAAAAAGAATTCAGGCAATAGTATCGACGAGTTGAATGTTATTCTGGCTCAACGTAATGATTTGGAATGGTTATTCTTATTTCTTTTATCATATCCGGATATGTTGATCATTGATGCCAAAATAAACTATATTGACACAATTTTGGAGATGACAGATAATTCGTGAGTTCGTGTATTGAAAATGGAATAGATTTTAAAATTTCAGACAATCGTGGCAGATGTTTTCAGACTGTTTCGATAGATTGAAACAGGAAGAAACTTTAAGATTTGTAGAAAAATACACAAATGCAGCTGAAACGCTCTACAGAGCTTTAGTTGTTGATGAGGAAACAAAACAACAGTTTTTGGAGTTTGCTGGTGAGTTAAAATGTTTCCAATTCGTCAGACGGAAAATTTTGGATTTCAGCGCAACACAAATCGACAATTATTGAATGTCTTGATCGTCATGATATGCTTACTGATTTCTTATACTCGATATTTGCATCGAATCCTAGTTACCTTCCATTTGACTCGAAAATGAATAATTCAGCAAGAGTGACAAAATTCTTTGCAAAATCGTAAGAGCTTTTTGCTATTCGAAATATCTGTAACATTTTCAGAGAACAAGAGAATCTACTGTCGGAATGTCGGGACCAATTCCAAAATAATGGGAGACGTCGTGAAATAGCCATAGCCTATTTCAACTTACTGTTGAATTTCAGCGAACAAGAATTGTCGGCAATCACAGGTAATCAAAATTTAAAAAATTGCCGAAGTAACTTTTAATTCAGAAGCCAATAAAGACACAACAAGCGATATGCTAGCACTCGTAGTTTCTGAACCAGAAGCTCAAACATTCTACCTAATTTTTTGGAGATGTCAGCATCTTTTGAGTGTTGACGTTAGAGTAAAATATTGTGGAAACAGAATAATTGACTTTAATCTTGCGTATGTCTTTTTTTATTTCACAACGACTTAAAAGTTTTCAGCGATCTACTAGGTTTTCAAAACGAAATGTTGTCCGAGCTCGAAAAATTTGATGATTCCAAAAACATGTTCGATTATCTGGCCGCTTTGGATATTTTATTGTCAAAGTATCACAATATTGGAGAGGATGCAGACGATGTAAAGAAGAACATTGTTGATTTTGCACGTAAGTTGGTAATTTTATCGAAAAATATAGAAAATATTCAGTAAAACACAAAAGCTGGGTTAATCAGGAATTTATAATGGATGAAAGATTTTTTGCAAAATCTGATGGCCCGCTGTTTTCCGTTTTGAAAACCAATTCAAACATATTCAATAACCACGTGAAGATCAAATTTATCAGAGCATTTGGAGGAAAAGAGAATGAAGCGTTAGTTTTATCAAGTTTTAAATCAAGAGTGGGAAAATTATACTTTTTCAGACTTCTTTGGCTTGCCTTATCAGGATACCTGCAACAAATCATGAAAGCATGTAATACAACAAACGCTAGAGATTTATCATTTGAAGCGGATTTATGCAACTTACTGACAGAGTTCGAGAGAGATAATCGTTATCTAACAAACTTTGCTGGTAAGAAGTAATGTTATAATTTTTCTAATAATTTTTTTCCAGAAAAATACAAACCTTATTTAAATAATTTTGTCGGTATCAATTCAATCATTCCACACTCTCCAATTCTGCGATTTTTTATGACTATCCCAAACTTTTTGAGTTTACAAGAGAACTTAGAGGCACGATATAACCTGTTGAAAACTAGAAAGTTAGTGAATATTTAGAATTTTTTAACGAAGTATTTGCAGTGAAAAGTATAATTGGCTGGAGGAATGTTTTGGCAGTTTCGCGCTTTGGGAAAACCGAGAATCGGTTTTAATGATGATTGACATAGTTTGTGGTTCATTGAAGGAAGAAGAAGCATTCAATCAGAAATTGATTGACCTACTCGGTATTAAACACGAAGTTATTCATTTTTAGACCATGAATTTGTAGAACGATATACAAACTTGATCCAAAATACGATTGTACCATTGAGTCGAACTCGAGGGTTGAACAATCTTCAAACTCTTTTTGAGATGCATAATATTAACGCCGTGAAGTTGGAAACAAGGCTAGCTATGATACAAAACAGATTGAAACCGGCAATCAGAGAAACTATTAAAATTTCAATTGACCGAACAAACGCATTGGAGAGTTCATTTTTTGCAATTTCCGAATTGCCTGCATCTCAATGGAGCAAGAAATTTAAAATCGAGTTCAAAAATGAAGCAGGTGTCGATGCTGGTGGATTACTACGAGAATGGTTCACAATTACAACAAGAGACATACTGAATCCAAATTTCGGGTTGTTTATTCCTGCACCTGGTGATGTTAATAGTTATATGATTAACAAATCATCACATGTGAATCAATACCATTTGCGATACTTCAAAGTGAGTTCTGCGCAGGATATGTATCACTCAATTCTTTTTCAGTTTATTGGTCGTTTCCTAGCCAAGGGTGTATTGGAAAATATTCATTTCGATTGCCCATTGACAAAAGTTCTGTACAAGCAGATTGTTGGTGCTCCAGTTGAGTATGGTGATTTTGAGAGTCAAGTAAAATTCAGTTTTCAAAAGTGAAAAATTTCACAATATTTTCAGGACCCAGAATACTTTAACTCTCTATGTTACATACTCAACAACCCGATCAGTGAAGCCGGCCTTGATCTAACATTTTCAACAGAAATCGAACATTTTGGAGCACTTGAAGAAAAAGAATTAGTAGCAGACGGGAAAAACATATCAGTTACCGATGAGAACAAGAAAGAGTATGTTAAATTGGTTAGCGCCATGAAAATGACTGGTAAAAATTTCCTACTTATCACTGGTTCACATAAGACGTTCTTCAGAATCAATTCGTGATCAATTGAAAGAATTTCGCAATGGATTTTATGACGTGATTCCACAAAATCTTATCATGATCTTTAATCCTTATGAACTGGAAATGTTGTTGTGTGGTCGATCGGAAATTGATATCGAAGACTTGAAAACAAACACAACATATCAACATTATCGAGAATCAGATAATGTTATTCAGTGGTTCTGGGAGGCTTTGCGATCATTCAATAAAGACGATAGAGCAAGGTTTCTGATGTATGCGACTGGCTCGTCCAAAGTGAGAAGTTATTTTTGCAACTTGTTTAAAACAGAATTCAGGCACCACTTACCGGTTTCGCGTCGTTGCGGGATTCTAATGGAATAAGGAAGTTCAACATTTGCAAAGATCCAATTGTTGGTGATCGTCTACCAAGTGCTCATACATGGTTAATTGAAAGATTGGGAACAAAAATAAAATTGATGTTTCAGCTTCAACCAACTGGATCTCCCACAATATACCTCTTACGAAATTTTACGGGAAAAACTTTTGCTTGCTATTCGAGAAGGAAGCGAAGGATTTGGAATGTCTTAATTTAAAATCAACTCTGTTTGTATATAAATATTGACACTATCAAATCTTTAACTTTATTTGTAAAGTAAAAATGTCGGTGACTCAGTTCAAAATTTGTTGAAACTATTTCCAAAAAAAACTCGCTATGAAGCGCGCGGTAAACCATGAGATGCAATCTACCCTTCTCTCTTCTCCACACACAACACGCATATGGGACACCTGGTACACACACAACCACTGATGACGTCACGAAGCGACCAATACGTTCCCTAAGAAACTACCTTCACGCAAATCAATAAATCTGCTGGGGCAAATCTTGCGTTACATTCCGATTCTTCTATTCGTGATCGATCCGTGCGTTTTTCTTGCACATCTTTCTTGCCTCACATATGCAGTAAAAAATTCCATTTTTCAGAGAAAAATGTATCTGGAGAAGCTCAAACAATTTGCGGAAAACTTACCTGAATCAACTGAAGAGTTAAATATTCGAATGATTGAAGTTACTGATGAATTGGTCAAAATCATCACATTTATAGACTTTACTACAGAAGTAAGTTGTCTAGAACATTTTTTAACGATTTCAAGAATTGTTCAGGATGCGTGCGAAGATCTCTACAAAATTTTACAAACATTGGAGTTTTTCCTCTATCGTGAAAAACTGAAATGTCCAGAAGCCAATGGTACACCACATATGACAAAATCAAAATCAGAAGTTTTCGACTTGATTAACCGAAAACTGTACGGCCTCTCGGTTCACCCAGCATCATTCTGCTCCGGAATTAAAATTACCTTGAGTAATACATCTCTTATGACACTTTGTCTGTTATATCTTGTCACTGATGTACTGGACAACAAATGTCACGAAAAACTTCAATATGTGTTGTTCCTCGGTTGCCTCCATACAAAATCTTGTTCCTTTGTGGTTTGGTCTTTATTTGCAATTTTGAAAAAGTCTGCAAGTCTCGATGAGAAAGATATTGTAAGTTCTAACTGTATGGTTTAATTCTGTTTATCTTGCAGGTATTGCCCAAGTGGATACCTCGAAAAAATTCGAACACGGACAAATTCTGCGACTACGACCAAATCTTTCATATTTTAATCACACTAGACAAGAAATGTTCACTTTCTAGTACACCACACTACGGAATGTTTTGGGAGATGGCTCAAAATAGCAGAGTGGTTTCGTGTTTCGAAACCTCACAGGCTGGCATTAAAAATGTTGAGAAACATGTTTTGGATGTCTTAGTTCTTCTTCTGGAAAGCCCCAAGTTTTCAATGAAATATGCCGATAAACTTTTTAAACTTGCGAATATGCTGATGGTCAAAACTCCCGCTTTTGCATATCAGGTTGAAGCTTTCACAAATATGAAGACAATTTCACGGAATGTAAGGAAATTCGAATCTTGTATACTGCGTCTGGAAAATAATAATTACGATATTGATGATATGTGAGTTTGAGTCTTGTAAAATTTATTGAAAATCATTTTTCAGAATGAAACTATTGTCCACCTTTTTTAACCTCCACGGTACTGTTGTTTTCAATGAAACTAAAAAGGATTTATTGAATATGACAAAACCTTTGTTTGAGTATTTGTTAACTTGTGAACAAACGCCAAGATTGGAAAAAATGATGAGTAAGGCTCTCGATAAAGCTAAGCTTACTTTTAATTTGTTTCAGAGAAAAACATAAGCGAAGTCAATGTGCTTCTCGATAGTTCAAAAGATTCGAACTTTCTGTACTCAATTGTCTCAAAAATATGTCCCAGCCTGTTAAGTTTTGATGCGCGAAGGAACTATGCAAAAGATTTGTCAGGATTGTAAGTTTGTATTTCGAAGGAATGAATTTCAACTTTTTTGAAGGCAAAAATGGCAGTTGTTCGAAGAGTATTTCCCGCATTTGAGATCTGAGAAGAGACTGGAAAATTTGACACAATACATTTCTGAGGCTGGAAGTTTGTTCAAAGAATTAGTTGTAGATAAGGAAGCTAAGCAAACTTTTTTGAAACTGGCAGGTGAGGCAATTACTGTTTTTATGGATTTTCAAAAAGTCAACTTTCAGAACGAAACAAATCAACAATTCATGGATGTTTTAATCGTCAAAATACCCTTACCGATTTTTTGTTTTTTATATTTGGATCATGTAGTCAGTTCATTCCAATTCACTCTAAAGTGAACAACATCCCGAGAGTGATCAAATATTTGGAGGTGTAGTAAGTTTCGAAGACTATAATTAAAAAGTTAATTGAGAAACTTTCAGCGAACAGGAAAACGTACTATCTGAACTTTCAGAGCATTTTAAAAAGACAAAAAGTTCTGATAGAAAGACTGAAATAGCGATTGCTTTCTTAAGTCTGCTAGAGGAGCTGAAATACACTGACAACGAGGTTTTGGAAATGACAGGTTTAAAAAATTAGGATTTTAGACAAAAAAAATTTTTTTCAGAAAACCATACAGAAACAATAAACAGTATGCTTTATCTTATACGTCACCATCCACAAGCCAAGAATTTTTTCAAACTTTTCCAAGAGAATCAGCATTATCTAAGTTTTAAAGTTATATTCTTTTATTGTAAAGACGAATTGGGAAACTTGAGTGAAAAGTAAGCCTACTTAAACAAAGCTTACTGATTCACAACAATTTTCAGGCAACAAAAAAGCTTACTATTGAAAATGTTGCCGGAGCTTGAAAGCTTTGGTCATTCGAAAAGTGTTTATGATTATTTGGTCGCTATAGAGACATTATTGCGAAATATTCGTTATGAACGTTTTGGATATATTATTGATCATGCCAACAAGACAATTAAGCATTTTGCTAGTCAGTTTCTTTTCAATAGCTTTTTTTCCTAGCTGGAAATTTTCAGGGTGCAGAAGTGAAGAAGTCAATACTGCGCTCATGAAAAAAGAAGGTTTTAAAATTTTTTCACATGGCACTCTTTTATCACTACTGAAAACCGACCCAACTATACTTGATGATGATACAATGTATCACTTCTTTGATATATTTTCAAATGAATTTAATACAAAGTAAGCTGGACAAAAAAAGAATTGAGATAGTAAAGTAATCTTTCAGACAATTATGGCTAGCTTTCGGGCACTTCTTAGAAAAACTTTTGAAATCGGGAGGTTCTGAGACTGAGGAAAAAATGTGCAAAATTTTACTAAAACTCAAGAGAGACTGTCGTTATGAATCGGAGTTTGTTGGTGAGAAAATTATTTGTATTTTTGAATCAATTAATGGTTTTTAGCAAAATACAAGACATCATTGAATGAATATTCGAAACTATCTTCAATTTGTTCTCCACTATGTAATTTTTTTCTATCGATACCAAAACTATTCGATTTGGAGACAAAAGGTCGTTTGCTATCATTTTTGAGTATAAGGTTTGTGAAACTCTGTAAAAATGGATTATCAAGTTTTTTTCAGTCAGAAATACGACTGGTTAGACGAGTGTTTCAGCAAGTATGAAGATATGATATTAAAACAGGAGGTGTTAGTCACAGTTGACAATGTATGCTCCTCAATTATAAAAGCTGAGAACGGGGGAATTGATGAGGGAAGAATCAAGGCGATAACAGGTATGGTGTTGATGTCTTTTTGAAGATAACATTTACTTCTAGAAAAACACATTCGACTGTTAGTTGGGGAATTACTTCCACAAAGCAGTGAAAAGCTTAAAAATTTACATGTATTGGTGATGCCTTACATTACCGAAAAGCATGATTTCCAGATTAAACTTTTCGCTTTTCAAAAAGTAATGCAAGCAAGGTAGGTGATGGCTTCTGACATTGCAATCAAAAAAAATTTTTTAAGGAAAACCTATAAAACTTCTTATATCAAAGTAGATCGAAGAAATGTATTGGAAAGTTCTTATAATATGCTAGCTGACTTGTCTGCAGACGATTGGAGAACGAGAAAGTTCAAAATTGAGTTTAACAATGAGCCGGGTGTAGATATGGGCGGATTGTTGAAGGAATGGTTTACAATAACAACAAAAGAAATATTGAATCCAAACTTTGGATTGTTCATTCCTACACCTGGTGATGTCAATAGATATATGATTAACAAATCATCACATATAAATCAAGATCATTTGAAATACTTCAAAGTGAGTTTTCCTTAAACTATATGTCAACAAACTTTTTTGCAGTTCATCGGACAATTTCTAGCCAAAGGAATATCGGAGAACGTTCATCTCGGATGCCCATTGACAAAAGTTCTTTTTAAGCATATTGTTGATGTTCCAGTCGAGCATAGTGATTTCAAGACTCAAGTTAGTTTTCGAGACTAGAAAAGGGATTTTAAAAGTGTTTTAGGACCCGGAGTTTTTCAATTCTTTGGACTTTTTGCTCAAAAACCCGATTAGTGAAGTCGGTCTTGATCTAACATTTTCAACAGAAATTGAGCATTTTGGAGCATTTGAAGAAAAAGAGTTGATTGAGAATGGTAAAACTGTTCATGTAACTGATGAAAACAAACATGCATACGTTAGATTAGTTAGTGCAATGAAAATGACTGGTAACCGTTATTCAATCGTTACTGTTCAAAATGTATACTTTAGGATCGATTCAATGTCAGCTGGATGCATTTCGAGCTGGATTTTATGATGTGATTTCAAAAGAGGAAATTACACGGTTTGATGACGAAGAACTGGAAATGATTTTATGTGGACCATCTGAAATTGATATTGATGACTTGAAAAGAAATACAAACTACCAAAACTATCTAAAATCAGATGAAGTTATCCGATGGTTCTGGGAAGCCTTAAAATCGTTTGATACAGAAAATCAAGCGATTTTTCTAATGTATGCGACTGGCTCATCCAAGGTAAGAAGCTCACTTCAACTCTTGCTCAACCCAAATTTCAGGCACCGCTAAATGGTTTCCAATACTTACAAGGACCGGGCGGTATTCAAAAATTTAACATCTGTAAAGATTCATTTGATGGTGATCGTCTACCAACTGCTCGTACATGGTTTATTGAAAACTTGGAGAATTCGCATATAATAGTTGTTTCAGCTTCAATCAACTGGTTCTTCCACAATATACTTCGTACGAAGTTTTACGAGAAAAACTTCTACTTGCTATTCGCGAAGGAACGGAAGGATTTGGAATGGCTTGATTTTGAATCAAAAACTTTCTGTATGAAACCCACCTATTTTAATAAATATTGATACTTTCATCTATACTTTACAAACAATCTCAGTTTTTTTGGGGACAAAATCTAAACTTGAAATTTTTTTCATAAAAAAAACTAAGCAAACCGCTTTCACAAAATTGTTTCCATTTTGGTACTATTTTGTCTAATCCCGCCTCTCTTCTCATTTGCTACACTATTTCTATGTGTGACATCTGGAGCACACCTGATGACGTATGTACATGAGACTCCCTTGCGTAGAAAATCGATATGGTCATATTGACGTTTCGTGTTCTTTTTCATAAAACCTATAGTCTTTTTGTTTTTATGTTCCTGTAAATCAAAAATGCCACTCGAAGAAACTACAAAACTTGCTGAAATCGACAAAGTTTTGCGAGATGTGAAGAACATTGATGCTAAAATGAATGAAGCGTAAGTATAATTTTTGTACTTGAGTTGATTTCGTTTTTAGAGCACAACTAGCATTATTATCATCATCTCTCAAGCTCTTGCCAACTATTACAAATAACGCGAACAGAATATTCTTATTAAACTCGACTCGGTGTTTATTCAAAACTTCATCGGATAGTTGGCAAGCATCGAAATTGGAGGAAATTATTTGTCAGTACTAAAATATTGTCTTTCATTCAAATTTCAATTTAGGCAATAACATTGATGAATTAAACAATATACTTGTACGAAATAATGATATGGAATGGCTTTTCATGTTTCTTTCGACATATCCAGAATTTATAAGCTTCGATGCCCAGTTAAATTATATTGAGACTGTTTTGCAGGATAGACCGTGAGTTGTCATTCAAAATTGTCATATTTTGAAACATTTTTTTCAGACTAGCGTGGCAGCTGTTTTCTGACTGCTTCAGTCGATTAAGCTATGTGAATGATATGAAGTATGTAGAAAAAATCACATCAGCGGCTGAGACTCTGTTCAAAGCCTTAGTTGTCGATGAAGAAACTAGTGAAGAATTTTTGGAGTTTTCTGGTGAGTTGAATTCTTTAAATCGTGAGCTGAGAACTTTCCTTTACAGAACAAAACGAATCAACAATTGATCGATGTTTTGATCGTCATGATATCCTTAATGAATTCTTGTATTCAATATTTGGTTCTTATCCTAAACTCATCACATTTGAATCAAAAATCAAAAACATATCCAGTGTATCGAAATACTTTGGAAAATCGTGAGTTTGCAGAATTGTGCTTTGAATAATGTCTTGATTACCATCAGAGAGCAGCACAACCTACTGGCGGAGTTTCAGAAACAATTCCAAAAATGGGAGAACTTCCAAAAACAAACTGAAATAGCAGTTGCATTTTTAAGCTTGTTAGCGACACAAAACTACACTGAGACGGAGATTTGTGAAATTTTAGGTAAGACAAAGTGAGAATTAAAAACAGAATATTGATTTCAGCAATGCATGCAAATACAATAAACAGCATGCTACTTCTTGTTGCAAATGATCCACAAGCCAAATTTTTCTACTCAATATTTCTTGGAAATCAGAAGTTTTTGAGTCTCGACGTTAGAGTAAGATATTGCGGGAAAGAGTTGTTAGACTTGAATGAACAGTAAGTAGTTTCATTTTTTCAATTATTTCAAAATAACTTTCAGTGAGCAGAGGGAACTACTCCATGAAATACTACTGGAGTTCGAAACATTCGATGATTTGAAAAATATGTCCGATTATTTGTCAGCTTTGGAAATATTGTTGCCTAACTTCCTCCGAACAGGGAGTGATTTGGAGGTTGTAAAAGAGAAAATTGTGGATTTTGCTTGTAAGTTTGACATTTCATGGAAATACATATTCTAAAACTATTTCAGTAACTCACTCAAAAATGGTTGATCAAGCGTTAATGAACGAAGTCGGATTTCCGCTTTTCTCACGTGGGGCGTTTCTTTTTGTTATGGGAACCAATCTCATGGAATTCAATAGTGGCATTAAATTCAAATATTTCGGTTTTATCAGTGGGAAAATGAGCAAAGAGTGAGTAAATGAGTTTACCAAATAGACAGATGAACTTTAGAGAACAACAAAAACTACTCGCTGAATGTCTGCAACAAATCAAGAAAAGGCGAAATTTAAAGGAACAACATGAAATAGCAATTGTCTATTTTAGTCTACTTGCGGCCCAGAATTACAGTCAGGAGGAGATTTCTGCAATCACAGGTAAAGAATTTTGGCGATGACATAGCAGACGTTTTATTTTAGTGCGGAATGCAAGTAAAATTGATTCTATGTTACTTCAAGCTGTAAATTATCCACAAGCCAAATATTTCTACTCAATATTTCTGGAATGTCAGAAATTTTTGAGTCTCGACGTTAGAGTGAAATATTGTGCAAAGGAGTTGGTTGACTTGAGTGAAAAGTAAGTAGTTTCTACTATCTCATTACCAAGTAATTTACAGCCATAGAATGGAATTATTCCATGACATATTACTCGGTTTTAAAAATTTCGATGATTTGAAAAACATGTTCGATTATCTGGCAGCTTTGGAAATATTGTTGCCTAGTTTTTTTCAAACAGGAAGTGATTTGAAGAGTGCCAAAAGGAAAATTGTTAACTTTGCCCGTAAGCTTGGCATTTTGTGTTCAAAAATACAATTTGAGAATATTGCAGTAATTCACAAAGAAACGGCAAATCAGGTGTTAATGAGCAAGGAAGGATTCTCAATTTTTGCTCGCGGCGCGTTTCTTTCTGTTTTGGGAAATAAACTCATGGAATTTGAAAATGATGTGAAATTCAAATATTTTGACATAATTAAGGAACAAATTAATGAAAGGTTAGTTTTACTCGTTTCCAATATAATCTACGGCCGAAGAAGATGAGTCCAAGACGTTAAAAAATTTTCATTCTAGTTTCCTTTGGCATATTCTTGCTGAATACCTGAAACAAATCGACACGGGAGGCATATCTTTGCTTTTCGAAGAGCAAATCTGCACGTTGTTATTAAACTTTAGCAAAAATGGTCACTACCGATCTGAGTTTGTTGGTCGGTTACAATTTTGTATTTTTTGACATAATAGATCCATTGCAGAGCAACTAAAACCAATCCTGATCAGCGATTCATGTATAAAATCCATTTCTTCAAACTCCTCACTTCGTTCATTTTTGCTATCCATCCCAAGCATCTTGAGTCTAGAAACCAGACACGGCTGGTTAACATCGATGAGTTTAAGGTTTTTGGTTTTTTGAATCGTTCCTTCCAAAAAAGTTTTTAGCCAGAAATATGATTGGTTGGATGAATGTTTTGAGAAATTCGGCAGTTATCCATTAGTGCCAATATTGGCAAAAATTGACAACGTATGTGGCTCGATAAATGGAAGTGGAAGTGAAAAATCCATCGAAGAAAACTTTAACGCTAAAATCGGTATTGTACTCAAATTGGTTTTTTTTCACGACTTGAAGTTGTAGACCGGCATGCCAGCGTGATTATCCGTTATTTAATACCACAAAGCAGAATGTTTTATTTTGAAAGTCTCCAAAGGTTGCTAGAGAAGATAAGTTTTATGCCTCTGATTCTAGCGCAAAAGCTCGGATTACTCCAAAAACAATTAAAACCAAGGTAAGGAATTCAAATGCAGCTTTGAAAAAAATTCTCGTTCAGAGTTTGCCAAACTGTTCGACTAAAAATTGTCCGAAAAAATGCACTAGAAAGCTCATTTTTGGCAACTTCCAATTGGCCTGCATTGCAATGGAGCATGAAATTCAAAATTGAATTTAACAATGAACCGGGTGTAGATATGAGTGGATTGTTGAAAGAATGGTTTACAATTACAACTAGAGAAATATTGAACCCAAACTTTGGATTGTTCATTCCTACACCCGGTGATCCGAATAATTATATGATTAACAAATCATCACATGTGAATCAAGATCATTTGAAATACTTCAAAGTTAGTTCTTCATATACATAGGTCGAATAGTCCTGCAGAATACTAGGAGGGGGTCTCAGCAAAGACCAAGCAATTTCATGAAAAACCACTATACACATCTTGTTAGGCCTGTGCAGAAACTAGCCGCAAAATTTTTTCAGGACCGTACATGACCGGGTTCTTGAGTTATGACTCTAACTACAAAAAACGGTCGATTTTTCAAGAGAAACTCTTCATATTACGGTGTATCTGTAACTCAGGAACCCGGTCATGTACGGACCTGAAAAAATTTTGCGGTAGGTTTCTACACATGCTGAACAAGATGTGTATAGTGGTGTTTCATGAAATTGCTTGGTTTTTGCTGAGCCCCCCCCCCCCCCTTCCCGCTTCCAGGCACTATTCGACCTATGTTCATATATTACGTATAAATCATCTTTTTTCCAGTTCATCGGTCGTTTTCTAGCAAAAGGTATACTAGAAAACATTCATCTCAATATCCCATTGGCAAAAGTACTCTTCAAACATATAATAGGTGCGCCAATTGAATATAGTGATTTCAAAAGTCAAGTGAGTTTTCCAATTATAAGACAAATTTGATGTAAAATGTTCAGGATCCCGAGTTTTTCAACTCTCTTTGCTACATACTCAACAATCCAATTAGTGAGGTTGGACTTGATCTAACTTTTTCAACTGAGATCGAACATTTCGGGGTATTTGAAGATAAAGAGTTGATTGAAAACGGTAAAAATATACCAGTAACTGATGAAAACAAGCATGATTATGTTAGATTAGTCAGTAAAATGAAAATGACAGGTATGAACTTTTTTCGGTTCAAATAACAGAAATGAATTCTTCAGACTCTATTAACCCACAATTAATGGAGTTCCTCAGTGGATTTTATAGTGTGATTCCTAAGAACTTGATCATGATGTTCGATGAGAAACAATTGGAAATTTTGCTATGTGGACGATCTGAAATTGATATAGAAGATTTGAAAAGAAACACAAAATACAGAAACTATCAAGAATCGGACTATGTTATTCAATGGTTTTGGGAAGCGTTGAGGTCATTTAGTAGAGAAGATAGAGAACGGTTTCTGATGTATACGACTGGTTCGTCAAGGGTGAGAAACAGTTGAAATTTGAAAATTGCTCAAAAAGAATTCCAGGCACCACTTCTTGGGTTCGCATTTTTGAGGGGGTCAAATGGTTTCACACTGTTCAACATTTCTGCGGACCACAGAGGAGATAGTCACCTTCCCACTGCTCATACTTGGTAAGTGGAATATTTTTTGTTGATAGATGTATACTTATTTACTCATTTTCAGTTTCAATCAACTGGATCTTCCACGATATACCTCGCACGAAAAACTGCGGGAAAAACTGCTTTTCGCCATACGAGAAGGGGCTGAAGGATTTGGAATGGCTTAGTTTAGAATCAAACATGTTTGTATATAAATCACTTGATTAAATAAAAACTTCAAAATTAAAACTGTATTCTTCTGCTTTTTCATGTACAGTAGCCCTTGATCTAGTTACCAATTCAACCCTTCCTTCCCTTTTGCAACGCTCTTCGCATATGGGCCTATTGTGTACTCGCAACCGCAGATGACGTTACGCAGCGATCAATACGTACCATCTAACTCTACCATTACGCAGAAAATGAAGAAATTAATGGGTCACACTTCGCATAACAATTTAGTCGTTCTGTATCGCAGATCGATGCGTACCTCTGATGACGTCACAACACAGTCCATACACATCAGGCACTACAAATCGATAAAATTTCTGTGTCTCCTGTCTCATCACTCTTTTCATGATTGTGTTGCTGCGTATGTATTCTGATTTTTTTCTAATTTCTTGTTTTACTCGTTTTATATTTTTCAGAAAACAGTGTTCCTCGATATCATGCCACAGTTTTCGGAAAATGAATGGTTTAACTTTATTGACGCAACTAGTAAACGCATTCGTTCTACAAACCGACATTCGTCATTTGACCCATACATAAGATCTCTCAAAGTGTCGTGAGTTGAAATACCTCTTTGTTGAAATGAAATTTCATGGATTTTAGAGAACAGCGTAGCCTAATGTCGGAATGTCTGGAATGTTACGATAGTATCAAAAGCTTTGGTAGAAAATACGAAATAGCCATCGTATACTTTGCTCTATTATCAGCACAGAATTACAGCGGAAGGGAAATTAATAAGATCATAGGTATCCAAGGAGAACGAATCTTAATGAAAACATTATTTCAGAAAACAACGGAAATACTATTAATCACATGTTTCTTTTAATTAAATCTGATCCAGTTTCCTCGCGTTTCGACACTTTTATCAAAGAGGGTCATAAGTTCCAGACTGTGCTTGTTAGAGTAAGAAATTTTAGAAATCAGGCTGTAGTTTTGGAATTACCGTGAGTTTGACTATTTTAAGTTTTGTATTTGAGTTTGAGTTTTAGCGAAAAGATGGCATTGCTGTCTCATATGTTGCCGGAGCCGGAAAATTTCGATGTTACGAAAGACATGTACGTATATCTGGTTGTCTTAGAGGAATTGCTGTCAACAGCTTTTATCAGAGCTGAATATTATCTTGAGAATGTAAAAAACGAATTGATTCAATTTGTCAGTAAGTTAGCTTTTTATCAGCATAAGTACCTGTGAAAACTTTCAGAGAAGTACAAAACAGATGTTAATCGAGAATTATTGAAGGAAAAAGGATTTCCAATTTTCTCAAATGGAGCACTTCTGTCCAAACTGCAATTTTGTCCAGCTATACTTGATGTCGATGTGAAATACAAATACCTCGAAATATTAGGTAAAGAAGACAGAAATAAGTAAATATCACTGGAATCAGAACAATTTAGTGTGACTAATTTTCAGGTGCCTTTGGAATATTTTTGGTGAATATTTGAGCAGGTTTGAAGACAGATTCTCGAAGTTTGAGAATGACCTGCCCGAAATCTTATTAAGACTCACAAAAGACGGACAAGGTGAATCAAAATTTGTTGGTAAGAGATTTGTGATTTTGAATCGAGTAACACTTGTGGTTTCAGAGAAATATTATGGGCTCGTGAATGGAGAGAGTTTTATGGAATCAATTCCTACAAAATCTTTACTTTGTCCGTTTTTCCTATCGGTTCCAAAGCTTCTGGGCGTGAAAGCAAAATATCGTTTATTGAAGTTTATGGATATATGGTTTGTAATATTCTGAATGATAATCTAACCAACATATTTTCAGCCAACAATATGACTGGTTAGATGAATGTTTCACAAGGTATCAAAATATATCAGTCACTGATCAAGCTCTACGTATGATTGACGATGTGTGTGCTTCAATAAGCAAAATTGGCGACACACCGATCCAAAAAAAGAGAAGGGAGAACATAAAAGGTATTGTGTTTAGAATGCATTGTTTGCACAACTTAAAGCTCTAGAAATGCACAGTCACCTGATATGTAGCAAAATATTACCAAGATGCAAATATTACCAAGACAGAGAATATCTAAACATAGAAAAGTTGCTGAAGCCGACAATAAAAGAGAGACTCGCCAGTATACAAAAAACGTTGAAGACAAGGTAATAAACATTAAATGCTGTCATTAATAATTCCTGGCTCAGAAGTTATGGCGAATTGGAAATAGAAGTGAATCGAAACAATATATTAGAAAGCTCATACAACATGACATCTGAGTTGACAGCAGAGCAATGGAGAACAAAGATATTCAAGATAACATTTGAAAATGAGCCGGGTGTTGATGCGGGTGGATTACTAAGGGAATGGTTCACAATCACAACAAAAGAAATATTGAACCCAAATTTTGGATTGTTTATTCCTACGCCTGGGGACGTTAATAGTTATATGATTAACAAATCATCACATGTAAATCAAGACCATTTGGAATATTTCAAGGTGAGAAATTGTTCTATAGTATGTAACTATACCCTCATTTTACAGTTTATTGGTCGATTCTTAGCCAAGGGTATACTAGAAAACATTCATCTCGATTGTCCATTGACAAAAGTACTATACAAGCATATTGTTGGTGCTCGGATAAACTATAGTGATTTTGAGGGTCAAGTGAGATTATCCATTTGAAATGGGACAATATGAGAGCTGTGTAATTTTCAGGATCCAGAATTCTTCAACTCTCTTCGTTTTATACTTAACAACCCTATTAAAGAAGCTGGACTAGACCTAACTTTTTCAACAGAAATTGAGCATTTTGGAGGATTTGAAGAAAGAGAGTTGATTGGAAATGGTAAAAATATACCAGTAACAGATAAAAACAAACATACATATGTTAATTTGATCAGTGCAATGAAAATGACAGGTATGAGTTTCATGCTATGTAGTTAGCTTTTAGAAATTCTTTAGGATCGATTCGTCCACAATTAAGAGCGTTTCTCTCTGGGTTTGCTGATATAATTCCAAAGGATCTAATCAAGGTTTTCGATGAGAAAGAGTTGGAAATGTTGTTATGTGGTCAATCTGAAATCGACGTTGAAGATTTGAAGGCTAACACGTTGTACAGTGAATATAACCAATCAGATGATGTTATAAGGTGGTTTTGGGAAGCTTTGAAATCATTTAATAAAGAAGATAAAGCGAGATTTCTGATGTATGCAACTGGTTCTTCTAAGGTAAGAGGGAGCTTCGAAACTTTTTCAAGAAAAAACTTCAGGCACCGCTTGACGGGTTTTCATCGTTGCGAGGATCTAACGGAATACAAAAGTTTAGAATTTGTAAAGATTCTATTGTCGGTGACCGTCTTCCAACTGCTCGTACATGGTATGTTGAAATATTTGGAAATGATAAGTTTCAAGTTGTTTTAGCTTCAATCAACTGCTTCTTCCACAATATACTTCATACGAAATTTTACGGGAAAAACTTCTGCTTGCTATCCGAGAAGGTGCGGAAGGGTTTGGATTGGCTTGAACGAGTCCTGTGGCATTTTAAAATGATTTCCTTATTAAAGTGATTATGAAACTTCACTTTCTCGTTTTATTTTAGCTTTTAAAGAAACCTTGTTTTAATAAACGATTTTTCCTCAAATCGTTTTGCATACTGTGTTCTTGGACTGAATCATATACAATAGATTACCATCTGGATACCGATGCGACCCATCCCTCCATATTTGCTTGGAGGCATCTACGTATACCACACGTCACCCATACGTGAGACCCATTTTGGCTATGAAAATCAATAAGCCATTTGTTGTCTTCCAATGACGTATAGCCTACCGCGCGCAAAGATTCATACACCATTACGCAGAATGCACGGTTTTCTTTTTTCATTCGCTTCCGTCTTGTAAAATTTACATTTTATCGTTATTCTCAGGGTTCTTACTGACGTTATGTTTTCTATATTCGGCTCATTTTCATGGTATCTAACATTTGACTCCAAAATCAAGGACATACCAAAAGTGATCAAATGTCTCGGAGTAACGTGAGTTTGGAAAATTGTTTTTTGAGTAGAATAGTATTCAGAAAACAACGACGTTTACTGTCTAAATGCCTGAAGCATTACAATAGCCAGGATGGTTCTAGCAAACGATACGAGATAGCCATGGCCTATTTACATTTGCTATCGGTACAAAAGTATAGTGAGAATGAGATCTCTGAGATCATAGGTAAAAAAAGGCGATGAAAATTACAAGACAAAGATTTTCAGAAAAAAATTTGGACACAATAAACAGTATGCTTTTTCTTGTTGCTTCTGATCAACAAGCCAAAGATTTCTACAAAACTTTCCGAGAGTGTCAGAATTTGCTGAGCGTTGATGTTCGCCTATTATATTGCGAGTTAGAAGACTTAGATGAGACGTAAGCTTTTCTATCAAATACATACTGAACCTGTTAAATTTTCAGGCAACAATGGAACTTATTATGTGATATTATTCAAATGCTTGAAAGTTTCGATGAGTCGAAAAATATGATTGAGTACTTGGTGGCTTTGGAGATTTTGCTTTCATTGCTTATCAATACTAAGAATCCTCTGGAGGAAGTGAAAGTTAAAATTGCCCAGTTTGGGGGTTAGTTTTCAGTCTTATCACAGTATTTACCGTTTGACAATTCTTAGGTAAGCACCAAATAAGAATTAACCAAGAGTTGATGAAGGAAGAGGGGCTTCCAATTTTTTCGGGTGGTGCTCTTTTATCAGTTTTCAAATCCGATCCGATGATGCTTGATATTGATGTGAAATACGAATATCGTGATATTCTATGTGAGACAAATAAAGTTAGGTAAGTCTCACGGAAATTCAAGATCATATTTAAAAAAGGCTATTTTTCTAGCGTTCTGTGGATGGCTCTTGATAAATATTTGAAAGAGCTGAAGAAAAGCACACAACTGTCACTAGAGAGAAAAGTCAGTGAGATTATCAAAGAAATCAAAGAGCGTGACAATCAGTATCAGTCAAAATTTGTCGGTGAGAGAGTAATTTGTAACTTTGTGCCTAACATGCAATTTCAGTAAAATACAAAACAATAGTAGATGACCATAATTTCATGAAATCACTTTCTGTTAACACCCAGCTCTTACGCGTTTTTCTATCAATCCCGAAACTTTTGAGTGTGAAAACAAAACATCGACTATTGAAATATATGAGCATATGGTATTTGAAATTTGAAATAATATCCTATCTATTTTTTTTCAGCGAGCAATATGATTGGTTAGAGCAGTGTTTCACCAGGTATCGAGTATTTCCAGCTACTGACGATGTTATGAAAATGATTGACGATGTATGTGTATCAATTGGTGAAACTAACAACCGAGAAATTGATAGAGATAGAATGAAGAAGATCACAGGTATGACATAAGGTTCTTATTAGATTACAAAATCTTATAGATAAAAAATTTCACATGGGTGTTGATATCATGATACCAAAAAAAGATGGAAAGCTAGAAGTTTCAAAAGTGTGGCTGAAGCCCACTACCCCAAGAATGATGAGCTTGCAAATAAGAATCGCCACTTTACAATTAAATTCGGAAACAAAGTAATAATTTTCAATGTGGTTTTCAATAATTAGACGTTCAGAAAAAATGACACTAAAACTATTGAAACAACAATGGAGTTGGTACGAGATATGATGTCAGAGCTCGAAAAGTTTGAAGATTGGAAACATATGTTCGATTATCTGGTCACCTTGGATATGTTGCTGCCAACACTTTTTGATGTCCAATTCCATTTTGATTTTTTTGAAAACGCGAAGAAAAAAATATTCGAGTTTGCCTGTGAGCGAATAATTTGCACTAAATCTCGTATCTGAAAATTTTTAGTCAAGCACATTACAATGATTAACAATGAGTTGCTGAAAGATGACGGATTTCTGCTTTTCTCTCGTGGGGCTCTGCTATTATTCTTGAAAAACGGTTGGGATATACTTGATATTGATGTGAAATACAAGTATCGTGATATACTGAGTGAGGGAAATATTGACAGGTTTGTATAAGTGTATAAGTGATCCTCAACAATCATGAGATTAAAAATATTTCAGCTATCTATGGAATATTCTTGGCGAATATATAAAAACCCTCGCATCTTCCAAATCGACTCCGTTTGAAAAAAATCTTCCTGGATATTTGTTGGAACTTAAGCGAGAAGCACGATATGAAATTATGTTTGTTGGTAAGGGATTCTTGTGATTTCAAAATTGATTGCGATTTCAGAAAAATACAAAACGCAAATTAATTGCAAAAAAGTTATCGACTCAATTACTGAAAACTCTCCACTTCGCTCCTTTTTGTTGTCGATTCCGAATCTTTTGAATGTTGAAACGAAACAGCGACTTTTGAAATCTATTAATCGGTTGGTTATGTTTTTTTTGATAATTTCTTTACCTTGAGATTTTCAGTCAACATTATGACTGGTTAGACAAATGTTTTACAAAATACAAAACATTGCCCGTCACTGATAAGGTCTTACTTCTGATTGACGATGTATGCGCCAAAATTAATCAAAACTGCAACAAAATTGATATTGAAAGAACGAAAACTTTAGCAGGTACTGAATTTAAGTTTAATCATTTTCATATGACTACAAATTGTAGAAAAACACATTCGTTTGATTATTGGTGAGATATTGCCAAAAGCCAAAGAAGGATTTGTGAATCTACAAAAGTTGCTTCTGTCCAACTTGCCAATAGTTCTTAGTTTGCAATTGAGACTCACTACTCTGCAATCAATTTTGAAAAGAAGGTTGTCATCTTTCACTAAGGATTCAACAATTACTCGTTCAGAAACTTTGAAACGTATCCATTAACTGTGAACAGAAACGATTTATTGGGAAGCTCCTACAATAGAACAATTGGGTTGACAACAGATGATTGGAGAACTATCAAGTTTAAGATAGCATTTGAGAATGAAGCGGGTGTAGATTTAGGTGGATTGTTGAAAGAATGGTTTACAACTACAACAAGGGAGATATTGAATCCAAATTTTGGATTGTTCATTCCTACACCTGGGGATGTTAATAGTTATATGATTAACAGATCTTCAGACATCAATGAAGATCATTTACAATATTTCAAAGTTAGTTGTGCGTAGATAATGCCTCATTCGATTTTTTTTAGTTTATTGGTCGTTTCCTAGCCAAGGGTATATTGGAAAACATTAATCTCGCTTGTCCGTTGACAAATGTTCTCGTCAAGCATATTTCTGGCACTCCAGTAAAGTATAGCGACTTTAAAGTTTATGTGAGTATCTCAGCTTTGAAGATATAAATTTTAAATTTCTTAGGACCCTGAGTTTTTCAACTCTCTGAAATTTATACTCAACAACCCAATTAGTGAAACTGGTCTTGAACTTACTTTCTCAACAAAAATTGAGCATTTTGGAACATTTATGGAGGAGGAGTTGGTTACAAATGGTAAAAATATACAAGTAACTGATGAAAACAAGCATGAGTATGTTAAACTGATAACGGAAATGAAAATGACTGGTAAGAACTTTATACCACTATTTCAATGAAATGTGCTATTTAGAATCGATTCGTCCACAATTGGATGAGTTCCGTGCTGGATTTTATGATGTTATTCCAAAACATTTTATCAAAATATTTGGTGAAAAAGATTTGGAAATGATGTTATGTGGCCAATCAGATATTGATATAGATGATTTGAAAGCCAACACATTATATAACAGTTACCATGAATTAGATGATGTTATTCAATGGTTTTGGAAAGCATTGCGATCATTTGATAATGAAGATAGAGGAAAGTTCTTGATGTTTGTTACTGGTTCCTCTAGGGTAAGTTTGTAAACGTGCTTTTATTTCACAAAAAAGTTTAGGCCCCACTCACTGGTTTTGCTGATTTGCGAGGTTCTCATGGTGTAATGAAATTCAACATTTGCGACAATTTCAATGATGAGGGTCGTCTTCCAACGGCTCATACTTGCTCGCATCAACTCGATCTCCCGCAATACAGTTCTTACAAAATTTTACGAAGTAAACTTCTTCTAGCCATTCGAGAAGGGAATGAAGGGTTTGGGATGGCTTGATCTAATAAGAATATATACCCATATGCTATTTCATATAATAAACAATCTAAATAATTGCTTTTTGTTTTTCTGGATAGTTTTCCATATTGGGAGTTGGACGAATGGGTGTCACGCGAATATCGGTTCATGGTGTGTGTTGCATGGTTCGTATGTAAATTAATCGTTGCGGTAGAACATGGTGAACAGGTCAGGTCCCGAGCGGCACATACGTTTTTCAGGGCTCTCTTGTTTCTATGCGCTATTTTTCGAGTCGTACTGTGCTGATGTACCTTTTGGGAGGTCATACAGGTGCCTCCCTGCTGTTCCAATACAACCATTTTGTCTCCATCTTTTCCTCATACGCGCATTTGGAACACCTGGGGTACGCGCAACCACTACGCGTCACGCGTCGCGTTGATGACGTCACAGAGTGACCCATACGTACCATCGGGCACTACCATCATGCAGATCGATAGACCTTTCTCTATGTCGTCTCTGGTCTCCTCACTCTCATTATGAATTCTCCCACCTTGCGCAACAATACCATTTTAGTGACCCGCTGCCATTCTTTATTTGTCGCGTTTCTCTTTCATACATCAGTATTTCAGAAGAACAATGTTCCTGGAAAAAATCAAACAATTCGCGGAAAATTTGCCAGACTCTTTGGAAGAGTTGAATCTTCGGATGATTGATGTCACCGACGAGCTGGTCGAAATAATAACTTACATCGATTTTACGGATAAAGTGAGCCACAATTTCAAATTATTTATATTTGAGTAAATTTATTCAGGACGCGCGTCAGGATCTTCACAAAGTATTGGAAATTCTAGAGTTCTGTTATTTCCTAGAAAAACGAGATTATCCAGAATCTTCGACGGAAGCTACAAACGAAAGATCAGAAGTCTTCAACTCGATTGACCTGAAACTTTACAGTCTTTCCATCCAGGAAGTGCCACTCTCATCTATAACTGAAACTTATCTAAGTACCTCATCTATTGTGACACTATGTCTGTTATACCTGATTGGTGGTGTACTAGATGACAAATGTCATGAAAAGCTTCAAAAAATATTGGAAGCTGAATGTCTGAATGTAAAAACTTGCCCGTTCGTTGTCTGGTGTCTTTTGGCAATTTTGAGCGATTCAGTCTCTGCAATTGATAATACTGTAAGTTCCAAAAAAAACTTCAATTTAGAAATTTCAAATTTGAAGGTTTTACCATATTGGATACCTCGGAATTTCGCAAACTTAAAATCAACCGATGAACACGAAAAATTCCTTGGCATGCTAATCAAAGTTGGGTGGAGATGTTCGATCGCAGGTGTACCGGACTTTGAAAAGTTTTGGGAAATGACTCATAATACCAGCAAACTTTCAAACTTGGAAACTTGGAAAAGTCAAGGAACTGATAGACAGAATAGCATTATGAAGAAGTTGGCTGATCTTCTGCAGGACCCTGAGTTTTCAATGGATTCGGTTGACAAACTATTGAAGCTTGCAAATCTACTCACAGTAAAAAATGGAAGAAAAACTTTCACTGCCGATTTGGCAAATCAAAAAAAGTCTGTTGAGCAAATTATATCAGATTTTGATGCTCATATAATGGAATGTGATTTTTCTGAACTGCACGGATCGTAAGTCAAAATATCTGAATATCAGAATAATAATAATATAGTTTCAGACTGCTATTGGACATGTTTACTACATTCTTCCACTTGATGAAAGTTGTGACTTGCGAACAAACCAAGTTGAAGTTGTTCAACACTGCAAGATGTTTCTCTTGCTTGTCAAGCTTTGAGCCAACGCCAGAGCTAGAGAAACTTATCAGTAAGAATTTGCAAAATCATTATGATTATCAATACATTTCAGGAAAGAATTTTGATGAAATAAATTCGTTACTCAATCGCTATAATGGTTTGAAATGGCTATACTCGATCGTCTACAAGACATATCCGAGCCTGTTGAGTTTGGATCATCATAACCGGTTTAACAAGGATTTGTTGGAATTTAATAGTGACTTAGAAGGATGGGAGTTGCTGGCTGAATATTTCAAACAATTGAAATGGGAGAATAGGGAGTCATTTATAGAAAAATACTCACACGAGGCTAAAAAGTTGTTCAAAAGTTTGGTTTTTGATGATGAAACAAATCTCACTTTTTTGGAGTTTGCTGGTGAGTTAAACCTTTTATAGTGATAGATCAATGGTTATGAACTTTAGAAAAACACAAATCAACAATCAACCAATGTCTAGATCGGCATGATGTTATTACTGATCTCATATACTCAATGTTTGCATCATATCCTAGCTTCATTCCGTTTGTTTCAAAAATCAACAACATTTCAAAAGTGTTAGAGTTTTTTGATAAATCGTGAGTTGAGAGTTTTTAGCTTTTCTTACTTTGGTTAACTTTCAGTGACCAACAAAACCTAATGTTTGAGTGTCTAGAATATTTTGGAAGTATTGAAGGGTTTGATAGCAAATATGAAATCGCGATGACCTACCTCACACTTCTATCTGCTCAGTATTACGGTCAGAAGGAGATTTCGAGGATCACAGGTACGTAAAGTTAAATCAAAACGTTCAAAATAAGCGATTCCAGAAATATACGCTGACACAATCAACAGTATGCTGCTTCTAGTGGCTGATAATCCGGCAGCCAAATTTTTCTACGATTGTTTGCGAGAGGCCCAGAACTTGTTGAGCGTGGACGTTAGAGTATTGTATTTTGGAAAACAATTGGCGGAATTGAATGAAAGGTAGACTCATTTATTTTATACTATTCATATTTTGATTTTCAGCCAACAAATGAATTTGATGTGTGAAATTATGTCCGTGATTAAAAATTTCGATGATTCGAAAAACATGCACGATTATCTGGTTGCGATAGAGATGTTATTGTCAGAACTTCTCAAAACTAATTATAGCGTCAAGGATGTGAAAATTCAACTCGCCGAGTTTGCCTGTAAGTCCAACTATTCTGCGAAATTTGTAACTTTGAAAATCTTCAGTGAAACACAAAAAACGGTTCAATCAGGAATTGATGAAAGAGGAAGGGCATTCAATTTTCTTACGTGGATCACTTCTATCAGAATTGAGAATTTACCCGATGATATTTGATGTGGATGTGAAGTACAAATATCTTGAGATACTTGGTGATAAAAACGACAGTAGGTTAGTTTGGCAAAATTTTAGGCGTTTTGATTTGAAGCAATGCTTTTTCCAGTTTCTTATCAACCATCCTTGACGAGTATTTAGAAGACTTGAAAAAATGCAGTTCGCCGTTACTTGAGAAGAAAATATGTGATATTATCGAAAATATCAAGAAAACTGACAATCAGTTTGAATTGAGGTTTTTTGGTGAGGGCCAAATTTGAGACTTTCAGTTTATTAATGATCGTTATTTCAGGAAAATACAAAGAACTCGTCGATGACATCACTTTCATAAAGTCACTTTCCATTCATTCTCCACTTCGTCCTATTCTCCTATTGATTCCTAACCTTTTCTGTGTAGAGAATCAACATTTATTGTTTAAATCTATGAATATAAGGTTTGTATGATTTCAGATTAATTTATCACTATCAGATTTTCAGTCAACAATATGACTGGTTAGACAAATGTCTCACCGAGTACGGTAAAAAGCCAATCACTTTTGAGGTTCTCCATAAGATTGACTTTGTGTGTGGCGAAATTAAAAGAAAAGAGAAAGATGATGAAAGAATGAAAGACACAGCAGGTATGAAAATCAGAGAATATTTTTTAATATAAAGTCATGTTACAGAAAAACACATTCGCGTCATTGTTGATAAGATAATGCAACATAACAGTGGACGGTTCAAGAATTTTTCAACGTTGATTATGCCCACACTTCCATGATGCAAATCTCCACTGTAAATTAATCCTTGCTCATTTAATATAACTATTGTTCAAAAGTTCTTTATTTTACTGTAAGGTCTTCGTAATTTCTTTCTCTGTCTGTCACACATTTCTTGTCTGAATAAAATCGATTCACATTGACTATGTTCTTGCTGTAGAAAAACATACAGGTTAGCTACCATCTATCTTTGAACTATTTTCATTTGGTGCAGGTGCACCATCGATTACCTCTGTGAATGAGCACACTTTGCGTAACCTTGCGTCAGTATTGTAACGCAGATCCGTGCACGATGTTTACGTTTTTTATTTGTCGCGTCTAAATTTTGTCACATAAGCATTAACATAGTTTCAATTCAGAAAATGTTTTTTACAAAAATCAAAGAGTTTGCGGAAAACTTCCCGGAATCATTGGAGGAGTTGAATCTTCGAATGATTGATTTCACCAATGAATTGGTAAAACTGGTTACATTTATCGATTTTACTGACGGAGTGAGTTTTTATTCGTTGAAATTATTAACCATAATTATTTAGAACACCGCCCGTCAAGATCTTTTTTTTGTATTACAAATTTTGGAGTTCTGCTTTCTTCGCGAGAAGCGGGAGCGCCCAGAGAAGTGTAGTTCTTCAGCAATAGATGACAGATCAAAAATCTTTCATTCTATTAACCTAACACTCTACCGTCTTTCCATTCAAGATGTACCGAAAAATGCATTAGTTGAAACTTTTCTAAGTATCGAATCAATTGTGAAACTCTGTCTGTTGTACGTTGTTGACGGCGCATTGGACGACAAAAATCAGGAAAAACTAGAAAGTGTGCTACGTTCTGAATGTGTTAATGCGAAATCGTGTACACTAATGGTTTGGTCTCTGCTAGCGATTTTGAAAAAGTCCGTGAGCCTTGATGTTGCTTATACTGTAAGTTCAAACTTTTTTGGTTTAATGAATCCATTATTGAAGGTTTTACCAGCTTGGATACCTCGAAGTTCAGTTCACATCGATACAGTCTTTTGCGACCACAACAGAATTTTCGAAATGTTATCCAACGTTGCTTCGATATGTTCGATTTATGGAACACCTGTTTCGGAACAATTTTGGGAAATGGTACGAGATACCAGCAAGATGGCATACTGGGAAACATGGCACCCTCTAATGAATGGACGTCAGAAGTATATTACCGATGATTTAGTTCATCTAGTGAAGAGACCCAAGTTTTCAATGAAATATGTTGACAAACTGACGGAATTTGCGTATCAATTGATAGAGATGAACGTATTTGAAAATGATTCAGTCCTATTCGATTCTCCGATATTGGAAATAGAAAATGTGAACCAAGTGAAAGAAAATTTGATCGAATTCGAATCTCGTATTGAACATTTGCGAGAAAATCATTTGGAAATTGATGAATCGTGAGTTTAAATTTCTCTTAATCATATAATATTGAATTTCAGAGTTCAAGCGGACTTACTTGCAAATTTCTTGAGCCTACAGAAAACTGTAACTTTCAATGATGCCAAGATGGAGCTGGTCAATATGATGAAGTTTATTTTTGAAACTCCTTGTAAGCAAACCCCCCAGTTGGAAGAAATTATCAGTAAGCAAGTTTACAACAAAAGTGACACTGAACATGTATTTCAGAAAAGAACCGCTGTGAAATAAATATGTTACTCAGTAATTATAACGATTTGGGGTGGTTATACTCACTTGTCTCCCCACAAACGGAAATGTTGAGTTTTGATGTTCATCGGAAATATAACAAAAATTTATTGGAGTCGGTGGGAAGTTTGTAAGTTGAAAGTTTGAAAAGTAGAACTTCAATATAGATAGTTTCAGAAAGGGATGGCAATTGTTGGCTGAATATTTTAAACAATTGAGATGGGAAAATAGGCCGGAACATGTGGAAAGTTATGTATCGGAGGCTAGAACTTTGTTTAGAAAATTGGTTGTGGATAGCGAAACTAGACAAAAATTTCTTGAATTTGCTGGTAAGTTAAATCTTGATATACTTAATAATCAGCAATTTCACATTCAGAACAAAACAAAGCAGCAATTTATCAATGCTTCGATCATTATGATTCTCTTAACGATTTCTTATACTCAGTTTTCGGCTTGTACCCTTGGTTTATACCATTTGAATCGAAAGTCAAAAACATCACAAGAGTCATTAGATACATTGAAAAGAAGTATGTTAAATGCACAACTGTCTTGAAAATCATTTAAATTCAGGAAACATCAAAATCTGCTAACCGAATGTCTAGAGAAGTTCAAAAATGAACTAGGCCGTGACAGAAAATTAAAATTATCTATGGCCTTTCTGCATATCTTATCGGTGCAAAATTACAGTAAAGAGAAGATTTGTCACATCACAGGTAATCATGAAAGTGAATTTCAAAACCAAAATTTTTTCAGATAGAAATGCAAGTGCAATTAGTGAAATGTTATCTTTAGTCGTCACCGATCACAATGCTAAAGTTTTCTACCAAACTTTCAATGAAAATCAACATTTGTTGAATGTTGATGTGGTCCTGCTTTGTGTTGGAAGAGAATTGACAGATTTGACTGAAAGCCAGCAAATGATTTTGTTATCTCAAATTTTGCAAAAACTAGAAATTTTCGATTTGTCGATAATGAACAGTGAACAATATATGATGGCTTTGGAAGTATTATTGCCGACTGCTTTAAAAACTGATAATAATGTGGAAGATCTGAAGAAGAAAATTTTACAATTTGTCGAGAGAAACAAAATGGGATGCAACGCGGCATTATTGCTAGATGACAGATTTTCGATTTTCTCACGTGGAGCTCTTTTATCAATACTCAAGACCAACATGACGATTCTTAACACTGATGTAAAATACAAATATCGTGATATACTAGCTGGTAAAGACAAAAATGGGTGAGTTTCATCAGAATCAGAGTTTTTAACACAAAGTAAGCAATAACATTTTTTTTCAGTTTTTTATGGCAAATATTCGGAGAGTATTTGAAAGAATTTGAAATATATCAATACGAGGATCTGCTTGTTGAAATTTCATGGAAACTCAAAAGAAAAGCGCGATATGAGGCGACATTCGTTGGTAAGAAACATATATTGTGATCTCGGCGTTATTTCTGGTTTTAGAACAATATAAAGAACTTGTGGTTAAGATCATTGAAGCACTGGACGGGAAATCTAAATTGTGCTCCTTCTTATTGTCGATCCCAAATCTAGTGAGTGTGGAAACAAAGCATAGGTTGAAAAAACCATCGCAAATTTGGTTTGTGTTAGTCTAGACAACTTTTCTGATGCCTTATTTTAGCGAGCAATATGACTGGTTAGATGAATGTTTCATCATTTATGAAACAGTGCCAATTACAAATCAAGCTTTATCTCTGATTCAAGATGTCTTTTGCTCAATTCACAAAGATACTAACAAAACGAGTTGTCATGTGAAAATGAAGGCGATAATAGGTATAATGTTCTAGCAATGATTCGGAAATAACACCAAAATTCAGAAAAGCACATCAGCCTGATAACTAATGCGATTATACCAAAACTCGATGAAAAGTTTGAACTTTTAGCAGTATTTCTTTGGGCATATGTACCTGAGAAATTCCCATTTCACATAAAACTTACCAATATAAAGACATTTTCGGAAATAATGACTATAAGGTTTGTGACGATCTAAATAGTTTTCCAATTTCAAATGCTTGCAGTCATCATTATGAATGGTTGGATGAATGTTTGGAGAATTATAAGATGTTCTCAAGTACTGGACAAGGTTTACGTGCTATGGACAATGTTAGTGCTTTAATTGATAAAACTAAGTATGAAGTAGATCATTACGAGAGAATGGAAACAATAATTGGTATGATTTCAAAGTTCTGTTTATTTTATATAAGGCTGTATTACAGAAAAGCACATTCACCTGATAGTATATGAAATAATACCACAAATCAATGCCAATTACAACCATTTATTGACATTGGTTTGGTCGTGCATGTCGGAATATTTTCCTTTCCAGGTAAAACTGGCCAATATACAGAAATTGTTGGATTTAATGACTATAAGGTTGGAGATGCTCTCAATAATTTTTCAACCTGAAATATTTTCAGCCAACAATATGACTGGTTAGATGAATGTTTCAGTGAATATAAAACATTGCCAAATACGCGTCATGTTTTACGTATGATTGACAACGTGTGTGCTTTAATTAACAAAAATACAATAGGAGTGAATCGTGACGAAAAAATGAAGACCATATTAGGTACATTGTTCAAACTTTATATTCTTGTATAATATCATATTGAAGAAAAGCACATTTGCCTGATAGTTGATGAAATAGTACCTGCAAATTTGAAACATTTATCAGCTTTGCTCGGGTCATATTATCCTGAAATGGTTCCTTTCGAAGTGAAACTTGACAATATGCAAAACTTATTGAGAGAGAGGTAAGGAATTCTGACTGACACTATCAATAATTAATGATTCAGAATCAATGGATCTTTGAGTATCACAGTGGATAGAAATAGTCTATTAGAAAATTCGTACAATTTTACATCTAGACTGACCGCAGAACAATGGAGAACAAAGAAGTTCAAAATAAGATTTGAAAGTGAGCCGGGAGTTGATATGGGCGGACTACTCCGAGAGTGTTTCACAACTACAACAAAGGAAATATTGAATCCAAACTTTGCTTTGTTCGTTCCCACTCCAGGCGATGCAAACAGTTATATGATTAACAAATCATCTCATGTAAATCGAGAACATTTAAGTTTATTCAAGGTTTTTTTCTTTTTAAAACTAGACCAATGTTTTTGTTTTAGTTTATTGGTCGTTTCGTAGCCAAGAGTGTAGTGGAAAACATACATCTTGATTGTCCATTGACAAAAGTGCTTTTCAAGCATATTGTTGGTGCTTCAGTAGAGTATAGTGATTTCGAGAGTCAAGTAGGTTTCAATTTTTCAAAATCAAGGGTTATACGATTTTTCAGGATCCTGAGTTTTTCAACTCCCTTTGTTACATACTCAACAATCCGATTAGCGAAGCCGGTCTTGATCTTACCTTTTCAACAGAAATTGAACATTTTGGAGCATTTGAAGAAAAAGAATTGATTGAGAATGGTAAAAATATACCAGTAACTGATGAAAACAAACATGAATATGTAAAGTTAGTCAGTAAAATGAAAATGACAGGTATGAACTTTACAACCTTAATTTCATAGATTTATGTTTTTTTCAGAATCAATTCGTCCTCAGTTGAATGAATTTCTTGCTGGATTCTATGATGTGATTCCAAAAGATCTGATCGCAACTTTCAATGCAAAGGAAATGGAAATGATGCTATGTGGTCAATCTAAAATTGATATTGCTGATTTGAAGGCAAATACACTGTATAGTGGATATCGAGAATCAGATGATATCATTCAGTGGTTTTGGGAAGCGTTGAGATCTTTTGGTACAAAAGATAAGGCTAGGTTCCTAATGTTCACAACTAGTTCACCTAAGGTTAGCTGTAGTTTTTTAACATATGGCTCAAGGAGAGATTTCAGGCCCCACTTAACGGCTTTGCGCATTTACGAGGTTCTAACGGAATAGTGAAATTCAACATTTGCAAAGATTTAATTATCGATCGTCTTCCAACTGCTCATACATGTTTCAACCGGTTGGATCTTCCACACTACAAAAAATACGATGTTTTACGTTCAAAACTCCTGGTTGCCATTCGAGAAGGAACTGAAGGATTTGGAATGGCTTAATACTATATTTCTCACTTATTTGCAGTTTTTATACTTTACCGAGTTTTTTTCCAGTTTTAATGACAAGATTTACATATTTCACTACAAATTATTATGCGTAAATTTTCAAAAAAACCACAATTTTCTTTGGATAAAATCGATTAACATAAGTGCATAGAACATACATGATAGATACCATCTGAGATATTGACGCACCTAACACCCTCCTCAATCGCCGCGCTATTTTCATTTGGTGCAGCTGCTCCATCATTAATCTATGCGAATGAGTACACCTTGCGTACCGATGCGTCAGTATTGTAACGCAGATCCATGCACGCTGTTTTTGTCTCTTATTTGACGCGTTTCATAAACCTTGCTTCATAACCATTCTTAAACTTTCAATTCAGAAAATGTTCCTCAAGAAGATCAAACAGTTTGTGGAAAACATGCCTGAAACCCTGGAGGAGTTGAATCTTCGAATGGTTGATGTCACTGATGAATTGGTGCAACTTGTTACATTTATCGATTTTACTGTCGCAGTGAGTTTTGATTCATTGAAATGATTTACCAAATAATATATTCAGAAAACCGCCCGCCAAGACCTTTTTGTGGTATTACAAATTTTGGAGTTCTGTTTCTTCCGCGGGAAGCGGGAGCGCCCAGAGAAGTGTAGTTCTGCGGAAATGGATGAGAAAGCGAAACTCTTTCATTCTATTAACATAATACTCTACCGCCTTTCCATTCAAGACGTACCTGAATATGCATTAGTCGAAAAATTTCTAAGTATCGAATCAATTGTGACACTCTGTCTGTTGTACCTTGTGGATGGTGCACTGGACGACAAAAATTATGAAAAACTGGAAAGTGTGTTACGTTCTGAATGTCTTAATACGAAATCGTGTACATTAGTGGTTTGGTGTCTGCTTGCAATTTTAGAAAAGTCTGTAAGCGATGATGTTGCTTATACTGTAAGTTCAGTTTTTTTTTGGTTTAATGAATCGAATATTGAAGGTTTTACCCGCTTGGATACCTCGAAGTTCATTCTACATCGATGAAATATTTTGCGACTACAACCGGATTTTCAACATGTTATCTAAATGCGCAATGAAATGTTCGATTTCTGGTACACCTGTTTCTAAGCAGTTTTGGGAAATGGTACGAGATAACAGCAAGATGGCATACTGGGAAACATGGCAGTCTCTAACGAATGGACGACAAAAGTATATTATCGATATTCTAGTTGATCTTGGGAAGAAACCCAAGTTTTCAATGAAATATGTTGATAAACTGACGGAATTCGCGTATCAGCTGGTTAAGATGAACAAATTCGAAAAAGTTCCAAGATTTGATTTTCCGGTATTGAAAGAAATTGAAAATGTAAACAAAGCTAAAGAAAACTTGATAGAATTCAAATCTCGTATTGAACATTTACGAGCAAACAATTTGGAAATTGATGCATCGTGAGTTTGAATTTTCATAAAACATTATATATGAGTTTCAGAGTTCAATCGGACTTACTTGCAAATTTCTTGAGCCTACAAAAAACTGTGACTTTCGATGACGCTAAAATGGATTTATTCAATATGATGAAGTTTGTTTTTGCAACTCCATGTGCGCCAGCACCAAAGTTAGACGAAGTTATCAGTAAGAAAATTTTCCATACCCAGTAACACTGACAATGTATTTCAGAGAAAAACGACAACGAAATAAAATGGTTACTAAGTAAATATAACGATTTAAAATGGTTATACTCACTTGTCACACCATACGCTACATTGTTGAATTTTGATGTTCATCGGAAATATAACAAAGATTTATTGGAGTCGGCGAGAAGTCTGTAAGTTAAAAGTTTGAAAATTGGAACTTCAATATAAATAGTTTTAGAACAGGATGGCAGCTGTTAGCTGAATATTTCAATCATTTGAGATGGGAAAATAGGCCGGAATATTTGAAACTTTATTTATCGGAGGCTGGAATTTTGTTTAAAAGTTTAGTTGTGGATGATGGAACTACAGAAAAGTTTTTAGAGTTGGCTGGTATGATGAATTTTTCAAAACTATTACAGCAAGCTTACTTTCAGAACAAAACAAGGAAAAAATTTTTCAATGCTTCGACCGTCATGAGGTTCTTAACGATTTCTTGTACTCAATTTTCGGTTTGTATCCTAGGTTCATACCATTTCACTCAAAAACCAAAAATTTCACAAGAGTCATTAAATATATTGAAAAAGAGTATGTTAAGTGCACAATTATCTTGAAAATTATTCAATTTTAGCGAACAGCATAATCTACTAGCCGAATGTCTGGACAAATTCAAAAATAAATTGAGCGACGAAAGAAAATTCAAATTATCTATGGCTTTCCTACATCTTTTATCGTTGCAAAACTACGATAGAGAGAAGATTCATCATATGACAGGTCATCACAAAATTAAACTTTCAAGCAGCAATTTTTTTACAGAAACAAATGCAAATGCAATAAGTAGCATGCTATCTCTAGTTGTTTCGGATCAAAATGCTAAAGTTTTCTTTAAAACTTTTTTTGAATGTCAGCATTTATTGAGTGTTGAAGTCGTTCTTTTATATGTTGGAAAAGAGTTGACAGATATGAGTGAAAGTCAACAAATGGCTCTGTTATCGAAAATTTTGGCAATACTGGAAAATTTCGATTCTTTGAAGACTATGAACGAATATGTGATCGCTTTGGAAATTTTATTACCAACTGCTTTCAAAATTGATGAGAATGTAGAGGATCTGAAAAAAAGAGTTTTACAAATTGCCAATTGGAACAAAATGAGATGCAATGAGGCATTGTTGGTGGATGACGCATTCTCGATTTTGTCACGTGGAGCTCTTTTATCAGTACTGAAGAGCAACATGACGATTCTTGATATTGATGTGAAATACAGATATCGTGATATACTGGCTGGCACGGATAAAGATGGGTGAGTTTTTTTTTTGTTTTTGTAGTATCAATAAAAAACTCTTTTCAGTTTTTTATGGCATTTGTTTGGCGAGTACATAAAACAATTTGGAGGATACAAAATGTATAAGTATGAAGATCGACTTTGCAAGATTTTCACGAACCTTCGAAGAGAAGAGCGATATGAAGCAAAGTTTGTTGGTGAGAAATATATTTGTGATTTCAACCTAACTTATGATTTCAGCTCAATACAAAGATGTTGTGGATAAGTTCATAAAGCCAATATGTCAGAATGATACACTTCTCTCCTATATATTGTCGATCCCAAATCTAGTAAGCGTGGAAACAAAGCATAGACTAAAGAAACCTTCACGTATCAGGTTTGTGATACTCTAGATATATTTCCACCCGACCTATTTACAGTGAACAATATGACTGGTTAGATAAATGTTTCGCTATTTATGAAACAAAGCCTGTTACTCACCAAGCTTTATGTCTGATTGAAGATGTATTTTCTTCAATTCACAAAGATATTAACGAAACGAGCCGTTACGTGAAAATGAAGGCTATAATAGGTAAGATATTTACGTTACAAAACAAAAACCGTACCTATTTTCAGAGAAGAACATAATCCTGATAACTAATGAAATAATACCAAAACTAAATGAAAGATTTGAATATTTACCAGCATTCCTTTGGTCATACATACCTGAGAAGTTTCCATTCTATGTAAAACTAGCCAAAATACAAAAACTTTTGGAAGTAATGAGTATAAGGTTTGTGACGATTCAAAAAAAACTTCCAACTGGAAATGTTTTCAGCCAACGATATGACTGGTTGGATGAATGTTTAGTAAACTATGAGAAGTTCTCAACCACGAGGCAGGTTTTACGTGCGATTGACAACGTGTGTGCTGCGATTAATAGAAATGAGTATAACGTGAATCATTACCAGAGAATGGAGACAATTATAGGTAGGGTGTTCAAATTTTGCTTTTTTTATAAGATCATGTTACAGAAAAGCACATCCCCAGGATTGATCATGAGATATTACCAAAAGTCAATGCAGACTTTAAGCATTTGGTAGCATTGCTTTGGTCATGTACTCCCGAGAACTTTTCCTTCCAAGTAAAACTTTCCAATATTCGACAATTATTGGATATTATGACTGCAAGGTTTGTGATGTTCCAGATAATTTCTCAACATAAAAAATTTTCAGCCAACATTATGACTGGTTAGACGAATGTTTCACCAAGTATAAAACATTACCAAATACTTCTTATGTGTTACGTATGATTGACAACGTATGCGTCCTAATTAATAAAAATACGGATAGAGTAAAACGTGACGAGAGAATGAAAATCATTATAGGTATGTTATCCGAAAGTTATATTTTTTTATAAGATAACTTTTTAGAAAAACACACTCGTTTGATAGTGGATGAGATAGTACCAGCAAATTTGAAACATTTGTCAGAATTGCTTTGGTCGTATATGCCTGAATTGGTTCCTTTCGAAGTGAAGCTTAACAATATGCAAAAATTATTGAAAGAAAGGTAAGCAATACTAAATATCGCCATTAGTAATTATTGGTTCAGAATCAATGGTTCGCTTCCTTTCACCGTGGATAGAAACAATCTATTAGAAAGTTCCTACAGTAGGATGGCTGGGATGACGGCAGAGCAATGGAGAACCAAAAAAATCAGAATAAAATTTGATAATGAGGAGGGTATTGATATGGGTGGATTGTTGAGAGAATGGTTCACAACTACAACAAGGGAGATTTTGAATCCAAACTTTGGATTGTTCATTCCTACACCTGGTGATGTTAATAGTTATATGATCAACAAATCATCTCATGTAAATCAAGATCATTTGAGTTTGTTCAAGGTTTGTTTTGTTCTGGATCTTTGAACAAAGTAATTTTTCCAGTTTATTGGTCGATTCCTTGCCAAAAGTATAACAGAGAATATTCATCTGGATTGTCCTTTGACTAAAGTTCTCTACAAACATATTGTTGGTGCTCCAGTTGAGTACAAGGATTTCGATAGTCAAGTACGATTCTAAGTTTGACAATGTCAGCATTCAAAAATATATGATTTTCAGGACCCAGAGTGTTTCAACTCCCTTTGTTACATACTCAATAATCCAATTAGTGAAGCAGGTCTTGACCTAACATTTTCAACAGAAATTGAGCATTTCGGAGCATTTGAAGTACGAGAGTTGATTGAAAATGGTAAAAATATACCAGTAACTGATGAAAACAAACATGAATATGTTAAGTTAGTTAGTGAAATGAAAATGACAGGTATAAACTTTACAATCGTAGTTTCTTGAATTCACGTTTTTTTCAGAATCAATTCGTCTGCAATTAAATGAATTTCTTGCTGGATTCTACGATGTTATTCCAAAAGATCAGATTGCCTTATTCAATGAGAAGGAAATGGAAATGATACTGTGTGGTCAATCTAAAATTGATATTGCTGATTTGAAAGCAAATACAATGTATAGTGGCTATCAAGAATCAGATGATAAGATTCAATGGTTTTGGAGGGCGTTGAGATCATTTGATAAAGATGACATGGCTAGGTTTTTGATGTTCGCAACTGGTTCTCCTAAGGTTTACTAGAGTTTGTGATAGATTGATCAAAATTAGTTTACAGGCACCACTCAACGGTTTTGCAATGTTACGAGGTACTTTTGGAGTAGGAAAATTCAACATTTGCCGGAATACAATTATTGGAGACCGTCTTCCAACAGCTCATACTTGCTCCAACCAGTTGGATCTACCAAGCTACAAATCATACGAAATACTACGGGAAAAACTCCTGATTGCTATTCGAGAAGGAACTGAAGGATTTGGATTGGGCTAACACTATTTTGCTAACATATTTTTTTTGATTCTTACAATTTTACGAACAACTTTTCCGAATTTATAGCTGATTCTAACAGCCATCGATATCTTTAAGTGCATTTTCCTGGATTAATTGCGAATAAAATTTCTTTAACAGCTGTTTTTCAATGAAATCGATACGCGCGTTAAAAGATGACGGTAGCTACGGTTTGAGATATTTATGCACCTAACACCCTCCTCCATCGCCGCGCTATTTCCATTTGGAGCAGGTGCACCATCTGTTAATGAGCACACCTTGCGTAACGCTGCGTCAGTTTTAACGCAGATCCGCGCGCGTTATTTTAGTATCCTTTTGATTGTGTTTCAAAAATCTGGTACCATATTTTTTCCATATGTCAGTTCAGAAAATGTTCCTTGGAAAAATCAGAGAGTTTGCGTCCAACTTACCTGAAGCCATGGAGGAGTTGAATCTTCGATCGATTGAAGTTACTGATGAATTGGTCAAATTAATTACATTCATAGATTTTACTGATAAAGTGAGTTAATTTTTATTCACTTATCACATAAATACTGTTTAGGACGCAAGTCAAGATCTTTTTGAGATCTTGAAGTTTTTGGAGTTTTTCCTTTTCCGCGGTAGGCTGGAACGTCCAGTAAACAATGGTACATCAGAAAAGTCAATAGTTTTCTACTCGATTGAAAGAAGACTTTACCATCTTTCCATTGAAGAAGTACCACTTTATCATATGATTGAACAGTTTTTGAGTGTGGAATCTATTGTGAGACTTTGTCTATTGTTTCTGGTTGATGGTGTACTGGACAATAAGTGTTATGAAAAACTAGAAAAAATATTGCAAAATGAATGCATTCGTGCAAATACTTGTCCATTTGTGGTTTGGTGCCTTACCGCGATTCTGAACAAATCAATCAGTTATGATGTTGATACTACTGTAAGTTATATTTTGGTTTGCTTTAATGATCGTAACTTGCAGATTTTGCCAACATGGATACCCCAGCACAAAAACTTCTGTGATTATGGTCGGATTTTTGACATGTTATCAAAAATTGCATTGAAATGTTCTATTGCAAATACGCCTGACTACGATGAATTTTGGGAAATGGTGAACGATGTCAGGAACATTCCGTACTTGGAAAAATGGCAGTATCCAACAGATGGACGACCAAATTTCATTATGGATCAGTTAGTTGATCTTGCGAAGAGCTCAAAGTTTTCAATGGAGTTTGTTGATAAACTGGTGGAATTTGCGAGCCAGCTAGCACAAATGAATCTCGCAGAGTGTAAGAACCGTGATTTGAAGTATCAAGTTGAAGAAATCACAAAAGTTAACAAGATTAAAGAGAAATTGAGAAAGTTCGAATCCCGAATAGTACATCTTTCAAAAAATTCAGATATTAATGAGCCGTGAGTTTTTTTTGACTATGAATCATTTTACAATTTTTTTCAGATTGAGTTTGCTGTCCACATTTTTCAAACTTCTTAAAACCGTTCCTTTCGTGAAAACCAAAAAAGATTTGATCAAAATGTTACCAGCCTTTTCAGAAAGCCTTTCAAATTGCGAGATTACACCGAAGTTGGAAGAAATAATTGGTGAGCCTTTAAAAAAAACTATGTCACTGAATCAAACATTATTTCAGCCAAAAACTTTGATGAAATATTTTCATTACTCGATGAGTATGATGATTTGAACTGGCTATACTCCCTTGTCTCATCATATCCCGATGTGCTGAGCTCTGAAGTCCACAAGCGTTATAACAAAGCTCTGTTGGATTCAAAGAGTCATTTACAAGGATGGGAGTTGTTGGCTGAATATTTCAATCATTTTAGATGGGAGGATAGAGAGACATATTTAGAAAACTACACATCTAAAGCTTTTGCTCTGTTCAAAAGTTTAGTTGTTGATAAAAAGTCTAAAAAAAACTTTTTGTCGTTTGCTGGTGAGTTTAACTTTTTATATAGCGTTATAATTTTTCTGACTTTCAGAGCAAAACAAAACTATAATTTATCATTGTTTTGATCGTGATGATGTCCTGAACAACTTCATGTACTCGATTTTCGGATCCTACCCGCAATTCATACCATTCGGCTCGAAAATCAACAATATTACAAATGTCATGAAATATTTTGAAGCTTCGTAAGTATACTGCATCTTATCTTGAATAATATGAATTTCAGAGAACAAAAAAATCTAATGTTTGAATGTCTCAAACAATTCCAAAAATCAAGCAACTATGAACGACAGTATCAAACAGCCATCGCCTTTTTCGATTTACTATCGGCACAGAACTACAGTTTGAAGGACATTTCTCAAATTTCAAGTAACAAAAAATGTGGATTTCAAACATTAGTAATACAATTATTCCAGAGATACATGCAAATACAATAAACAGTATTCTATTGTTAATTGTAGATGATCCAGATGCAAAATCATTCTACAACATTTTTCGAGAATGTCAGAAGTATCTAAGTGTTGAAGTCATATTGAAGTATTGTAGTGGTGATTTAGACAAGTTTACTGAAACGTAGGTTTATCTATATTTCAATAATTGAATTTCGATTTCAGCCAGCAAAAAATGTTGTTATCTAAGATGTTACCGGAGCTTGAAAAATTGGATGACCCAAAAAACATGTTCGACTATTTGGTTGCTTTAGAAATGTTGTTGCCAACATTTCTTAGAACTAAAAAGAATGTGAAGGGAACTATCAAAAAAATATTGAAATTTGCCGCAAAAAACAAACCAAAATGCAACTCGGTATTGTTGCTAGATGATGGATTTTCAATTTTCTCACGTGGGGCTCTTTTATCAATGCTAAAGATCGACTCAACAATACTTGATATTGATGTGAAACACAAATACTGTGATATATTGTGTGATGGAGATATTGACAGGTTAGTTGCTTATTCCTGGTAGAACATAATTATTATTTTTTTAAGCTTTCGATGGTATATCTTTGGCGAATATGTGGAAAAGATCAGAGTATTTCAGTCACATGAAACTGAAGAAAAAATGTGCAAGCTTTTATTGGAACTTGATAGAGACGAGCGATACGTGTCAAAGTTTGTTGGTAAGTGAAATGGGCCATTTTTTAGTTTTTTGCTTTTTCTGATAACGGTTCCAATAAAAATTGAAGTGATAGTCATATTGACCACGAAATTTGTATGGACCATAAATATTCTAAAGACACCACAAAACTAAAACAGCGTCAAAAATTTCTTTTTTTTCATCAATTAGGGGTTTCAGCAAAATACCAACAAATGCTGAATGAGAATCGTTACTTCAAGTCTCATTTTATGAAGCCAACACTTTCCAAGTTCTTCCTATCGATCCCAAATCTATTGAATGTGGAAACTAAATATCAGTTGTTGAAATATGTGGCATCAAGGTTCGTGATGATTCAAATAATCTCCATGTTAAACTATTTATAGCCAACAACTCGACTGGTTAGATGAATGGTTAGAGACATATAAGACATTACCAGTTACTGATAGAGTTATGCGTATGATTGACAACGTTTGTGCCTCAATTAACAAAAGTAAGGATGAATTGAATCATCACGAGAGAATGGCAACGATATTAGGCATGATTGTCAAGATTTATGTTTTTATATCAGAAAATGTTGCAGAAAAACACATCCGCCTTATAGTTGATGTGATAATACCGAAAATCAACTCAGATTTTGTAAACTTACAAGAATGGCTTTGGCCATTTCTAGCCGAGAAGTTTCCTTTCCAAACAAGACTTGTCACTGTAAAAAAGTTATTGGAAACAAGGTAATGAATATCGGCGTTGCTCCAAATAGTTTCAATTTCAGAATCGATGGATCTTATGTTTTCAAAGTAGATAGAAACAATTTATTAGAAAGCTCGTACAATATGACATCTGGGCTGACAGCAGAGCAATGGAGAACAAAGAACTTGAAAGTAAAATTTGAAAATGAAGCGGGTGTTGATATGGGTGGATTGTTGCGAGAATGGTTGACAGTAACAACAAGGGAAATATTGAATCCGAATTTTGGATTATTCATTCCTACACCCGGTGATGTTAATAGTTATATGATTAACAAATCATCAAATATCAATCCAGATCATTTGAACCTTTTTAAGGTTAGTTTCATACTTTGTATCAAACAAATCAACTGTTTTTTAAAGTTTATTGGCCGTTTTCTCGCCAAAGGTATACTGGAGAATATTCATTTTGATTGCTCATTGACAAAAGTGCTCTACAAGCATATTGTTGGCACTCCAGTAGAGTATAGCGATTTTGAAAGTCAAGTAAGATTTTATAGCTAGGATTGTGTATCAACATATGTTTTTTCAGGATCCTGAGTTTTACAACTCTCTCCGTTTTATGCTCAACAACCCGATCAATGAAATTGGACTTGATTTAACATTCTCGACAGAAATCGAGCACTTCGGAGCCTTTGAAGAAAAAGAGTTGATAGACAATGGTAAAAATATACAAGTAACTGATGAAAACAAACATGAATATGTGAAATTGATCAGTGAAATGAAAATGACAGGTATCAGCCTCAAAACTTTAGTTTCATAGATTCGCGTTTTTCAGAATCAATTCGACCTCAGTTGAAAGAATTTCTTGCTGGATTTTATGAAGTTATCTCAAAAGATCAGATCACATTATTTAATGAGAAGGAATTGCAAATGATGATATGTGGCGAATCTATGATTGATATAGAAGATTTGAAAGCAAATACAGTGTACAGCGGATATCAAGAATCAGATGATGTTATTCAATGGTTTTGGAAAGCCTTGAATTCATTAGGTAATGAAAATAAAGCAAGGTTTCTGATGTTCACAACTGGTTCACCCAAGGTTAGCTGAAGTTTGTGACATAATGATCAATCAATATTTCAGGCACCACTCAACGGTTTCTCAGCGTTACAAGGCTCTGATGGAGTTAGAAATTTCCACATTTACAAAGATTTAATTATTGGTGACCGTTTACCAACTGCTCGAACTTGCTTTGTCCGACTGGATCTACCAAGCTACAATTCATACGAAATTTTACAGAGGAAACTTTTGATTGCCATTCGAGAAGGAACTGAAGGATTTGGAATGTCTTAACTCTATTTTGCTCACTTTTGTTTTAGTTCTAATAATTTCACAAATATAATTTTGTTCCTCAATAACTGACTCTAAGAAACCTTCGACATTTCTGATTCCATGTTTCTAGTTTAATTGCAAATAAATTTTTCGGAACAGCTGTTTTCTAAATAAAATCGATACGCGCGGGAAAACATGCGAGATCGATGCCAATGCATCCAACGCCCTCCTTCTTTCTCACACTATTTGGGACACCTGGTACACGCAGATGACGTATGTAAATGGTACACACCTTGTGTAACCTCACCGCATATCTACGCGCGCTTTTTTTTGTTGGTTTTTCTCATGTTTCAGCATTTTCTACTATATTTACAGTATTTTAAGCAAGAATAAAGTAAAATGTTCCTCGAAAAAATCCGAGAATTCGCGGAAAACTTGCCCGACTCACTGGAAGAGCTGAATCTTCGAATGATTGAAGTCACTGATGAATTGGTCGAATCAATAACGCATATCGATTTTACTGATAGTGTAAGTCGCGGTTTTCAGGGGCACATATCAAAATAATATTCAGGGCGCATGTCAAGATCTCGTCAAAGTACTAAAAATCTTGGAGTTTTTCTTATTTCGTGGAGAACGGGAGCGTCCAGAAATCAGCGAACTTTCGGATGCAAAATTGAGAGTCTTTCATTCAATTAACATAAGACTATATCGCCTTTCGGTCCAAAAATCAACCCTTTGTTCTGGGATCGAAAATTATCTAAGCACCACATCCCTTCTGACACTATGTCTTCTATACATGATTGATGGTGTTCTGGACGATAAATGTCATGAAAAACTGCAAAATGTACTTCGTTCTGAATGCCTTAACGCTAAAACTTGTCCATTTGTAACTTGGTGCTTTTTGGCAATTTCGCGGCTCACCAGTTCAAATTACCAATATAATGTGAGTTCGAAATTTGCTTTGATGAACTTTTCATTATTTTCCAGACTTTACCTGCATGGATACCAAAAAGTGCAAACCCGGAGTCAATTTCTGAAAACTTTTGCGACTACGACAGGATCTTTGATATGTTATCCCAAATTATTTGGAGATGCTCGATATCCGGCACACCTGCCTTTAATTCGTTTTTGCTGATAATTCGTGATACTGCTAATTTGGAAAAATGGGAGATTAGTGAATCTGTAGTGAAGAAACTTTTTATGATGGATCTGTTGGCGGATGTACTTATGGGTCCGATGTTTCCAATGAGACATATTGATAAACTGACGCAACTGGCTGGGTTAGTGCTGGAGAAGAATCCGGAAGAATTAGAGAATCCAAATTTGGATTATCAAAAATCCAAATTTCTATATGCAAATAGAATGGAAGTATCGTAAGTCAAAATCTAAATAATCTGAATGAGTATCTTATTTCAGATCACTTTTGGATTTGTCCCAATATCTAGAAATGTACCAAAATTGCGAGAATTTTGGCAAACAGTACCATATAGCTGTTGCCTATTTCGACCGATTAGAAGCACAGATTTACAGTGCTAATGAGATTTGTGAAATTGCAGGTGACCAGAAACTGAGAGCTTTCAAAATTATTAGATTCCAGCTATGAATGAAAAAACTATAGAAAGTATGCTACTAGCTGTTGTGGACAATGTGAAAGCTAAACAGTTCTACTCAATATTCCACGAATGTCAGGTACAACTCAGTCTTGAGGTTAGAATCAAATACTGTGGAAAAGAAGCAGTAGCTTTTACTGAAAAGTAAGTAAATATAATTTTCAATAAGTTTAAGTCTATCTTGCAGTCAGAAATTGGAATTATTGTCTGAAATCGTGCAAGATCTTGAAAGTTTTAATGACTCGAAACATATGCTAGATATTCTAACCGCATTGGAAGTTTTGTTGTTGAATCTTCGTCACACTCAGAACAATCTAGAAGTTGTGAAAACTAAAATTAATGAATTTGCATGTAAGTAGAAATTTTTTATCAATAGATTTTTTTGAAAAGTTTTAGCTAACCACCAGAATAAAGTCAATGAGTTGTTGAAGAGAGATGATGTCTTCCCACTGTTCTCACGCACAGGGCTTCTTTCTGTTATAGAGCCACATACACTCGATATTTATACAAAACGTAACTATCTAGATAAAATGCGTGGGAAAGAGCATGAAAAGTGTGTTTGACAATTTTTTTATCTGATCGACAAGCTTCACATTTTCGCAGTTTTCTTTGGAGTTTCCTACACGATTACTTGTGCCATTTACCGTCGTCTTACTCAAACGAGCTGGAGAGAAAATTGTGCAAGTATTTTCTCGAAATTGAGAGAGATGATAAATGTCAAAAACGTTTTGTTGGTAAGTATAATTTTTAGTAGACCACTGCGGACTCGAAAGCCAATAAAAGTTCACAGGCTTTTCGGTGTATACTGCTTTAATTTTGTTTTAAGCTACTCTATTGAAGGCACATAATAGCTTGGTTCTACGAAATGTAAATTTCAGAAAAATCGCAAGGCTTAGTGAACATGCACATCAGGAAGTTGATTTCACAAGTTTCACCACTCCTTCCACTCTTTCTAGCCATCCCGAAGCTTCTGAGTTTTGAACTGAAATGCGATATGATTAAATCGATGCGTACAATGTATCTGATGTCTAGACTTTCTTTTTCTCACGAATGACTTTCAGCGACCAATATGCATTCTTAGAAGAATGTTTCATCGAATTTGAAAAAGTCTTAGCTAATCATAACGTTTTACGCGCAATTGAATACGTTTCTGGATGTTTGTTGGCAGCATATGAAAAGGAGAATATCAAAACTGTTAGTGGAAGAAGACTCAAGGCCACAGCAGGTATTTTATCATTCTGGATTATTTCTTATGAATTGATATTGCAGACAAGTACAATCAAGTGATTGATAAAATCCTGCGACTGAACGAGGACAAAAACTTTCGATATTTACGAACTTTATTTTTCATTGCCTGCCCAAAGGCTCTGAGCTTGCATCAAAGACTTTCGATTTTACAGGAAAAGTTGCAAATAAGGTAGAAACCTTTTCGTAAAAGTCCACAAAAGCTTTTCAGAGGCCTCAGCAGCGGATTCATCTCATTAACAATTGATAGACAAAATCCGCTACATAGTTCGTATCAAGCGGCTTTTGAAATATCTGACTTGAACTGGCGGAAGCTGTTTAGAATAACTTTTGCCAATGAGCCGGGTGTTGACATGGGTGGACTGCTAAGGGAGTGGTTTACAATTACAACAAGGGAAATATTGAATCCAAACTTTGGATTGTTTATTCCTACACCTGGAGATGTCAATAGATATATGATTAACATATCATCGTATGTTAATGAAGACCACTTGAAATTATATGAGGTTAATATCATCTTCAAACAGAATTCAACTACTTTTTCAGTTCATTGGTCGTTTCGTAGCCAAAGGGATACTTGAAAACGTTCATCTTGATTTCCCACTTTCAAAAGTATTCTATAAGCATATTCTAGGCATTCCAACAAACTATACTGACTTGGAAAGTCAAGTAAGTTTTTGGAAAGAATCAATAAATTTTTGATATGCGATGTTCAGGATCCAGAGTTTTTCAAATCTCTTCGTTTTATACTCAACAACTCAATTGCTGATTCTGGACTTGACTTGACATTTTCAACAGAAATGGAGCATTTTGGAGCATTTGAAGAAATGGAATTAATTGAAAATGGCAAAAATATTCATGTAACTGATGAAAACAAGCATGAATATGTTAGATCAGTCAGTGAAATGAAAATGATTGGTAACAATTTCATAATAATGATTTTATAGAATAATATGATTCAGGATTAATCCGTCAACAATTGGATGCGTTTCTTGATGGATTTTATAAAGTAATTAGTAAAGATTTGATCAAATTGTTTGATGAAAACGAATTGGAAATGTTGCTATGTGGTCGATCGGATATTGATATTGAAGACTTGAAAGCGAGCACAACATACAAAGACTATCAAGAATCAGATGATGTTATTCAATGGTTTTGGCAAGCTTTGAGATCATTTGATAAAAAAGATACAACTAGGTTTCTCAATTTTGCGACTGGATCACCTAAGGTTAGCTTTGAAACTTGATGAATATTTCAAATAACTTTTAGGCTCCACTCACTGGGTTTGCTCATTTACAAGGTTCAAACGGGATACAACTTTTCAACGTTTGTGAAGATTTGACTGCTGGTGATGACCGTCTTCCAACTGTTCAAACTTGTTTCAACCGACTGGATCTACCACGGTACAACTCCTATGAAATCTTACGGGAGAAGCTTTTACTTGCTATTCGAGAAGGATACGAAGGTTTTGGAATGGCGTAACGTATAATATTTTGTATCAATCATGTGATGAACGATTCTGACTTTTTATACTGTTTATTTTTAATGTCAATGAATATTACATAATACACATGCCCTTCTTTTGGTCCAACATGTAAGACAACCATTGCAATACCGTTGCGCCTCCTCCTCATTCTTTGACCCATTTGGGATAGCCAACCACACGTGGAGTGACGTCACCCACCTTGCGTAGGGTTCCGACACTACCATTGCGCAGATCGATACACCATTTTTATACCTTTTCTCTTACGATTTATATTTGATTTATTAAGGTAAAAAACCATGTTTTTGGAAAAAATAAAATTATTCGCTGAGCACTTTCCTGAATCTTTGCCGGAGTTGAACCATCGGATAATCGAAGTCACTGATGAATTGGTGCAAACAATTGAATTTATAAATTTTAACGATTGTGTAAGTTGCGTAAGATTGTTGATTTTTACAAAAATATTTGTTCAGAACGCGTGTCAAGACCTTCTTGAAGTTTTACAAATTTTGGAGTTCTGTCTTCTTCGCGGAAAGCGGGAACGTCCATCATTTACGGTGGAAGTAGAAAATGATAAGCTGAATGTCTTCAACTCGATCAAAATTAGTTTATACCGTCTATCCCTACAACAAGAACCAGCTCATCCAAAAATTGAAGTTTTTCTGAGCAACTCATCTATTGTGACTCTATGTCAGTTATACCTGATTGAAGGTGTACTAGACGGAGCGTGTTATCAAAAACTTGAGAAGGTGCTACTTTTTGAATGTAATCATGAAAATTGTCCATTTGTGGTGTGGTGTCTGCTGGTGATTTTGAAGACATCGGTCAGTATCAATGTTGATAACACTGTAAGTCAAAACTTTTTGGTTGAGTTTATTTCTCTTTGAAGATCTTGCCTTCTTGGATACCTCGACAAGCTTCAAACACAAATCGAATCTTCTGTGACTTTGACAGAATCTTGGAGATATTGCCCGAAGTAGCTCAGAAATTTCAAAGTCTTGGTACACCTCCATTGGAAACATTTTTTAAAATTGTTCGAAATACTCCCAAGCTTATGAGCATTTGTGATTTATCCCAACACGTACCAGTATACATTCTGGACATAATGGTTGATATTCTGGATAGTCCAAAATTTTTAATGAAGCATGTTCAAAAACTAACTGAACTGACTGAGATTCTTTCGGAGAAAAATTTAAACGAAGTTTCCGATCCAAAATTTTCTCGTTATCGAAAAAGGATCTCGCATTTGAACAGGGTCCGGCAGGAGTATATGGAATTCAAGAGCCTTGTGAGAGAAGTTGATCCCAAAAATCCGTAAGTTGAAGTTGCAACGATTAAATTGAAAGTTAGGTTCAGAGTGAAACTAGATTTGTTGTCAAAGTGTTTCCAACTGCTGAAAACTGTTATTTATGATGAAACTAAGAAAGATGTGGTAAATTTGGCACAAGTTCTATTTAAAACTCCTTCAAATAGAGTCCTAATATTAAGATTAGAAAAAATGATAAGTAAGGTTTTTTTAAATTCCGTTGACTAAAAAAATTTCAGGAAATAATGCTCGCGAACTCAATTCTGTACTTGATCGACATCATGACCACGAATGGCTTCACACATTTCTGGCAACATACCCAAATCTTTTGAGTTTTGATGCTAATATCAATTATATTCAAAATATTCTCACAAAAAATGATGACACACAAATGTGGCAGCTGTTCGCAGAGTGCTTCAGTCGGTTAAAATGCGAAACTAAGCAAACAAATGTGGAAAAATATACTAACGCTGCCAAATCATTGTTTAAAGCTTTGGTTATTGATGAAGAATCTAGAAAAACTTTTGCGGAATTTGCCGGTGAGTCGAATATTTTGTTTCAAATAATTTGGATTATCAGAGCAAAACAAATCAACAGTCAATCAATGTTTTGGGCGACATGATGTTCTCACTGACTTCTTGTTTTCTATCTTTCGCTCAAACACTTCTTTCATAGCATTTGATTTAAAAATCAACAACATCACAAGGGTGATACAATATTTCGACAAAACGTGAGTAGAACAAAACTTGTATGATTTTAAAGAAAATTTCAGAGAGCAGCTCTATCTTCTATTTGAATGCCGCCGACAATTCGAAAATGGAACAAATCCTGCAACACAGGAGAAATTAGCTATTGCCTACTTTAGTCTTCTATCGGCACAGAACTACAGTGACGACGAATTTGCGGAAATTACAGGTGACAGACAATTAATTTTCAGGAGGGGGAAACATTTTTATTTTAGATGAGAGTGTACATACAATAAACAGAATGCTCATTACTGTTGTAAATGATTCAAAAGCCAATAAGTTCTACTCAATGTTGCTGAGAAACAAAAAACTTTTGAACCTTGACATTAGAGTGAAGTATTATGGCAGGGAATTGGTTGAATTGAGCGAAGAGTAAATTTTTCATATCTTTTGCAGATTATAGTTTATTATTGTAGCGAACAAATGGAATTTCTATTTGAAATGTTGCAAGAGCTCGACCATTTTGATGATTCAAAAAATATGTTCGATTATCTTGCTGCAGTGGAAATATTATTGTCGGGACTTTTGAAAACTGAGTATAATCTTGATGATGTGAAAGTTAGAATATCAAAATTAGTCGGTGAGTCAAACTTCCTCTAGACAAAGAAATCAGATGTATTTTAGAAGATCACATGAGGCCCGTCAATGAAGCTTTGATGATAAAGCAAGGCTTCCAAATATTCTCAAAAGGCGCACTTCTCTCAATTTTCAAACTGAATCCGACGATACTTGAATTGGATGTTAAATTGAAATATATCGATTTAATGAGAGGAAAGGAAAATGAAAAGTTAGTTTTATCATGTTCACTTTAATCGAAATGTTATTTTCAGTTTTCTGTGGCATGTTCTTGGCGAGAGTTTAAAAGCGATAACAAATGGTGAATCCCTCACTTTTGAGGAGAAAATTTGTAAATATTTGTGGGAAATTGATAGAGATGAAAAATTACAAAAGGATTTTGTTGGTAAGGACGATCATGGTATTTCGCAAGAGTAGCTTTAAATTCAGAGCAAAACAAATTCACAGTTGGGTATTGCATGGGTCGACTTGATCTCCTTACCGATTTTTTGTATTCGATCATTGGCTCTTATTCACAATTGATACCATTTGGATCAAAACTTAACAATATCCAAAAAGCAGTCAAATATTTCCCTAAATCGTTTGTCAAAGGTTTTTGAAACTTATGCAACAAAAATTTCAGAGAGCTACAAAACCTATTGTATGAATGTTTGGAGCAATTTCAGTGTTTCGATGATAACTTAGAGGAGCAGCGGGAAATTGCCACAGCTTTCTTCAGTCTGTTGGTGGCGCTGAATTACAGGGAGGATGAGACGACTGAAATTATAGGTAACAAAAATTGTCTGATACTTCTTTTTGATGATCATTTCAGCAAATCACTCAACAAAAATAAGCAATATGCTTTTTCAAATCACAAACAACGTTCAAGCCAAAAACTATTACTCAATGTTTTTAAAAAATCAAAAGCTTTTGAGCGTCGATGTTAGAGTCAAATATTTCAGAATGAAGTTGATAAACTTGAATGAATAGTAGTTTTTCACATGTTTTAGAGATCTTGGAAAAATTTTCAGCCAACAAAGGGGACTTCTGATTGATATGGTGCCAGAGCTTGAGAAATTTGATGACTCGAAAAATATGTTCGATTATTTGGTGGCCTTGGAGATGGTGTTGGGTACACTTTTTAGCGCTGGATATAGCCTGCGGAATGACACAACGAAAATTTTAGGATTTGCCGGTAAGTTTCAATTTCGTTTAACAAAAAATATCTAACAAATATTCCAGCAAGTCACATCAAACGAGTTAACGAAGAGATGAGAAAAGATGAAGGGTTCGCGATATTTTCAAAGGGTGCACTTCTTTCCATTTTAAAAAAGAACACAAAGATACTTGAGATTGATGTGAAATGTAAATATATTGAATGTTTCGGTGGAAAAGAAAACGAATCGTAAGTGAATTTTTGATTAATGACAATCTAGAATTTTTTCAGTCATTTGTGGCATTTCCTGGGTGAATATTTGAAAAATATCGAAACAAATGAATCAAAACCTTTTGAAGTGAAAATATGCAAGCTACTACGAGAAATTGATAGAAATGTTACCTATCAAGAAGAGTTTGTTGGTAAGTGAATATTTTGAATCAAAACACACTTTTGATTTCAGTGGACTACAAAACAGTTGTGAACGGGTGCGCTATGCTGCTATCTATCCGAAATTCACCGCTTCGTTCTTTGCTACTTCCCATACCGGGACTTGTGACAGATGTGACAAAAAACATGTTTCAAATAACAAATGGTGTTGCTGAACAATGTGAATGGTTGGGTGAATGTTTGACCCAGTTTAAAATAATGCAAGGATCAAAAACTTCCTTGCTGAAAATGATTGAAGAAATTTGTGGCTTAATTAATGCAAATGGCGGTAAAGGTGGAGAAAGGCTGAAGGATATCATTGGAAAACATACCAAACTGATTGCTGATAAAATACTAACACGGCCCAATACAAAAAACGTGGAGACTTTGGTTTTCCGGGAGTACCCAAAAGCGCTAAGTTTTCAGAGAAGGCTTGAGATTATACAAAACGAGTCAAAGCTAAGGTTTCGACAGAATTAATATTTCTCTATAAAAATAGCTTTTCAGAGTCAACAGAAGTTTCCAAGTAAAAGTGAACCGAGAGAATGTATTAGGAAGTTCTTTCGAATTAGCTTCAAAATGGACTGACGCGAAGTGGAAAAACAAGTTTAAGATAGTGTTCAATGATGAACCAGGAGTTGATGCGGGTGGATTGCTACGGGAATGGTTTACAATTACAACTAGGGAAATATTGGATCCAAATTTCGGATGGTTTATTCCTACACCTGGTGATCCGAATAGTTATATGATTAACAAATCTTCACATATCAATCAAGATTATTTGAAAGTTTTCAAAGTGTGTAGAATTTTATTGCTCATTCAGTTAACTTTTTTCAGTTTATTGGTCGATTCCTAGCCAAGGGAATATTAGAAAACATTAGTCTAGACTGCCCTTTGACAAAAGTACTTTATAAACTAATTTTGGATAAGAAAGTGATGTTTAGTGATTTCAAGAGTCAGGTGAGTTTTTCAACCGATCATATAATAAATGAGCAACTTTAAGGATCCCGAATTTTTCAACTCTCTGCGATTTATACTCAACAACTCGATAGATGAAGCTGGACTTGATTTGACATTTTCAGCGGAAATCGAGCACTTTGGAGCATTTGAAGAAAGAGAGTTGATTGATAATGGTAAAAATATACCAGTAACTGATGAGAACAAAAAGGAGTATGTTAAGCTAGTCAGTGAAATGAAAATGATAGGTGACTTTTGTAATCTTAGAATTAAGTAATTTGAACCAATATTTAGAGTCGATTCGTCCACAGTTAAAAGAGTTCCTAGCTGGATTTTATAGTTTAATACCAAAAGAGCTAATCATAGTATTTGATGAGAAAGAACTGGAACTACTATTGTGTGGTCAATCTGAAATTGATATAGAAGACTTGAATGCAAACACAACTTATAGTAATTATCAAGAATCAGATGATGTTATTCAATGGTTTTGGGATGCGTTGCAAACATTTGATAAAGATGACAAAGCTAGATTTTTGATGTTTGTAACTGGTTCCGCCAAGGTGATCTGAATATTTTTCGACTAGTGTCTAATACTATTTTCAGGCCCCACTCAACGGTTTTGCTGAATTACAAGGTTTCAATGGTTTACAAAAGTTCAATATTTCTGCAGATTTGGTTGTTGGTGATGACCGTCTTCCAACTGCTAATACATGCTTCAACCGACTAAATCTGCCACGATATCAATCTTTCGAAGTATTACATGAAAAGCTTCTACTTGCCATTCAAGAAGGAACCGAAGGATTTGGAATGGAATAACTTAATGTCGAAATACATTAGTAAATGAGTCACTATTGTGTAATAAACAATTATAATCCTTGCTCTCCTTATCACTGATAACAACTCAATTTCATTCACTCACTTGTTGTTTACTTCCCATTTTTGGCGATTCTTAGTTTGCAGAATGTCGATTGAAAGTGGTTTGGAAGCTGTTGAAAAAACGTAATTTTTTAAATATTAGAATCATGCTCTAAAATTTTTTAGAGAATTATTGGAGCAACTTTACAATATAGTTGAAAAATTTTCTGCACATTCTCTAGCATCAATTGAAGAAATTGAACAACTTTGTGAGAAATTGAATGGAAAAATTTCAAATGATGAAAAGTTTGATTTTTCTTGTGAGTTAAACTTCTTTGTTTTTGCTCAAAATTTTCCTTGCAGTGCAACATAATGAAATTTTGAATGATCATATCTTCGATGGAACAATTGAAATCGATTCCCCACTTTTTTCAATGATCGAACCTTTTCCGAATCTATGGAGTTTTGATGTGAAGAGAAAGTTTAGTAGCGAGCTGATGCCAAAAATGAACAAAGGGTAGGTTAACTTTTTAAAACAAAAAACCGAAGTTATTTTAGTGACTTGTGGAATTTCCTCACCCAATACTTGAACCACTACAATGAAACTTTCTCCGAGCATCAGAAAAAACAATCATTGAAAAAAATCGAGAAGATTGCGCTCTCGATTCTTGAATATGAAACCAATGATGATCAAATCTCAATGGATATCATAGGTATCAAAAAAAATTTAGTATTTTCTTGGAAAATATTGTCTTTCAGATAACTACAAGTCAGCACTTTTCCAACTCACACAAAAACACGAATTACCTTATCTAACAGAATGCTTGATGACCATTCCAAAACTTTTTGACTACGAAACTCGGAAAGCTTATTTCTTTAAGGAGATTAGGAAATTGTAACTCATTTTTTTCACAAATTAGTTTTGAAGGGATTCTTGCAGGACGAAAAAGGAGCAAAAATTTGAAAATAATGATAGTTTTGCTCTTTTTGAAAAGCTATTGGACGATGCTGTACTGGTGGTTTCACCAACTGATGAAATCAGACATATAGTGAATAGGAATTTGAGTCCCACTACTAACCACCTGGATATGTTGAAGGTCCCAATTTTTAATAATTCTTTTTTTAATTCGTCTCGTTTCAGTCACTTGGTTCATGCATGGGAAAAATTCTCGCAGATGAAAAAAATTTTTGGACTCATAAGTTTTCCGAAGTTTTGTTCAAGACCATTTTCAACTTCAAGATCGAGGTTGAAGATATTAAAACTGAGGTAATATTTGAAAGTTGAAAAGTTTTATGTGTAAAGGAAATTTTGAAGGACCCGGATCTTTTCAACACTCTTGACAAATTACTTCGGGAAAATGTCGACGATTTGGATGTTGATTTGAGGTTTAGTACTGTAATCGAGCGATGGGGAGAAATTACCGAGCTAGATTTGATTGAAGATGGCAAAAATGTTAAAGTGACTGATGCGAACAAAAAAGAATATGTACGCCTTTACTGTCAAGCAAATTTTATTGGTAGGCTACTTCCAAAAGTTTTGAAATTCTATTATTTCAATTTCAGAACCAATGCAATATCAAGTGAAAGCGATTCAAGCTGGTTTTTATGAGCATGTACCAAATAGATTGATTCGAATTTTCACTGATAGTGAAATGTCTCTATTGTTGTATGGATATGTGAATATCAATGGTTGGGGTGCTTTGGAATCTTGGAATAGTCGAGTGAATTCAGCTGGACTTTTTCAATTTGAAAATATGAATTTTTAATGAAGATTTTTTCCTTTAGATTTGGAAGTGAATAAAAAGGGAAGAATAGTTAGACGACATGAGGGATCAGTAGATGATCCCTTGCGAAATTATCAAAATTAAAACGATTTTTGACTATACCTAAACTCCTAATGCTTGAAAAATTGAGAAAAAGAGACAAAATTGCGAGAAAAGGAAGATGGCGAAAAATCGATGAAGGAGGAGAGTAGATAAGGAGGGTGGTAGATATAATAATGTGTGAATTTCGACACATATTGTTTATAGGTCAAATGTATGTGTGATAGGTTATTAGACATGTATATAAGTATATACACAAACAGATATAAAGATGTACAACTACAATAGTCTTAAACAATATGTTTATATTTTTAAAGTTTGGCAATCTGCAGATCATAATACTGTATCCGGATTACTGTAGTTCACTGTAGATCACTTTTTGGTGTTTGTTGACATTTTTTGCAAAGTTATTAGTCATATTTGTTTCCAATCAAAAAATAATCCTGTCAAAGTTCAACAAAAAAAGTTCAAACCCCCTCCTGGTAAATAAGTTTTTGCCTCCAGTTTCTCTACAACCATTTGCTTCCGAAACGTACAAACGTGTGAAGATCATTTGTTGCGTCATTGTGTGTCAAAAGAGGGAAACATTCATACCTTTTTCATATAAATACCCTTTTGCCCGGATGACTCATGTAAACACTGGGTCCCCCCTTCCATTATTGTTCTTCATTGAACTGTTACACTCAATTATTTGCACATCAGATTCGTAAGGTCTTGTTGTGCCGTTTTTAGTCATGAATCATCATTTGCAAATTGTTTGGGTTTTTTCAGATATACACGGCGTGAGTGGGTGAATCAAAAATGACGAATGATGCACTTGATAACTATAGTTTAACTATTTCATCAAGTTGCAAAAAAAAGTTGCAAAGATTTGTTGAACAAACAAAAGTTTAATGTAAACATTGCATTTTAAAGACAAAAAAGATCAATTGTTCAGTGTACAAGATCAGTTTCCGGGGTGGAGGAATGACTCAAAAAATGCCAAACTGTCTGAATATCTTATCTTTATTGGTCTGTTATTTGATGATAACCGGATGAAAACATATTTTGTGCTTCATAAAAAATGTTGCTATTTGGAAATTTTATTTTGAAGTGGAAAAGCTTCACACAATTTTATTTTATTGACCTGGAAAACCCTTATGAGTACCTCAAAAACATTTTTTGAAGTATGCGCCTTTAAGATAGTATACCAATGTTGGCTAGACTCCAGACTACGGTACTAGTGGCCCAAATGATACAAAAAAATCATGTTAAAAAACGCTGTTAAAAATATCTAATCACTTTAGAATATTTTTTTGAAGAAAAACTCTAACTTTTTTTTCAAATTTACCAAATCTATCAAATCCACGGAAAAGCACAAACTTTCAAAAAGTTGACACACGGGGACGAAACGATACAAATCTCGGTAATCTTAACTTCCACAGAGTTTGACTACTGTATCTTTAAAGGAGCATCCTCCAAAGTTATCTTACAAAACCTGATGTTCGTCCAGAAAACGTGCAAAACCACAATTTTCATAATTGTGCAAAATTCCTTTTCATTATCAATTTGTAAAGTATTTCTTTTCTTTAAAGCATTTAATGCTTCTCTGCGCGCAATGACGTAAAAATTCATAATTAATTCAAAAATCAGTGGAGCGACATGACACCAAAAATAGAAACCACACAACGATCAAATTGTTATCGATGTGTAATATAGTTATGACCCGCTCTCTTTACGCATGTTTTCCCATATTATTCCACCAAAAACGCCCACGTGACTAGTAGGGTGTGGGCGACATACGTCTATGATTTGGTTTTTGCATGGACAAACTTGAATATGTATTGCCTGATACAAAAATTCGTACGATGCATCATGTATGTTTACCGTCCACTGTAAAAGAGCGAGCATTTTTCTTCCCAATAAAAAAAAGTGTGTTTTACGTATCACACATTCCATTGTTTATTGTTCTCACCTCCAAGCGAAAAGGAAGGAAGAGGCGTGGTATAGATGATTGGTATATAAGAATTGTGGAAAGCATATTCTTCTCTCAAACTTTATCAATTAGGGTTACCCATCTCTCTTTTGCTTTGATAAATTTATAAGCCGGGTGAGCATTTTTTGATAAAACATTTTTTTCATTCGGAGCCTAGATAGTTTGCTCAAACCACGAAATTTTTTGGTTTGTGATTGGTTTTATAGAATGTTTTTTTGTTTCAAGAATGTTCTATAATTCGAGTCATACGATTTTATAAACCTTAAATTTTCATGTCTAAGATTATGTAAAACACGAAAAGTTTTTGAGGTTGATGTTTGTGAAAAAATATTTTTAAGACGCTTTCCAGAAAAGTTTGCAAACTTTTTGTGGTTTTTTCTTCAAAAAATGCTGGACTCTGTCTTCAAGGCTCCAAAATACTTTCTCTGCGTCTCTCCATTCTCCACACTATTTCTTATACTTCCCGTTCTTTGTTTGTCAATTATCACAAAAAACAACAACACAACAATTTTCAAACCAATCACCAAAAAAAATTTCGAAATGCCATCGTCACACACACACATTGTCACAAAAATTAGTGCTCCTTTATTTCTCATTTCCGTCAAAAAAACGATAACAATTTCTCTGAAACACGCCGAATTCTCTGACAAACCATTTCGCAATTTTCATTCATTTTCTAGTCTTCTGCTCCTCCTCCATCAATTCTTATCAACTTTTATCATTTCAAATCGAAAATTTTCCTCTTCCATCGGTTTTATACCACATTTTTGTCGTTTCGCTTGAAAAAATTTCCCATCTTTTTCGTATGAATACTGTCATGTGAGCGTATTATTATTCAAAAAAACTGTTCTTACCTCAATCGTTTTTGGCTTCGGTTTTTTTTGTGTCGAAAAAATTTTAATATTTATTCAACATAAATTTTCACAGTCTAAAGTACAACTTTTGCTGGAAAAAATCTTATGCTGAAAATGGGCGGAGCTTATAGGATTCCAACTTTTGTTTCAAAATTTACACTATGAGTCATAAAGTTGACGGATACGGTATTAAAGGCGCAGACGACTTTCGGAAATTACATCACTTTTCGCATAGTCATCATTTCAACGAAAAAAGTGCGCCAAGGTCTTGTCACGAAAAATTAGGCCCTACTTATAAAATCGAATTATCATCAAATTCAACTTTTTTCGAGAAAAATCCCCTTGACACTTCAATTTCGTGTCAAGACCCAAAATTGGGGTTTATGACAGGGGCACACAAAAATATTTTTGTTTTTTCCTCGAAATGACTCCCGGAAACTGGTTTTTTTTGTGTCCAAGAACTCAGAAATCATCAAAAAATGACGATATTTCAGGAATTTAGAAAACTTCGGACATCGAAATCGTAAAACTGATAAGCAAGGGTGACAATTTTGCACCAACTTTTTCCCACTTATTTTGATCCCTTATCAGCTGTTGCAAAAAAAAAAAGAATCGCGTCATTTTTTTCCAGTTCATTTCCGTTTCTAGTAGATCAAAAAGTTATGATGAGTTACTTGGGAAAGGTTTCATCACATCACTTTTTGATCCGATTAACACCACTTTCATACAAAAATGACCATTCCAAATGACGAATTCCACAAAACCAATCAAAAACATTATTTTCCAGTTGGCCACCCACCACCAAATCTTTTCTAAACCCTATATACACGTCATGCTCCAAGCACCATGGCGGGCTTTTTGTATAAAGATGGTCATAGTGAAAGGGAGGGAAGCCCCGCCCCCACCACCCTATTCAACACGATGTTTGCTTTCAAAATCGTCTTAACCAGCGTCATTTTGTCATCTTTTACCTCGTATAGAGAAGGAACAAGAAGACTTTCGTCATGTTTCTATTGCCTTTTTTTTCGCATAGACCTTAATCTTTAAATTACCATTGCCTCCTCGTCAATTTAAAAGTGACATATTTACAACTTTATTCTAGACATTCGACTAACTAACAATGATTGGTATGGTCAATGTGACATGCGATACTCCAATGGATTATTATGCGGCTGCACCATTTCCATTGAGCAGAGATACATCGATTAGAAAACGAGGAGATAGTGAATCTGGTACAGGTAAGATATTCATAGATTCATAGATTCATAGATTTATAGATTCATAGATTCATAGATTCATAGATTCATAGATTCATAGATTCATAGATTCATAGATTCATAGATTCATAGATTCATAGATTCGTAGATTAATAGATTCATAGATTCATAGATTCATAGATTCATAGATTCATAGATTCATAGATTCATAGATTCATAGATTCATAGATTCATAGATTCATAGATTCATAGATTCATAGATTCATAGATTCATAGATTCATAGATTCATAGATTCATAGATTCATAGATTCATAGATTCATAGATTCATAGATTCATAGATTCATAGATTCATAGATTCATAGATTCATAGATTCATAGATTCATAGATTCATAGATTCATAGATTCATAGATTCATAGATTCATAGATTCATAGATTCATAGATTCATAGATTCATAGATTCATAGATTCATAGATTCATAGATTCATAGATTCATAAATTTTTCATTTTCACGATCTTCCTCTTTGTTTTTTTCTAAAATTGTTAAAATTATGAAAATCAGTTTTCTGATCCGATAATATGCTTGCAAAAAATTTTTTGAGCCTCGTGGATTTGAACCAGTGACCTTCCGCACGCTAATAAGCGCCTTGTACCACTAGGCCGCGCCCACAAAAACCTGAGATTGTAGTTTGTAGTCTCCGAAAAATCTGAGATTGTAGTCTTTGTAGTGTGCGCGTGGCCTAGTGGTACAAGGCGCTTGACAAGCGGGAGGTCCCGGGTTCGAGTACGCGTAAGCTGAAAATTTTTTTGCAAGCATATTTTTGGATGGAGAATTCATTTTTGATAGTCAAAAGAAGTCATAGATTTACACATTCATTTTTTCCAGCAGCCCGCCAGAATTCGACAAAAAGGACGCCATCATGGAGGCCTCTTTTCACTGGCCAATTGAAGAAAAAAAGTTCAAAGCCGAAGTATCTGAAAGATGGTCGAAAACTGACCGAAGAGCACCCAGATGAGCCAAACAAATTGTGGGAAGAATTATTTTTGAGATCATTTGCTCAAAAGATTGAGCAAGAAATCTCATCACCAAGTCCATTGGAAGCCCACAAAAATTTGAATAGCGAACTATCAAAACTAACAATACAAGGTAATGGTCAGTAAAACTGTCTTTAATTATCTGAAAATATTATTTTCAGACAAATCATTTTATCGATCAACATATTCGCTGGTGTCGCCTCAAAGGGTGCAAAATACGGATTTTGAGGAATTGGAAAGAATCGAGAATGATGATAATGATGACGAGGAATTTAAGTGAGTTTCAGCCAGTTTCAGACAAGATTCAAATCAAAAATTTTCAGAAAACAAGTTCGTTCAAATTCATCAACTGAACGACCATCACAAATTTGCAATATTTTCTTGCCATTCATCAAAACGATAAAAGGCAACAAGAAGAAGAACTCGATCACAAATAACAACACAAAGTCATGATGCAAACTACTTTTTTTTTCATCTGCCGCTGTCACACAATTTCCGCTTTTAACTACCAATTCATCTCATTCCTGTAAATCAGCATTATTATGAAGTCGCTCTCTAGTTGGTAGATCAAATGATCTACCAAATTCTTGTGATGATATTTATCAAACATTACCTACTGCTCTATTTATTCTGTCTGTCACAATTTTCCTTATATAATAAATATTAATAATCTATGTCTATATACGAGCACATGCCAAAATATTTGTGCAGACAAGAAATGTGTATTTACCCACTTTTTATTGAAAGTACACGAACATTTATGATTTTCATGTGGAATGTTTGAACTGGTCAAATATAGTTCAATGGGTAAAGTTGATTGATAAAAGTGCAGTTTGAGATCAATGATAAGGTGCGAAAAATTTTTGTCAAATATTCGTGTTGGAGTTTGCAAAATGGTCATCATTTTATGTGACAGAAACACAAAAAATTCCAAATCAAGAGATTCCAAATCCTTCGGTTCCTTCTCGAATGGCAAGAAGAAGTTTTTCCCATAAAATTTCGTATGAAGTATATCGTGGTAGATCCAGTCGGTTAAAACTGAAAACTTTGGATATTTTCCAACTATTAAGTTTTTTCCTAACCATGTATGAGCAGTTGGAAGACGAACACCAGGTCTGAGATCTTTACATATGTTGAACAATTGTATACCACTAGAGCCTTGTAACGATGAGAAACCGTTAAGTGGAGCCTGAAAGCCATGCTGAATTTTTTGAAGTGTTTTAGCAAGTACCTTAGAAGAACCAGTAACAAACTTCAAAAATCTAGTCTTATCATCCTTATCAAACGATTCCAACGCTTGCCAAAACCATCTAATAACATTATCTGATGCTTGATAATTACTATAAGTTGTATTTTCTTTCATGTCTTCTATATCAATTTCAGATTGACCACACAGTATCATTTCCAATTCCTTCTCATCAAACGTCGTTATGAGATGTTTTGGAATCACATCATAAAATCCATTCAGAAACTCTTGCAATTGCTCACGAATTGATTCTGAATAACTTCATTTGGTTTGAAAAATGAACAATTTATCGTTACCTGTCATTTTCATTGCACTAACCAGTTCAACATATTGTTGTTTGTTTTCATCAGTTACTGGTATATTTTTACCATTCTCAATCAACTCTTTTTCTTCAAATGCTCCAAAATGCTCGATTTCTGTTGAAAAACTCAAATCAAGCCCGGTTTCAACTATCGGATTGTTAAGGATGAAACGAAGAGAGTTGAAAAACTCGGGATCCTGCAAAACCATATATTTGATATATGATTATCTAAATGCCTACTTGACTCTCAAAATCTGTATACTTTACTGAAACATCCACAATTTTCTTGTAAAGCACTTTTGTCAATGGACAATCGAGATGGATGTTTTCTAGTATGCCCTTGGCTAGGAAACGACCAATAAACTGGAAAAAAAAATTGATTGATACGTAATAAAATCAGGACGAACTTTGAACAGCTTTAGATGATCGTCATTGATATGTGATGATTTATTGATCATATATCTATTGGCATCACCAGGTGTAGGAATGAATAATCCAAAATCTGGATTCAATATTTCTCTTGTTGTGATTGTAAACCACTCCCGTAATAATCCACCCATATCAACTCCTGGTTCATTCTTAAAACTTATTTTAAACTTCTTTGTCCTCCAATCATTAGCCATCAATCTAGATGTCACATCAAAAGAGCTCGATAAAACATGTGATCTGTCTACTGTCAACGTAAGATTAGCGCGATTTCTGAAGTATCAAATTTTCCGATTAGCATTCAAATTTCTTACCGTCGCTGTAATTGTTGCTGCAAAGCTGCAAGCCTAGACTGCAAACTTGGCTTAGGGAAGATTGGAATAAGCAATTTTCGTAAGTAATGCAAACTTTGTTTTCTATTTTCCGGTAGTATTTCATCAAAAACTAGACGCATGTTGTCTACTATAAATCAAGGTTTTAAATCATCAGTTAGAAAGATAAAACTCACTTCCGAATTCAAGAATTTTACATTTTGCAGCCTCACCGTATTCAGTTTCTCGAAGAGTTGACAGCAGCTTTTCTAAAACAAACCAATAATCGAACATACTAATCAAATTATCAAAGTTTTGGAGTTTATTTAATATTTCGGATAAGAATGTCATTTGTTTCCTGAAAAGCGGTTATAATATATGAGAAATTATAACAACTTACTTTTTATCCAGATTAAATAATCCTTTGCTATAATATAACACTTTAATCTCGATACCCAAAAGCCATTGGTCTTCATTAAACATGGAGTAGAATTGTTTGGCTTTTGGATCATCTACTATTTTAATCATCATATTTCTTATTTTGCATGCATGTTTCACTGGAAAAAAATCGTTTTATCTGAAATTCCCTATTTGATACCTGCATGTCCAAATAATTCATGACCCTTGAAATTTTCTGATAAAAGGCTAAAGTAGGCGATAGCAATTTTATCCTGTATTAGAAATCTTCTACCATTGTGGAATTGTTGAAGGCATTCAGCTATTAAATTGAGCTGATCTCTGAAATTTGTCGCATGCAAATAAAGACAATCCATTTCACTTACGATCTATGGAAGTATTTTACCACTTTGCTGATATTCTTGACTTTTGATTCAAATGGAATGAAAGATGGATTTGAAGCAAATGTAGAGTACAAGAAATCGGTAAGGACATCATCTTTATCGAAACATCTTTCGATTGTTGATTTGTTTTCATCTGTTAGTCGTAACTTAAAATTAGAATAAATAGTTTCAACTCACTAGCGAAATCCAAAAATTCTCTTTTTGTCTGCTCATCAAAAACCAACTTTTCGAACAAAGTTTTGACCATAACTGTATACCTTTCAACATAAATCGTTCTATTCTCGTATTTCAATTGACTGAAGCACTCCTTGATAAATTGCCGTGCTTCGTGCCTCAAAATTTCTGGTTCTCTTAATTTACGAATCCAACTTACGAGTTATTGTGTGTTTCTAATAAGTTTTCCATGTAATTCAATTTGGTCGAAAAATTCAATAAATTTGGATAAGATGATAAAAATGTGTAAAGCCATTTCATATCCCGATGTTGAAAAAGTATTGAATTTAATCCGTCGGCGTTAGTTCCTGAAACGACTTTTTGTGCCATCAGTAGTACTTTTCTAAAACATACGAAGTATTTCCTCCAGTTTTTGTGCCATTTCAAAATCCACTGATGCTTTGAAAGTAAATTTCATAATGTTCAACAAATCTTTTTTAGTTTCATCGTGAATTACAGTTGGTAAGATTTTCAGACATGCGGATAATAAGTCTAGTTGTACTCTAAAAATATAAATGTATGAATTTATTGGAATTTTAACTTACGATTTCTCGACTTGGGATCCATCGCTTTCTGCTCTCCTTACGCAATCTTCAAATCTCGTCACTTTGTTTCTAATGTTCCTAACATTTGCGAATGTTGCTCGATAATTCAGCATGTCAAGATAAAGTATTTCTTTTGGATTTTTCTCCATGAGTTTCTCAGCTAAGCTCATTAGTTTGTCAGCATGTTTCATCGAAAACTTAGGGCTTTCTAGTACATCAACCAATTGCTCCACAATAAATATTTCTGATCCATGATTTGACCATGTGTGAAAATCCGGAATCTTGTTAGGATCTTGAACCATTTCCCAGAATGCATCTAATAGAGGGGTTTTGGGTATCCGACCGCTTCCAACTATTTGGGATAGGACTTTGAGGATTCTGTCGTAGTCACAAAAGATTGATCGATAATTCGAATATATTTGAGGTATCCAAATAGGTAACACCTTAAAAATTGGACAAATTGAGCAAACAACTTGTGACTCACAGTATTAACAACTTCCGAGCTGATGGATTTGTGCAAAATCGCCATCAGACACCAAATCACAATTGAACGAACGTTTTTATGCTGACATTGTAATTGCAATACATTTTGCAATTTTTCATGACATTTTTCGTTTAGTATACCATTAGTGAGATATAACAGACATAATGTCACGATTGATTTGACACTCAAAAATGATTCCATGCTGGAGCATTGTGAAAAATTTTTAATGAAAAACTTGTAAAGTTTGTTCTTAATCGAGTCGCACGCTTTTTCTTTTGAACTTCTTGATTTCCAAATTGATTTTGAGCGTGTTTGATTTTCTTTTTGAAGAAGACATTCCAAAATGTTTAATATTTCGTAAAGATCATCGCACGCATTCTGAATTTTCTTTATAAAAACTATATTTAAATCTAAACTCACTTCATCGTTAAAATCTATAAATGTAATCAATTCGACCAATTCATCAGTTACTTCAATTATTTGAACATTCGAATTTGACAATTTTTTTGGCAAGTTATTAGCATATAATGTAATCTTCTCCGAAAACATAATAATAATAGCGATATGAGAGAGTGAAGAGGCAGGAGAAGAAAAAGGTCTATTGATCTGCACAATCTTGGTGTATGAGTGTTGCGCAAGGTGGGGTGGCGTGCACGGTGACGTCATCACAGTGTAGTGGTGGGGCCCCACCAAAATGACCGATAGAAAGGTAGGCAGAGGGCATTGTGTGTGTGTTGGTATATGGTCGGTGCAGCGGCTCGATTAAACTAATTTTGCAAATTGTGATTTGGTTGTATTGTGTTTCAGAATGAATCAAAATTATTTATTGAAAAAAAATCAAAACATATGCAAAAAATGTTTGTTTGATTTTAAATTATGACATTCCAAATCCTTCCGTTCCTTCTCGGATGGCAAGTAGAAGTTTTTCCCGTAATGTTCCGTAAGACTCATATCGTGGAAGATCCAGTCTGTTAAAGCTGAAAACTTTTGAATTTATCCGAACTCTGATATTTTTCCCTTACCATGTATGAGCAGTAGGAAGACGATCACCAGCTATGAGATCTTCACATATATTGAACATTTGTATACCATTAGATCCTTGTAACAATGAAAACCCGTTAAGTGGGGCCTGAAACATATATTGAGACTTCTGCAAGGACTCACACATACCTTGGAAGAACCAGTAACAAATTTCAAAAACCTAGTTTTATCATCCTTATCAAACGATTCCAACGCTTGCCAAAACCATTGAATGACATCATCCGATTCTTGATAATTACTGTATGTTGTATTTGTTTTCATGTCTTCTATATCAATTTCAGATTGACCGCATAGTATCATTTCCAATTCATTATCATCAAACATCTTGATGAGATATTTTGGGATAACATCGTAAAATCCATCTAGAAACTCTTTCAATTGACCACGAATTGATTCTAAGTAACTACATTAAGTTCGAAAAAGAAATTTGAACGTTACCCGTCATTTTCATCGCACTAATCAATTCAACATATTGTTGT